>KE504718.1:691876-702914 GCA_000441515.1 Elaeis oleifera | reverse complement strand
AGGCTAAGTTAGAGGGTCCAAGTAAGCTAGGAGTCTCAAACCATTTGAATTAGGTGGTCCTACTTACCACTAGCCTAGTGCAATTCAAATAAGATGATCCCTACCATCCTTAATCTCCAATGGTTGGGTTTAGTATGGTATTTGCTCATTATGGAGACTACCTCGTTGTTGCTAATGCAATCCCTATGGCAAGTCCTTCAGCTCCAGAGGCATGGGCCATTTAAAAACCTAGAGGCCTATGAAAGTTGCATTTTCACTTAAGAAAGATGTTGCCTTCACAAGGATGTCTTCAGAAAACCAAACAGACATTTAGTCTAGTCTTTTCAAATGATCAACCACAATGGGACTATGATAAGGACTGGACTCCACAAGGGGTAGTTGTGGGAAATCTTGGACGATGGGCAAAGGCCCAATCAAGCAATATCACATGAGTGAAGTAGGGCAATGCCACTTACTAGACTTTGATAAAGGAAGAAATGCTACCCAACTGATACAGGATAGGAAGATTTAATTCTAAAGGAATCGATATTTGTGGGCCAATTGCTTGCTTATCTATTAATAGCTTTGCCTTCCTTTCACTCTTTTTCTCCTTAGCAGGGTGGAAAGGACTCAATTACAGCTGGGTCCTTCATTCGATACAATCTAAGAGTAATTGCCTCCATATCCAGTTCAAGATCAACCTCCTTTCTCAAATCAAAAACTTGTTTGAGCTCAGTTGATGGACCAATGGCTCATGGAGCCCAACAACCCAATTAACCAGGTGGGCACTCAACGAAAGTGGGTACACCAAGCAAGTACGAGAAATTGGCCTTGCTCTACTTTCTTAAATAAAGCAAGGACCGCTATGGGAGGTCGAACCAAGGAGCTATAGAAGTCTTGGCTCATCTCTGGTGAGTATTGGATCAAACAATAGGGAAGTCTCCTTTATTCCAAACACCATTAGAGGATGAGGTTTTGCCACATCTATTGTTAAGCAAAATCCACAAAGGATCAAGTTGTGAATCCAGCATCGGTTGTGGCAAAAATTACAGATGAGTTGACGATCCTCTAGAGGAGTTGCTTCAACTGCTAGCCGACAATCCTCAGCACCTTGTGCTTGCACATCTTGTAGGATTGTACTTGCCAATCTTTACTTCCAAAGAAAAAAGACAAATGAAGAGTAGTATGACGAGATATTTATGAAGCGAGGGAAGAGCCAAGGAAAATTTGGAATATCAATGTACATGGTGACATGGAATGCTAAGAACAAGGCAGATGAAACGAATTGGAATAAGAATTTCCATTTCTTGGTCTCCAAGAAAATGTTCGGATTTAGTTGGGTGCACAATGATACTACAATAGAGAAGGGCTAGCACGAGTCAGATAACAGTGGGCCAAACTGATGGTTGGTTTTGTTCTCATGCTGCAAGTGAATAGAGGGGAAAAGGCAGGAAAAGACATACTAGGTTCTAATTAATTAAATGACAAACTAGCATACTTAAGATGACATGTATAAGTGTTGAAATGAAGCATGGATAACAAGAAAAGAGAAGAATTTGCTAAACACACTAAGATAAATACTAATTTTGTTGAAGGTAACAAGAAGAAAAATATATCATAATTTTGCAAGAACTGCAAACACTAACATCTAGAACATGATTATAGTTAATAAGACAAAAATAATTAGAAAAAGAGGTTTAGAGTAAATTTGATTAGTCATTTGAAAAACGTATTTTTGACGGAAATGTGTATCAAAGAATGAGGGTTTAATCATAACAGAAATAGATGAGTTATGGGTAGAAGCACATAAATAACTTTTATGAACAAATCAAGAGTGTAGTATTATTTAAAATGGGGAAAGGCCCCTATATTTTTTTCTCCATGGAATTCCACATAACTATAATCATAATCATAATCATAAAGCCCTGTCCTAACCATAAGAGGCCAGCTTTTTGAATCCTCATCCATCAATATTTTCTATTAAGGGCTACCTTTGCAGTTATCATGAAATCCAAATACTTTCTCACAAATTCCATCCACATTACCTTATATTTCCATTCTCTTCCCAAATCCATTGACAAGATCCATGTACATCACCTTATTGGAGCTTTCCTTTAATATGTTATATATGCCTATATTATCCCAATCAACTCTCCATCATTGTGTCCCACATTGGCACAAATCTTATAGCTCTTTTAATGTATGTTCCTCACAAGTGATTCCAACATACAGTAAGAGCAACAGTGATACAAATACTCCGGGAACCTAATCCTAACAAACATGTCTTTCTTTTCTTAAAGGACCTAGGCAAGTAATATTGCTAATGCTTTATTCGTTGCTATCATCTCTACCGGGGAGGCCACAAGGGCCAAATAGACAACCATTCGACCAAAATGGAAAGCTAAACAATATGAATAAGCATATTGAAAAGTATTAGAAGGGTAAAGATGCAGTTGATCATGACATGATCAAAATGGACCCAATTCATAAACAGTTAAAATTAGGAGTTCAAGCTTTACAAAACTGGATTCCAGTTTAAGAGGTCCACTCCATATGGTTGGTAAAGCCTAGATGTTTCAATTCAGCTGCAAACTAATTTCTTGTGCCAAAACATAAAATTCTTGCATCTCCAAAAGAACATTCAAAGTGACTTTAGCAAAATAGAACGTTGAACAAGGGCCAAATAGAAAATCATTTGACCAAAATGTAAAGCTAAACAATATGGGCAAGCATATTGAAAAGTATTAGAAGGGTAAAGATCCAATTAATCATGACATGGTCAAAATGGACCCAATTCATAAATGGTTAGGAGTTCAAGCTTTACAAAATTGGATTCCAGTTTAATAGGTCAACTCCATATGGTTGGTAAAGGCGAGATGTTTCAATTCAGCTGCAAACTAATTTCTTTGTGCCAGAACATAAAACTCTTGCATCTCCGGAAGAACATTCAAAGTGACTTTAGCAAAATGAGACATTGAAGTTGATAAAGAACAAACCATCCATAGAGATAGCTGCAGTCATAGGCAAACATAAGAAAAGAGATAGAGGGCACATATGATGAGGAGTAAATTTTGTCGAGAGGCATTATTCATGAATGCAAGATTGGAGAGTCAAATACATCCCTCGTCACATTTTCTTAGATGAATGTCTTCGATTTTATTGAATCTTGAGACTTTGTTTTAACAAATTTGAAGACTTCGGAATTTAAACCCTCTATCTTTCAAGATTTTGCTGCCTGTTATTACTTCATTTTGTCTATAAACCTTAAATTTTCTACCTCCACTGATGCTTCTCCCCAAAGAAACAAATCTTCACTGTACATGGCTTGCATGAAAACTTCAACGAAATCACCTTTTCAACCATCAGACAAAACCTTGTTTCAAACCTTTGAATTTCATTGGACGCAAAAATATCACATTTACAGAAGCGCGATAGATGTTGAACTGATGTTTTCTTGCTTCAATTAATGAAGACTTGAGTTTTGATTTCAGTTATGGAATACCATATTAAAATTAAGAATGAATTAGCAGGTCATTTATTGCCTTGGAAACCCAGCACACAAGAAGGATTTTACATTCCAGAGGGAAATCATAGGTACAGTCCAGTGCCATTTGCATCAAACTAGATAAGAGATCTTTTGTGAGTTGAATAGGTTGTCTTTGAATAAGAAATTGCGTTCATCACAAAAAGAAAACTATAAATAAATAAATATATATGTTACAACATCCACACAAAAAGGGTCTCATCCATGAGCCTTTGTTCAGTTAAGGATGACAAATGGGATTGCATGGGGGTTGGTTTATGGTAATAGCTTCAAGGACTAAAATAATGTAACACATAATATAAGCTGTTTAAGAAAGTATGGATAGAGGAATGACAAGCTTCTGCTCCTTACATTACAAATTAAATAAGTAAATGAATACAATGTCTCTTAAAACAATAAAAAACCTGCTTGCATATTAGGAGTTTAGGACAATGTGCTGCATATTGTTATTCAATGACCATCTGCATCACACAATTTAACCTAGAGGTGTAAAATAGCAAGCATCCACATGTAAGTCTACGTCACCATTACCACAATTATTAGCAAAATTATCAAATAAAGATATTAGAGAAGAATCTATCACAGAGAGATAAATCCAGGATGAATATGTCACCTTTACTTTTTGTTCATATGCAGGTCGATCACGCATCATCAATGCTGCAGCCTCCCCATTCAATGGGTCAGAAGGATTAGGATACAATAGAAGTTGTGGAAGGAATACCTCGAAAACATTAACAAGATCTGGTAAGAAAGACATACGATGATCAGTGTAACTCATGATGACCAGAAGCAGCTACTAACTGTATACTACCAACAAATACTGAATTCTATGTCAACCATGGCATTAATGCATGATGATGAGAAAAGATGAGCTCTATTACCAAACATGGGACTCCAGGTCTGGTTGATGACGTCCAAACAGACTGAACCAGACCTGTAGATAAAGGAAAACAATTGTAAGATCTAGGCTGCAAAGTATTTTGTAAGTTTGATCTTCTACCAATTTAATCTACCATAGACAATAGTGAGGGTAGAAGAGTTTCTACCATAAAGCCATAATTTTAGGATCCAAAGACTCACATTTCATCAACATTTGGATGATACATCTTATTAACGAACCAATTGATGGCGATTTGTAAGGATAAGCATCAGGCAATTCCACCCTGACCCTCCACACGCCCCCTTGATAAAGACCTGACACATCCCACAATTTAATCTCAGAAAACTCTCTTAAACCACCAGTACTCACAACACGAAGAATTCAGGACATCACAAACTTCTCAGAGATCAAAGTGGTTTAAGACTAGATCATGCAATCAATAATCATGACAAAGAAATTTATCAGAACATCAGAGGGCTACAAAGCGCTACAATACAATTTCAAGACACTCGTAAACAGAAAAAACAGGAACCAATAAAAATGAAAACTTTATATCAAGTTCTAAACCACATTATTGCAGACAAAAGGAGAGCATATTCGAGGAAACACCCAAGACAACACGACGAAAAAAAAAACCCTCGGGAAGAAATCTTTGGTTCATAAATCAATAAAAGAATAATCTTTAGGGAAGCAAAGAAGATTAAAAGAAAAATAAACAAATAAAACAGAAGTCGGAGACAATTTTGCTCCGCTCTTTTCAACCACATCGGGCACTTAGATCAGAAGACAAAGCAACAGCCCGGAACCAATAAAAATACCCAAAAAAAACCATGAGATAATTTTTCCACGATTCATAAAAACAAGAAACAAATAAAAACAAGAGAAGTAGTTCCGATGCTATACTGTCATTCGGGCCATGGAAATCGACATAGAATTCTTGCATCCCATCGTTCACCATCTCCACCTTGTAATCACTCATCATCCTACACAACATCAAAAAAAAAAATCCAAAAAAAAAATCAGGACAAAGGGAAGAAAGGAAAAAAAGAAAGAAAGAGAGAAATCCATCCATCAGAGGGTCAATAGGGATCCGGAGATTCACAGTTTCATCAGGTCCATCTCGCGGCGCTTGCTCGGCGAAGACATCTTCGCTTCCTTTCTTCGAGATGGGAGGAATAGATGGCTTCCTCCTCTATCTCTTTCGGGAGGCTCACAAGAGAAAAAGAGAGGAAGGAAAGGAAGATTGGGTCTTTGGAATTCTTTTTCTCCTTTCTAAGGTACAGGGGATGACGAGAAAAGGAGATGGGAAATGGACAAAAGCGCTGAATGGGCCGGTCTGGACACCTTATTTTATTATTATTATTATATAATGTAAATAAATCTCTACACGCTTGGTGGCGGTGCCCTTTTCTTAGAGATGAATCATGGTATGATGCATCCAATAAAATGAGGAACAAAAAATCCCGTGGGTTCTGTTCTGACGTTTTTATAGAATTAAACTAAATATTCTATAGAAATCAAATTTGATCTATTCAATCCAACTCACATTACCGGGATCTCTTTCAATCCATTCTTATAGGATGAAAAAAAAAAAAAAAAATACTTGTGAGATTATTTTCTGCCTATAATATTCAGCTCAGTCAATTTCAAAAATTTATTTGAATACTATGAAATAGATTTTGTGCAGGATTATTCCAAAGAGAGCTTGGTTTGTCCACCATGTTCCTTTTCATTCCACTAGGCCCCTCTTGGGCCCAGAAAGGTTTCAATCAATGAGCTGTGCGAGGCGCACACATGTTTAGGTCTCAAGTGGTATTATGTGACAATAATGTTAGAATTTTGTTCTTTTAATAAAAATAGGACGGTTATTTATAATGATCTTCTTTTTATTGCCGTATGAGTCGCTGAGATTACTTGCGGTGGCATCCAATAGATTTAATATTACCATACGTATAGACTGAATTAGATATGTTAGGAGAGTAGACAATGGTGGATAGTGTCGTACAAAGTGGGACGCGTAAAAGTAATCGTCTGTTTCGGTCACCTCTTCAATACTTTGTGCAACTGGAAGCATCGCCAACGAGCAAGGATGCGGTTAGCTTTTAAATTTCAAAATTTAGCTGTTTAATAATTTTTAATATCTACTTATTTTAGTCGTTTGGTGAGCAGCCAAGAGGGAAGCTAGCTCGTGTTTTACTCTTTTAAAAAAAATAAAAAGATAGATAAAATATTAATATATCTGTATCTAAATTTATTTATTTAATATATATAAATATGGATGATAATGAGAAATAAAAATTTATATTTATATTTATTTTAAATAGATACAGATATATATCGGATATTAAAAATATGGATAGATCATTTATATTTCTTAAAAATTCATGAATGCTATACAAATTAATAAGATCATAAATGGAATCGAATATAGATACGGATATTAATCGGATACTTAAATTTTATCCACATCTGTATAGATTTGAATATAATAATGGATTCGAACCGAGATCATTTGATCCACTTTCATTCCTACTTTATTTTCTATGGTGAATAATTAATGCATTCTGTTGTTCCGCATTATACGATGAAGATTAGAGAGGGTGTATTTGGCATCTAGGGTTTACTTCTTCTTATAGCAAAATAATCATTGAATCATATAATTGAGCTTGGATTTGATTAAGCTTAACTTAAAATTAATTTTGAGCTGGTACTTCAAAATCAAGTTTAATCTATTTAATATTATTTTGAGCTCGATTTGCATTTAATTTCAAATTGAGCTGAATATGAGTCCACTTGATCAATTTGATGATTCTAATAAACTTGAAATTGATTCAATATTAAATTAATCTTGATTGAGATTTCAATGGAAGCTCATTTGATAATATCAAGTCTTGGGTAATGAAAAGAAATATAAATTTGAGATCTAATGTAAAAAAGTGATTACAACTCAATAGGGTTACGAACGGGTAGCATCAAGTTGGGGCATACTCAACCTTGACCTGACCCGACTATATAGTTGGGCCAAAATCGTGGACCTAGGCTTAGCCCAGCAACCAATCAAATTGGATCCTCGATGGAAAGGATGTTAGACCTAGTAGGTCATCTAAGTCATATTGGGGTTAAGTATGATCCGAACCTAACTGGAAATATTCAAATTTATATTAGGTTGAATTTATAGTTTGAGTCAAATTTCTAGCTATTCTTTTATAGCTAAAATATAATAATTGATAATTAAATATAAAATCATTAAAAAACTAAATAAATAAAAAAGATTGAACTTACACTCAAATTTTCACCAAAATTTTTTAATTTCATTAAAGTAATTGATCATTTTTAGTTTACAAATAATGATTTTTAAGATACATACATATATATACACTTAGAAATTATAAACAAGAATCCACAAAAACAAATAATGAAATATGGATGTTTAAATATAATTGAGTGGAAATAGCTGAAAGGAGATCTAGTTGTTCTGATGCAAAAAGAGGAATTAGTTTAAATAAAATTTATTAATAAATTTAAAAGATATTTAAAGTGAGAAAAAGATTATATGTGTTGTGGAGGTAACCAACTGCCTGAACCTTCTTCTCTCGAGGATCCAATTGAGCGTTCACTAGTGATTTAGCGAGACTGCACCAAATATTGGAGAGAGCAGAGAAACCAGGGTAGATCAACTCTCGTCATCAACCTCCAACTGATCCTTGGCTCGGCCTCAATTGAGCCCGCGGTCGGAACCTTACCGACCCTCAGCCCAGACACCAACCAAGCCCATGGTTGAAACATCACCGACTCTATGATCAGATGTTATCAAAGATGGAAGATGAAGCCCTACATTCGATGATGGACAACGTCCCTGAGCCTCGAATGCAATCATTAGCATAAGGCCTTGGCCTGACTTTGGATCGCCAACTCATTTGCCCATATGGACAAAATCTACAACGACCTGATAACTTTGATTCACAGACAAGTAGAAGATTCTCCATCCTAACAACCTATCAAAATATGGCCTAGTAGCCTAAAGGATAAGACCTAATAGTCTATGGACTCTGACTAATAGCCTATGGCTCCACCTCAATATAAAAAGGTACCAAGGGGATCCTTGGATAAGCCGAATCTGGACAGAGAACACTACACCTCCAACTCTCAGACTCATTATTCTCCCTCTTTCCTCTACTATTCTTAAGCTCTGACTAACTTAATCATTAGAGGATCCTCTACTAAAGAAACCTTAGCATGAGCGGACTTCTTTTGTAGGTTCTCTCTTGACACCTCCATCCCTGATCGGCTTTATTCTCAGCCACATTCACCTTAGACCAGAGTCTTGCAGCAATAAATTGGTGCTAGAAAAGGGTTACATATGATGCAAAGAGAAAAAGTATGGTGCGGATGAGAGCATGCAACTACACCACCTCTTATGGACATCTATCTGCTATAGCCCGAGTAGCACCATCCGAGAGTCCATCACAATGCAACCACTTGTCATGACAAATCCACCACCATTGGAGGCTTTGACTGGCGCTGTGCAATGACTTTAGTAGGTAGTGGAGTAGCAATAGTATCTAAAGCCGATTCCTCGAGCGGCTTCCTCCTAGTGCAGTTGACGATCTCACTTACAGAGTTCAGAACTTGTCTCCAACGGCACCTCCACTTTGCTCCTGCTTCTGCACCCCAATCATCCTCCCATCGGAGTTTAAGGGAGGATCAGTAATGGCCCTCTTCCTCCTATGAAGGTTCAACTCTAGGGTACTCCCCTAGGCTCGAAAAATTATGTCAGGAGGAAGAGCTCGAAAAAAAATTTGAGATATCAAGTGCCAACTCGATGAGGTCTAGAGTAGGGCTCCTTGAGGGAATGACGGTCTCAACTTCAACTCCCAGCCTCTCTTCTCCTAGGCTTTTCTAAGAGAATCAATTTTGAGTTGGTTCAAAATGCTTGAGGTGGAGCCATATGATGGCTCCTTGGATCTCCTTGATCATCTAGAGAGTTATATGATCCTCGTGATGCTGCAGGATGCCTCGGACGCCCTCCTCTACCTCGCCTTTCTAGCCACTTTCAGAAAGTTGGTATGGATGTGGTATTTGGGACTCCAATCATAGTCCATTTGTTCCTTTGAAGAGCTCAGAAGGCTGTTTGTCACTCACTTTGACAGCAATCGAGCTTAGTCAAAGAATACTGATAGTCTTTTCTCCATCTAGTAAGAAGAGCAGAGTCACTATACAGTTACATGGCATGCTTTAATGCTGCCATGTTGGAGGTGCACAATCTCGATGAGTCAGTAGCAATATTGATGATCAAGTGAGGACTGTAAAATGAGCGTCTTATTTTTCTCTCAACAAGACTTTTATGAGGGATTATGCCAACTTGCTAGCCCAAGCCCGAAAATACATTCAGATGGAAGAAGCTTGGGTGGCGTAGAAGCAAGCAGAAGAAAAAAGACCACCAACAAGAAGCGGGATCGAGAGGATTCTTGGATGACTCGAGCAAAAGGAGAATCCTCCCCACCATCGAAGAGCCACCAGTCGAGGAGCTCACCTCGATAGTTCAATAGTTATACCCCTCTATCTGCTCCTCGAGCCCGAATTCTGATGGAGATTGAACATCAAAAGTATCTTTGATGGCCTGAGCCAATGAAGGGCCCTCCAGATAGGAGGAGTAAGAAGAAGTACTGTCGTTTGCATCGTGACCATAGTCATGATATCGAGGAATGCCTCCAGCTTAAAGATGAGATCGAGATCTTGATCTGAAGAGGCTACCTCGGTAAATATGTTTGGAAGAAGTGAAATCGAGCATTTGAAGAGCCACAATAGCACCAGCCCAATGAAAAGAATAATACCAATTGACCCATGGTTAGTGTCATCAACGTGATTTCTGGCCTCTCCAGCGGTAAGGGGTAGGATATTAGGCTGAGGGGCGAAGAGATAGCATATGAGGGATGTTATTCTTTTTTGATGATGACTTTCGAGAGATGCAAATTTCTCATGATCATGTTGTTGTCGTGTCAATGATGATAGCGAACTATGGTGTAAAAAAATTTTTGGTTGATGATGAAAATTCGACTGATGTCTTATTTTATCATGCTTTTCAAAGAATGAGATTGCCTACTGACCGACTAAGAAAAGTCAATACTTCACTAGTCGGATTCTCTGAGGACTCCATCATAGTGGAGGGCGAGATAAACCTCCCAGTGATTGTTGGGCAGGAGCCATAGAGTAGGACCGTACAACTAACTTTCTTAGTTGTTCGGGTCCCCTTTGTTTGTGGACAACCCAGACTAAATACCTTGTGGGCCATCATCTCCGCAAACCATCTACTTGTAAAGTTCTCGATCAAGAATGGGGTTGGTGAGGTATAAGGAGATCAAGTGCTGACTCATCAGTGCTTTTTGGCAACAATAAAAGGAAATATCTAGTGGAAGCTCTACTAGTTGAAGACCACAGGGAGTTAAGGGAAGCTCGAGGTGAGCCAATCGAGCAAGTTGTTGCGGTTTCACTTAATGATGACATGAGCAAGATTGTTAGCTTGGAGCCTAATTCACCCAGACCTCAGAGATCAATTGATGATGTTGCTATGCACCATGAGGATGTCTTTGCTTGGTTAGCATTAGATATACTTGGTATACCTTCTAATTGAAGTG
>KE504718.1:535504-552072 GCA_000441515.1 Elaeis oleifera | reverse complement strand
GATCTCCATGCTCTCTTCCTTCCTCGCCCTCCTCCACCTCCTCCTCTCTCCCCCCCACCCCCCCCCCCCACCGATGGCCTCCCCGTCGCCCTCGACCTCCTCGCCACCTTTGCCGACCACCGCGAAACCCCCCTCAACACCTCTGCTCTCAACCTCCTCGGCCCCTCTGCCACTCTCACCACTACAACCACACAAAAATCCGTATGCTCGAGAAAAAATCCAAATTGGAACCTAAAAACCCTTCGATCTCCATGCTTTCCTTCGCCACAGGTCTCTGAAAATGAGAAGAAACATCTTTCCTTTGTTTTCATTGATTTTTTTCAATGTTTCCCCGATTTTGCCTCTATATTGTACATGGGTGGGTGGCTTGGAGCAGTCGAATACGTAAGCTTAGACTAAGGCTCCCTCCCTCACCTTCGCGCCTCCCTCAATTCCAACATGATTAATAACAAATAATTTATATTTATATTTCATATAGATTACATATATGTTTAGATAATTTATCTTTAATGTTGTTAAATTATGTATAAGTTTGTCTAGAAAAATGCATAAATTTACTATGGAAATTAATGAATGATTGAGACCTCAATTCAGCAAATATTAATCCAACAAAAAATATTCCAAACCTTTTCCTTCATAGTTATACCACCTACCACCCTTGGGATTTTAGAAATTTAGGTTGGGCTTGTTCTCTAGTTAGGTTGGTTTAGGATTGACTTAAAACCCAACTTCAACCGGAACCTAACCCAACCTAAACCCAACCTAACCCAACCCAGTCAACTAAACCTGATTTTAACCTAATAAATAATAAATAAATAATTTATATTTATGTTTCATATGGATTAATTATATGCCGTATAATTATATTTTTATTTGTTAAATTGTGTATAAATGTGTCTAGGAGAATATATGAATGTACTATTGAAATTTATGTATGATCAAGACCTCAACAAATATAAATCTAACAAAAATATCCTAAACTTTCCACTTGGCACAATTCAACTTAATCTAACTAACCTAACCTAACTCAGCTAACCAACCAACCTAGATTTAGTTTAAGATGGGTGAATTGGGTTGGGTTGGGATGGAGAAATTTCAACTCAGAATTGGGTTGAGTTGGGTTAGGATTGAGGGGTTGAGAGGTTAAGTTTGATTAGAACTTTTCCTCAACCTAGCAAGACCCACACAACCCTAATTAGATCTTGGTAGTTGCTTTCCACAATTGAATGATCAAACCCTTGTTTGTAGCAATGATCAAAGAATCTCTCTTGGTCCATGCTTCTGTTGCAAGCAAGTAGTGTTGGTTCCATAATGGGCAGCCTTGATGGAGTAGCCGTGATGATGATTGGGCACCCTATGGGGTTGCATCCAAACACTCTAGCTCTCGTTGGGCGGAGTTGTATCTTTCGCATAAAAGGAGGATTCACTTTCGTTCGCATGAGTGCACCACTGGATCATCAACTTCTTACTGATATTTATGCTGATAGATGAATGACAAAATAGAGCTGATCATGGACTAGGTTTAGGCACAGAAAATATCAAATTTTAAATAGGCTTGACTCGAAATTCGACTAAAAATGAATATAGTTTAAGTCCGAGGTCCGGCCATGATTAGTTCTATGATAAAATTCAAAGTACTTTGAGGTCTATGTGGTGGATGATCCAACAGTGGATTCATATGAAGGAAGGTGAATTCTTTTGTGTGCAAGATACAAATCGCTCCTGCTCTAATTAACCTATTAGAGATCAGAAACGATCTGTTAGTAGTATCCATTTTATTCATTTTGGCTGCCATACATATAGGTTGGCTTGGTGATCCATGATATTCATTGGCCATAGCCCAAACCCTTCTAATCAGAAGGGGACTTATAACCTAAAATCCATTAAAATTGTATAATTCATGGCCTTCCATAACCGTCAAATAAAATAGCCAAAAACTTACTTGGGTCAGGTCGAACCAAGCATGTTTAGTCCTAGCTTGACCCTTTTTCATATTTGGGTCATAAGTTTGGACTCGAACTCAACCCATTAGTTGATTCAAGTTGGTAGGGTCCACAAAAATGATCTTAAACTTAGTAGGTCATTTGAGTTGGATTAGGGTCAAGCATAGTTCAAATCCAAACTGAAATGCTCGATGTCAGATCAGCTTTGTAATTATAGTCAAGTATCTAGTTATTCTTTATAATTAATATAATAATTGATGATTTAATATAAAATCACTAAAGAATTTAAAAAAACTAAAAGAACCAACTTAAACTTGAATTTTCATTCAAGTAATTTTGATTCCATCTTAGTAATTGATCATTCTAAGTTTTACAAACTACAATTAATAATTTTTATTTTCATTTTAAAAATAAAATATATTTTTCATTTGTATCATTATTTCTTGAAATGTATTTTTGAAATAAAAACTTTATTATCGTTGTTATTACAATGCAAATGGTGCAACTCCAACTAAGAATATTACCATGACGAATTAAAATTTTTGAATGAAAATTCAAATTTAAATTAGCTCTTTTTTGTTTTTATTTTAGTTTTTAGTGAGTTTATATTTAATCATCAATTATTATATTTAATTATAAAAGAATAGCAAGATAATTTTTTGAAATTGCTAAGCTGACCTGACTTTGAACATTTTGAGTTGGGTTTGAGTCACATTTGACCCCAATTTGACATAATTGACCTACTGGATTGTAGATTCTTTCTATAGACCCTGCTCGACTTGACTGGATCGGCTAATGTGACGAGTCCATGTTTAAAATCATGACCTCAATATTCAAAAGGGTTGATTCAAGGTTAAGCATTCCAAATTTGATTTGACACAGATGAGTTTTTTGGTACTTTTTTGGCAATTATGGAAGGCTAGGAATTATACAAATTTTGATGGATTTTAGGTTATTGGTCCACTTCTTGTTAGAAGGGCTTGGGCCCCGGCCTATGAATATCATCGCTCACCAAAGCAACCTACACGCATGGCAACAACAATGAATAAGATGGATGCCACTAATAGATCCTTCTTGGCCTCTAATAGGTTAATGGGAGTTAGAGAGTTTGGATGTGACTAGGGGTGCAAATGAGCTCAGTTCATGCTCGATTCTCGAGTGGTTCACTCAATTCGACTGCGGTTCACATCGATTTGCCCTTTAACCCAACAACATTGGATCGATCCTACCTCAATTCAGTATAATTGGGTGGTTCAATTTGGTTCGGCCAGTTTTTAGAAACATTGCTACCACCATATACTTATCCCTTCTTCTTGGCAGAGAAGGGCCCAAAATGGGGCTTTTCTTGTGAAGGTTGATAGCAAGGGAGAGGTAGATGGTGGCAGAGATTGGAAGACTAGCAATCAGTGTTGGAGATGAAGCATGAGAGAGATGAAGAGGGGATTGATAGTAAGAGAGATGAAAATCGAGGAAGATCATGATCAATGTGTTAGGGTCGAGGGGTCAACCACAATGATGTTAGAAGTGGTGATGGAGGTCAACTAAAAAAGGAGAAGATAGGAGGAGTTAGGGGTGCAAATGGGTCAGATCCGACTGGATCTTGAGTAATCCCAATCTGATTTGATTCCCAGATCAAGTTCTAATATTGGATCCAGACCCAACCTAATAAAAAATCGGAATGAGTTCGGTTGAGTCTATAGTCAAAATTTTTTGACCCAACAGATAATTCGGATTGAATTGGGTCTATGTATATCCGACCCTAACTCAAAAAATTCGAGTTTGGATTGGATTTGGGTCAGGGCTAGGTTATATACATAATTTGTGCAAAAATTTTATGATAACTATCCATGTCTCTGGTGGAACAATGAACTGGTCAAAAACCCACCATACCATTTCTAATAATCAACTAGATTTTCAATAGTAGCACCTTCAAATAGATGAGACCCTTCATCATGCAAATGATCAACGAACGCCATACCATCCATGAGATGCACTTTTTTCTTCAAAAAGACAATCTTGAAAATTTTTAATCTCCGAGTGCAACATTTTCAAACATAGAGAAAGTCCTTGTGTACTATGTGCGGTGCAATAAATTGATATGGAGTGCACCATCCAATCACCTTAAAGTACGTAGCCATCGCTTTCCAATGCGCATTTAATAGCGTATTTAATGCCTGCAGTTTCACTTTTTCATTTAAAATTTTGAATGATGAAAATACCCCTCCTCTTCTGAAAAAATTATGACATCCTGTAGTCATATTATGATATCCCACGATCAAATTATGACTTCATACATACATGATATCATAATTTTTCTTCCAGAAGTCATAAAAAAAAAGAACATTTTCATCATTAAAAATTTATGAAATTTTTAAATGATGAAAATGCCCCTCCCTTATGACATCCTGTATGCAAAAAATCATAATTAGACTGCAGGATGTCATAATATGATCACGGAATATCATAATTTTTTCAAAAGAAGAGGAATATTTTCATCATTTAAAATTTCAATCAAAAAAGCAGATCTGCAGGCATTAAATACGCATTGGAAAGTGGAGGCTACATGGTCCAATCAAGGGGGTGATGTATTTTTTTACACCACGTGTGATGTACAAAGAATTACTCTTCAAACATATAATGGAGAAAGACAGTAATAGAGTTACTATGTTTCATGAGTTTCTTTGGGTTTTGAATCATGGGAGAACATTAAGACAAGGTGCAAGACCTTTTCACCATGCTCATGATCACCTATTGAGTTAGCATGAAATTTATAGAACCATTCATTCTTTTGTTGCCCCAAACTTTTTCCCAATTAATATGGGTTCAAATATAAAAAAACAACTGTAAGTAGAGAAAACCTCCTGGAAGGATTGAGCAAATTTTACATCCAACAGTCAGTCTGGCATCAACCTTCTAGAACATGTGGGTTGGTTTCGTTATGCCATCGTGAAAGCCAAGATTTTTTTTGGTCAAACCAGACTCTAGACTGACTTAGCCACTCTTCTAGCCTATGGGCTCGTATATCGAATTTGGGTAAAGTCGGGTTATAGAGTAGAATATCCAAAATTGATCTAGAAATGAAATAGGTTGGTCGGATCCGAATTCAATAAATCTAGACTTCATCTAGAAAAATGAAATCGATCAATCCAATCCAGGCCCACAAATCCTTTAAAGTAGTTTGGATCAAATCTAAATGGGCCAGATCAGGTCACGTCACAATTTAGCTTGATCCATTGGCAACCCTAGAAGGAGCTAAGTAGGGGTAAGGGCATGAGGTTAGGAGAGCAAGGTGTAAATGGAGTACCTTTTTAATATAAATCATTTAATAACATAAATATATTTAACAAAGCATAGCAAATTATCATTGTCAATTAGCTTAGTGGTTGAGAGTTTTTGTTAGATATGGAACAAGAGTTGGAATCTAGAGCATATTTATTAGTTTTTAATATCCAGAAGGATCATGTGTACCGATAACTTTCTATATACCATCATTAAAATTATAAAAAAAATTTTCACTATTTGGAAGAACGATATTATCAATTACTTTCCATATGTTGTTAAACATTTTTGACCATGCTAAAAACTTATTTTACCAATGACTTTTTGTATACCATCAATAATATTATATATTGAGTTATAGCTTTGACATACTCCAAAAGCCTACCAAAAAGGTGCTCTTTTCTTTTTGGTAAAAAAAAGTGCTCTTTTTTTTTCGGTAAAGAAAAAAAAAAGTGCTCTTTATTGACAACTTATATAGGGCTATTGACAAAATTGTTCCTAAAAATCTTTTATTGTAGTAGATATTATATTCAATATTACAATCGGATGTGCTGCGATTTTCTCTACCATACCTTGGTGAACTTTGGAGTTCATAATCAAGCTAGACTATGGGTTGTATTCATGCACGGTTCTTTCCATTCTGATTAATGGCACCTTGACGGACTTCTCCTATTCTACCATTGGCTTTTATCAAGATTGTATCCTATCCCCTCATCTATTCATTATTTGTGTTGATGCCCTCTCTCATGTCTTGCAGGCGACGACCCTGGGGCGGGCTGTAGACCCTTATGTGTCGACTCCAGGGATTCGACTAATCTTACACTTTCTCTTTGTGGATGATTGTTTTCGGTGAGCCGGCTGTCTATTCAAAATGTAGCTATCTTTAAGAGGATTTTGGAGTACTATGTAACCTCAGGATAGAAGGTGAATCTTTTCAAGCTAGCAGTTACTTCAGACTGAAGACCGAAGCTCAATATAGATGTGCGATCAAAGAGATGTTGGGCATTATGGAGCAATTGGGGCCTTGCGCTACTTGACGGTCCCATCACCAAGCAAAAACTTCGAAGGACTAAGTGCTTAGATATGGAGGCATCGATGCAAGAGCATGTAAAGGGCTGGTAGGCTAGAGCTTTGTCCATGATGACCAAGGTAACTTTGGTTAGGTTGATCCAAAATTCTATCCCTACATATTTGTTATCCAACACCATTGTGCCGGGAACACCTCTCCTAAAGTTTAAGCAGCTTTTCAGAAATTTTCTATAGGTTCGCATCATGGAAAGGATAGGGTGCATCTCCTAACCTAGGATATTGTTTGTCAACCAATCAGTGAGAGAGGGGCTTGGTGTACAATCCTTAATGGTTTGGCATAGGGGTGGCAATTGGGTCGGATACCAGTCGAGTCAATGTAAGTTGGGTCAGAAAATTATCAACCCAAATCCGACCTGTTTATTAAACAGATCAAAAATTTAAATCTGAATCCAATCTATTTATTAAACAGGTAATCCGATCCACTTAACCTATTTATTAAACAGGTTAAATTAGATTAAATAGATTAAATAAGTTAAATGGGTTAAATAGGTCGGATTAAATGAATGGGTCAAAAATAGATTAAGCAGATTTTAAATAAGTTAAACTATTCTTAAACAGATTAAATAGATTAAACAGGTTATCTGACTCAATCCAATCTGAATATTCAAAGGATTAAATAGATCAGATATTTGAAATTCAAATCCGACCCAAATATTAAACGGGTTCAACAAGTCGATCTGTTTATAACCCAAACCCATTTAGCCTAAATCCTAACTTGTTTATGACAAATCGAACATGGGTCGGATTGGTGTGTCGAATCATATTTTGCTGGCCCTAATCTATGAACTCTAAGCAAAAGCATGACTCCTCCTAGAGAGTGCTCCTTATAGAGTTCAATCTATGTCTTTGTCCTTCCTCTTCAGTCTTCGAAATCTTTGATGGATTACATCATTTTGTATCAAAACAATCACCTGAACTTCTGTTTATAAGATCACAACATTCTAAGACCAAGTATAGCACAACAGAAGGATCCTTGCAACTTCTGATCGGATGAAGAAATTGAAGTCTATACCATGCTTGGTGATCCAAGGAATACACTTGACCAGTCAGACAACATCTGCTCAGAAAATAACAGAAATGTTAAGAAGATGATCATCCATAGTTGAGCACAAGGATTGATGGTTTCTCAATTCATATTTCTCTTTGGGCCAATCAGTTCCATCTCACACCGCTTGTCCATTTGGTAAGATGCTATAAGAAGCAATGTAGAAAGGGCAAAGTCATCACCTCTTCTGCTTTCTCCATAGCTTCTTCAAGGAACCTATGGCAAAGTATACATAACAAGGGTCGACCTACTCACGAGACAGATGGTAGAATAAAAATCTTAATTTCAGTACTTATTCTCAGAACTCTGTGGTTGAATATCTTCTCTCTTCAACAGCAACAAAGATTATAACATGTATTCTTATAAGTAATCACCTATATGTTTCTAGCCATGCTCGATCCTCCTATAAATTATCTAAAACTCCAAGATACCAAGCTTGCTTATGAAAGAAGGATCAAGAGAAAGCACCATGAGAATTCAATTTCTGTCGGGCTAATCAAAATATGCCTTTTATGTATTCTCTGTGTTCAACATGTCCAATATTGACTCATATTGACTGGATTCTGGTGCTCATTGCAAACATAATTTTGGCTCTAAGATTCTTCAGTTATTTCAATCACACAACCAAAATCTAGAAACATATTGTATTAGACGTCTTTACAAACACTGATTTTAGCTTCAAATTACCTTTCTAAATCAAAGGCTAAAGAAATCTTAATGGAAGTTACAAAGTCAACACAAAGCATGATATTAAGATCAAATCAATAATAAATCATGAATACCGAATGTATAGCCATGCCAAGCAGAATAAATCAATATAGTTATATGCAAAATCTAATATAGCAAGCATGCCCAATTGAACGAATGGATCTCAGAAGAATGAATTTAAAGACACATGGTGAAAAAGCCTTGAAAAGGTCCATGGGGAACACTTATAGGTAAAAGGATGTCCCCAAATATTACCCACAATATTCAGAATATGCTGTTAAAATATCTCTATTTCTCGTATATAAAAAAAGCATACATCTTACAAAGTTTTCCTTAAGAAATTGATAATGATTTCACTCAACATTATCCAAATGGTGGTCTCTGACTGAAACTTCAAACTTCAATATTTTATTCTATTTTTGTGATTAGACCACTCATCATACTTCTGTATTAAAACTTCAAGTTGTAAGTTATAGCAATCTTGACAATTTTTCGTCTGAAATCATTTCAAAAGTATATGAATTGGAATTCAACTATCACTTAGAAGTTACATGAGAACAAGGATAATGTTTTTCAAAATGTTGCAACTTAAGACTTCAAAAGTGGGCACTATTCGAGTTAGCTCTCGTCCCTCTAGCCCTTTCAAAAGAATAGTTTCAGAAACCTTCTGAAGAACTTGCTTTTTCCTTGTAGCACTGAACAGGAAATGTGAGTGTTAACCATTGCTGTATTACTTGGAATGAGATTTTGGTAACATAAATCATGAATTCAGTCTCTTCCAAAAGTTTCCTATGAGAGATCAATTCACTTTGTATAAGCTATAAGAGTTGTTTCCTCATCAAAAATGCTAATATTTCATGTGAGCATTAAAAAAAAAAAAAATCGGCTGCAGCACAAATTCTGAGAACAGCAATGGCAAAATGCAAATCTTTGCCACCCAAAATGGCAAAGAATGTATACCCTCCTACATCATTCTATGATGTGCTAAAGCCATATGTATGACAAGATGTTTTTCAACAACAGCTTCTACTATGGGCAATTGGAGATCTTCATGTGAATTTTGAAAGGCCACTTAATGTTTCTGTTTTCATCTTTTCTCCCCTTCCCTTTCTTGATTTTAGGACAACAGAATTGCACATATGTTTGAACCAGACTGAGTATCCATGGACTTATGGGCAAGTGCACATGATTTTCACTAAGCATTTCAAAGACAAAATAAAATAAGTGAGAGAGCACAGTGAACCTAAGTACCTGTGATGAAACCTTGAATAATATGTTATGACTGCCTGGCCAAGTTTACGTCCTTGGTTCTTGAGGCAAAAATGAAGATACAGTGCACACTTGACAGCCTTACTGTGTCCATATGTATCCAAATGGCTGTTATCATCTCAAAACTGCAGGAAAATCTGAGTCCATCTGAGCTCATGCCAACAATGTCAGTAAGAATCTTAGCAAAATCTTACTTGAACAATCATAAATCCATCCACAACAAGATCTAGCCTCTACGAGAGTTTTCATCATCATCATAGCAAGAGAGTGAAAATAATCATCTCTGGTCAAAATTGCTGCTCTGAAAAGTGAAGATCAGTTATGCTGCTCCTAGTTTACATCACCATCCTAGAATTCTAATTTGCATCTATATCATTATCCAAATCCACACACTCTGCATTAAGGATGCAGACGATAGACTCTGGATGACGAACCTTGACTGCATCATGGCCAAAACGATTATATAAAGGGCCAAACTCTGGCTCCTCGTCGTCACTGTCAATGCTGTTTGGAGTCACCCTATTCTGGTAACTCCTACGTCCAAGAAGAAACACATTGAAGTAATAGCTCACTAGATTTTCCTCCCTTAAATGGAAAACGTAGATAAAGCTGGTTCCAAAATTCTTTGCCAGATACAATGGATTCAGGCGCACAATGTCTTCAAACTTCCTTTCCTCTTCCTCTGTCCATGAAAGTGAAACTTCCTCGCCCATGCGATCGAATCTCCAAGCATAGAAACTGGACCCAACTCACATTTCAATTGGAGTCTTTTCTCGGCCACATGAAATCTGACACACTCTACAGAACCTGCGCGTTCACAAAGACAGATATCTTTCCTTCCTTCTCCAATAGGATTCTGACTGAATGACAGCCTCTTCTCTTGATTTTCTGGAGGCCAGATCCGTGTCCCCAACCATTTCAAGGTCTCAGGATCACTAGAGGTTTCATAAGGCTTCCCAGTCCAATCTGGCACATTTGCTTGAAATGATGGATCCACAGGGACCCGCTGCTTCTGTAGTCGATCTATGGATAGCAAGTCAGCTATTGTGTCAAGCATCAAGCTGGGATTTCGGAGTCTTTGTTTGATATCATTATTCTCCCCTCCTACAGCCACAAAGCCCTTCTCATCCATGTCATCATCAGGATTTGTGGATGTGCCAGAAGAAAAGCCTGGAGCATATTGCTTGTTTACAGCTTGAAGCCTCTGGCTACATTTTATTTTCTCTCTGTTCTGGGAATTGTCATCAATAGAATCCTCATAAATGGAAGGATGTATCTTCTGCCCTTTCTGCAAGACCAAATTGGAAGCATTTTTGGAAGAAACGCAGTAAGAGAATTATAAATAAAAAACTAAATGCAAATTGCAATCTCTTAAATGGTATACTATGCTCAAATATGCAACTATTAGAAGAATCTAAACAAAGCCAATTCCTCTCGCATTTTGGCACTGCATGTATCTCCCCGTGTTTATATTGATCTGCATCTACAGTACACCAACGATACCAGAGCACATATTTTTTACAAGCTTTAGGGCTGGTACATTTTCATGATTTGTTAGCATGGATTGACTTGGGAATCAATCATTACAAAAGAAAGATTAACCTAAAAGAGATAAAAGCTTACAAAAGCACTAGTAGTTGGGCACTCAAAAAACTTAACCAAATAGCAGCTGCCAACATAGCTGATTAAGTTACAAAAGAAAAAAAAGTAGGACAACATGTCCACCAACAGCAGAATTTGAAGTTTTATTCAAGGTTTTTATACCTTTGGCATGTGTCCTGTAAGATCAGACAGTACATAACATTTCTACCTCATGTGTGGTATGAGATCTTTTAGCATCTTTATTTCAACCGTATTAAATATACATAAGTAGTAACTTTATGTTGTCTGACAAGATACTGTGATACTTGGTGGTAAAGATACTGTGCTACATGGTATTACAGTTCAATTAAGTACCGTAAACCTGTAAAGGCCGTCCTAGAAGAATTCCAACCAAATTTTCCCTAAAACCACTTGATGTGAAACTCCACAATGACCACAGTAGCATCTCAGGAGTATCTCCAGATAATTGTCCAAAGCCTAAAGAAGCTCCTGCATATTCTCAAGAAATCCATTTCCAGATATGACCATCTATCAATGTAACTACAAAAGCAATAATTTTAGGTCATATTCTATGCATTTACCCATTAATCCGAGAATAAGCTTTAGACATTAGAGTTGCTAAGTTGGAAGCTTAATTACTTGGATTCAAGTTAATATGTCCATGCATTTTATAAAAAATCCTCATCAAGAGAACATGGTAAATAATTGGAAAGGCTAGAAATATTTGAAGAATTACTCAAACGAGATGATGAATGCTACCAGCAGTGACATCTCCCCGTAAAGAAGCGTTGGGAGTGCAGGGTTTATTCTATGGATGAAGTGTCCTTTTGCTGCAGACACCACAGATTTTTTTCTACTTTCCATGTTCACCACCCTCAATGTTCCATGTGGTTCCAAAGTCTGCATCACTGCCATATTGATTCTTAACTTTTTCGAACCAAACAATTTCAATGGTCATGGCCTGTACAAGGTAGATTTTCAGTCTTAAGGCATTTACCTCTATAGTCTCTCTTCACTTTATGCAATTTAAATTTATCTTGAGAACAATATACCCTTGACTTTAGGGCCATAATATAATAAATATTTAATATGGATCAACTAGTGACACCAAGTCCAAGTGTTTAAAAGTACCAAGGTTTGCAATCTCGATACCAGATCCTATACCAGTACCATCTTGGTACAGTGTCAATATGCGTGGTATGGGTGAGTTTCGCATACCAATACTTGGTAACCCTTGGCATGCTGTGTACCAATTTAGTACAAGTACAATACTCCTGTTATGCACTTGTATGGACCAATATGGTGTAACATGGTTTAAACAGTATCATAGTTTCAATGTTATATGTTTAATCTTTTCAAAGCATCATTAAATTTTTACTAAATTATACTAATCAATATTCTTAAACTAGAACAAATGCACTCCTACTATATGTAATGTTGTATGATACCTCACAAGTATTATTAAACTCTGGATGTGAAACAAGTATAAATGGTGTTAAGGGAAAATAGAGATTAAGATAAACTATCTATTTCACTATGTCATGCTCACTGAAGAGTATATGTGTAGCTTGGCCACCGCTGACTTTTGAAACTCCAGCTGACTTTCTAAAACTCCGAACTTAAGCCAAATAAAACTCTTCTATCGCAAGCATGGAACTCCGTAAAGGGCCGAATCACCCGATATACCCCATATCGAACTGGACCGGAGGGGAGTCAGTCCCGCACAGGGGCTATAATTCAAAAAATCCCCAAAAACCAACCCGAACCACTCGGTTCGGTGCGATATAGCTCTGAACTGCGCGGTTTGGTGTAGTTTTAGTTGGTTCGGGTTGGTTCGCTGGCAAACCGACTGGCACTGTGGGGTGGGGTAGGTAGCTTTTAGGCTAAAAGCTATCGAAGAGGAAGATAAGCGTTGCTTCTCTATCCCTTCATTTGTTTGTTTAGTTTTAAAGAGAAGAATAAAACAAAAAGCCCCAAATTGCCAGATTCTCCACGATTTCATCAAAAAATCAAGATATTTCAACCAGATTCAAGGTAATCCAACTTTTCCTCTCTCATTTTTTTGCATTTTTGGGTCGAAAATCGATAATAAACAGAAAATCGGAGGAAATGGTGCCAAAAATTTTATTTGGTATGATTTCATTATATATTATAGATCTTTAGATGATCTACATGATGACACTAAAATCATTAATTTCGTTAACTATATATTTTAAATTAAAATATATTTTAAAATAAGAAATATAAAAAAATAAAATTGAAAAAACTATAAAATCAAAATATTGTTTAGGATGATTCAAGCTACTTTCAATATAAATTGATATCCGTTTGTGAAGATTTTGATACATGATGCGCATAATAGCGTAGGCCTAATTTTGAATAAATTAAAAATAAATAGCATTTAATGCATGTTCATAGATTTAAAAGAATATATATAGCATGCATGATATGCTTCTACTTAGATCTAAGCTCAAATAAATTCTTAAAATTTTAAATATAAAATATTTTTAATTAATTAATAATAAAATATGTAATCAATTTAAAAAATATGTAAAATTAGTAGTACATTTAGCTCATTCAAAAATATTATTTGAATCACATAACATATTTTTTTGAATTTATATAATTTAAAATTATTTTTCAATATAGAAAATTAGATATAAATAAAAATTATGAAAAACTAGAACTATGAAATACATTATTCAGATGTATTTTCTGAAGTTTAAAAATTAAAATTTTTTATGATGATAAATTTATTATTTTATGTTATTATTAAATTGACGTGCTTTGTTAAACCTGCATAAATGAATCCATCGAATAAGAAGAAGGATGCAAAGCGTGATATTGATTGGAACCATGGTGAGATGCTCTCAGCTCGACACCACTAGAGATGCAAATGATGCAACATAGAGTTCAAGAGAAGAGGGATGATTAGATTGAAGCAATACTTAACTGGTGGTTATCCCGATGGAACTATCTACTGAAAATATCCACAGGAGATCCAACAATTGATAAAGAAGCACTTCACTAATTTCAAAGCAATGAAAGAGAAGACAAAGTAGAAGAGGGTGGAGGTACACTATCGAGCCATAGAGTCACATTCCTATCACTCTAAAGAGTCAGAGGAGGCCTCCGTTCTAGATGATGAGGTATAGATTGAGGCTGCCATTCACACGAGTCTGGATGATCAATATCAGTTCGAGGAGATGGTCAGATATAGAGAATGATTTGGATTGTCATGCTATGAATCATGGTTCGGCTCTATGATCGCTGAAGAGAGTCTGAGTTCAGGAGGGTCTTTTCAATCTGGAAGACCGTTAGTATAGACAGGAATAGTATTTCATCTATGCTCAGAGATTTTGGCAGTAAAGGGAAGTCTTCTAGAGAGATTCCAATAGATGCCACCATCCATGACTTGGATCTACAGATTTTCTCCAGCAAGGATTCAAAATAACAGAGAATTGATAGTATACTGAAAAAAGATATATGGCTAGCTATTAGATCTGATTTCATTTCAGCCACATTCCAACGAATGTAGCAAGCAACACATACTATTGCTCTACTATTTCAGCCATACAGACTACTAGTCTGGATATAGATCCTCTAGAACCTAGGGACATCTATGATAAACTTTTTGACATTAACAAAAAGGATCTACAAAAATGGATTCTTTTTATAAGAATCAATAACCCATATATGGACTGACGGTGATGTGCGATGGTTGGACCGATCCTAGTAGATGGAGCATCATCAATTTCTTGATATATTATGATGGAAAGATATTTTTCACAAATCAATTGATGCTTAGATAATGTGCACGATGCTATGTACATCATCAGACTGATAGAGGAGGTGATTAATGCGGTAGGAGAGCAGAATGTCGTGCAAATTATCACAAATAATAGACCGCAGTATAAGACCATCGGAGAGTTACTGATGGGACGACAATCGTATAATTACTGGACTCCATGTGCTGCACATTGCATCGATCTCATGTTAATGAATATTGGGAAGCTTTGTAGGGTACAGTAGATAATGGACTCAATCTAGACTATTACTAAATTTATCTACAATCATATATGAGTCTTGTCACTGATGCGGACATACACTAGGAGAGAGATATTAAGATCGGATGTCATACGATTTGTTACAAACTATATAGTACTTGATAACCTTCTGGACAAGAAAGCAACCTTGCATGAGATGTTTATCAGTGCCAAATAACAAGAGAGCAAATATACGAGGACCGATATTGAAGGAAGTCATGTGGAGAACTGGGTGACGAGTCAATTATTCTAGCAACGAGCCCATAAGATAGTGAAGACTATCAAGCCATTATACAGGGTGCTTTGGACAGCGAAAGATACCTCTAGATGGGCTTCTCGTATTACATGCTAGAGATGACAAAAAATAAATCAGTGAGATAGATCCGAAACACACCCAGCAATATATTAGTATTATCAAGCAATGATGGGACTACTAAATGGATAGGGACTTGTATCTAATAGGTAAGCACGAAATCAAAAATCCTCTGAAAATTTTTCTACTCTAGTACTTATATAAGTTTACTTAATCCATTTATGAAATTTATGTGCAACTTACTATCTGAATCCGATGTTCCAGTACACCATACCTGAGATGGATATAGATAACGAACTTCTGTGTGCTCTTCGTAATGTGATATATAAGATGGAGGCCCGATCTAGAAATTACATGTATGTGTCTGCAACAAGTATGTTAGGTTAACTGAGGTATGAGCATTTAACTAAATCCGACATTTTCCACAGATGAAATAGTTTATACAGGGGACAGATATGTTTGGACTCTCATCAATTGTCATAAGCAAAAAAAGGATGAATTCAGATAAATTAGATATTAATAACGATAAGACTTTGTTGACATTATATGTCTATTAATTCCATGCAATCTAATATGTAATTTTGCTTAATATTTTTTCAGCTGAATGATAGATTCATTTTAGATAGTCCGCAAATAATTTGAAAGGTATAGTTATCCATATTCTTTTTCAGACGATCTCCTCTAATGGCTGTGAGTAAAATTGATCAATTTCTCCCTCATCCACAGCAAAGAAAGAAACTGTATGACATAGAGGCACTTCAACGATCTTGTATATGTTCACTACAATCTGAGATTGAGGCTAAAATGCATCCAACAAGAAGTACAACTAAAGCATATGGATCCGACGATAGATGATTATGTTCTTGATGATGAGGATCCGATGATTGAATAGCTTGTAGGCCAATAGTAGAAGTCAGAGCTTGATGAGCTAGAATCTCCTCCACGACAAGCCAACTTGATAGTTGTTGGGTATATCCGAAGTTCTCGACAGATGGCACCCTTCCGTGCTTCTCCGAGATAGGTTCTTCGACCGCCGGGCAGATTGCTCCAAGTGCTCACTAGGCTCCGCTATTGGTCGAGCTTCTACAGGGCTCACCGAGCTTCGTTATTGGTCGAGCTTCTACAGTGCTCACCGAGCTTCGTTGTTGACCGACCTTCTACAGTGTTCAGCATCAGTCCGGACTCCTACGGGAGCCGGACTTCTTCTCCAAGATCCTACTGCAGGTATACTTCATCCGGACTCCTACGGGAGCCGGACCACTACTTCAAGTCAC
>KE504718.1:481585-522330 GCA_000441515.1 Elaeis oleifera | reverse complement strand
AGATGGATGCCATGCTCCTCTTGCTCGATAGTCCAAGAGTTGGACATATCTTCCTTTTTCTTCTCCTCCAGGTTTAGTCCAAGAGTTGGATGGAACGAAAGAAGAAAGATTTGATCTCTCATCTTTCTCCTTTCTCTAGATCTTCTTGCGTTTCTCTTAAGAAGAGAAAAAGATAAAGAAATCAGATTAGATCTAATTTCTTTGAAATTTTAGATCAGATTAGATCTCATTTATTTCTCCTATTATAGATCTATTTAGTTCCCTTGAGAAGAGAAGCAAAAGAGAAGATAAGTTCGACAATCTAGGAAGTGATCTCTGTAAGAGAGCTAGCATCCCGATAAGATCGAAATCTTTTGATCAGATCAGTCTCGTATGGATATCTGTAGAGATTGGATGCTTATGCGGCTTCAACAAATCTTAGAGATATCTGTAAATCATCGGATCGTGACTTTAACAGATCTTGAAGATATCCACAGATCATCGAATCACGGTAAAAATCTATCCGTGCAAAGGTAAAGTTCAGATCTCTACTTTAGCATAGATTTTAGTCTTATATATTATGATGATGCCTAGATTTAATTGAGATATGATCTCTATATATATTTGATTAGATTAGATCTAATGAACATCGTTCTGACATAAGGTTGTCCTGGCATAATGGTAAAACATTATGTTGCATGATTATCCTAAAATGATATTGATTATTTTGAAATTTCTCTTCCACTACGATTTTAATTTTAAATTTCATTTGCATACCGGATCGTCAAGTGATGGTGATTCCTAACAGTGGTATCAGAGCCATCTCATAATTATAAAATTAAGATCTACATTTTAGATCTGAAAATCTAAATTTTAATCATTAATGAAAAGGATTTCAGATCTAAAAATCTATTTTAGATTTGAAATTATGAATGATTATGGAAAGGAGATGGATTTCAAGATCTGAAAATCTAAATGGTTGAAGTCCATGTGATGGATTTTGTGATATGAAAAATCTATTTTCAGATATGAAATTTAGTTTGGTTGATGTTCATGCGATGGTTTTCAAGATCTAAACATCTATTTTTAGATCTAAAAAATCTAATTCTTATGTTCTTGCATCTAAAATTCTGCATCTAATTTTTATGTAATCTGAATTTAATTAGATCTGAATTTTATCTTTATTATATGTTCATACATGAGATGATGTTCATGGATAGAGATTAATCTTGATGTGATCAATGATGGTACGGATGCTTTTCAAATTTTAGAAATTTGATTGAACATATAATAAGATTTTATATGTCAATCTCAGATCATCCTGAAATAAGATTGTCCTAACATAAGGGTGAAAGTCCTTATGTTGCCAGGTTGTCCTAGGATAAAAAAGATTGATGATGTAAAAACCATAAGACATCTAGCATGAATATAAGGACTATACGATAGTCATGCACGTGTTTTTCATGGATATATATAGTGATCTTCATGAATCACTACAAATTCTTGGTGTGGAATTGTATAATGAATACACACCAAATTTGTTTGCAATTTTGCAGTCTGTGGTAGCAGAACCAATGGGCTGAACCATTTTGGAACCAATGGATCGATTGGTGTCTAAGACAAGTGATAGATTGGTAGTTATTTAATTAGAACCATTGCTTATGCACGGAGAGCCTCCCATCAATCTTGAACTTATCTGGCCAACTTAGTCGATTAAGTTCTTTTGGGTGCCTAGTAGTGAGTTCACTACACATGTTGCAATTGCACCTTGATTCTGATCTGGATGAACCAAGTCAGGATCTCTCAAATAGATCCATATAATTATGGATTTATATCGGATGTAAATAATAATTAGATCAATGAGATCTAAATTAAAATCTTCTCATATAATATTAAGTCTCGCGGTCTTCCACCGTCGTAGATGTACAGACGTGCTACTGGTGTTGATTGTTCTCGACTGGTCATAATGGTTAAGTTACACCAAAATACGTAACCACTCTGTTAGCAAAGGATTGCTCTAGGGTAGAGATGAGGTTAGGCCCAATATCTGTCATGTGAGGGATCCAATGATGGTTTACATCCGCTGATGAACGATGGATCTAACTTAACTAAAGAGTATAGTGAATATCTATCAGATGAATCTACATGACTTAGAGATCTAATTGCTGCAATATACTTGAAGAAATATTGGATAAAATTATTCATTCATCGATATACGTATTACCACTATCTATCAGGTGAGATGCACGTACATCAGTGGGACTGCAGTATCTACTTGAAATCTTAGTCGTGAAGGGCTTCTATTTTCTATCTGAGGAGTGTAAGAGATTTAAAAAAATAGTGAGAGATAAATTATTTTTAAAGATTCTAGAATAAATTTCATAAATCAAGTACGAATATCTAATTAGAATCTCTACTCTCTGATAGAATAAAATCGATCTCAAATCTTTTAGCTCACATATTAGAAATCAATTGACTAACCGAACAACTTATAAAGACTAGCTCAGAAATCTAAAATAATTTTAAGTTTTGAAAAGTTAAGCTAATTTACGATCAGGATATACATATGTTATCGAATCGTCCGATAATTGATCAAAGAGCAATTAGTTCATGATTATTGTTTAACAATGATTAAAGATTTGGATAAGCTTGAGATACTCGACCATGCTTAAGAAATTGTGAATGAATTTGATCCTATAATCTCTTACTAGTTTGTAGTTTAAAGTAACTACCATATGAATTAGATCGATTGCATCTTGGTTAAATTGTTGAACATGTTGGTGACTACTGATCGAACCTTGAAAATTTAAGGGATATAGTTTTATTGTGGAGCGGCCTTTTATTTTTAAGAGAAAGTCTACTTGAAAGAAGAAGAAGTCCGTAAAGAAACATAAGTCCGAGAGCAAGTCAAAAAGCAAGCTCTTAAAAAGGTTGCTGACTTCTATAATGTTAACAGCCATTAAAAAAAACTTCCTGTATACCTGGTGAACCTAAAGAAAGAAAGAGAACATGCCTTCAGAAGATATATTGGGTCTACTTGATATTGATATCTCAGCATATAGTGAGTGCCATAGGATCTGAGAGATCCAGAGATGATATAAAATCATAGTATATGTGCTACCTCAGGTTTGGTCATATTGGAGAAGATGGAATAAACAATTAAAATGGTATGAGCTTTTAGGCTTATCGACTCTCGAGTCATTTCTGATTTATAAATTTTGTCTTCAAAAAAAATGACCAAACTATCCTTTGTAGGACATGAGGTGAGGATCACTAAGATACTTGTCCTGGTACACACTAATGTATATTGCCCATGTGATGTACAAGTTAGGAGTAGTTATCTTTACTTCATTACTTTTACTGATTATTGTTCTCGATATAAGTATATGTGTGAGACATAAATCTGAAGCTTTTGGAAAGTTCAAAAAATTCAAATAGAAAATAAAGAAGTGAGCTAAAAAATTCTTAAGGTTCTTCGATGAGATCGAAGAGTACACCTTAGTAGAAGTTTCTAATCCATTTCAAGAAAAATGACATAGTTTCATAATGGAATCTTTCTGATGCACCTCAATTCAATGGGTTGTCAGAGAGGAGGAAAGAGATCCTATTTGATATGATCCAATCCATGATGAGCATCACTGAGCCTTCCCTTATTTCTTTGGAGATAAGCTTAACTTTCTATAATTTACATATTGGATAGTTTTCTCTAAGTTTATTCTTATCACGTCGTTTGAGATGTGGAATGATGAAGATGTCCAACCTATGCAAGTGACAACAAGCAGACAAATTAGAAGATATATCTATGAGAGCTCGTTTATAAGGTATCCTAAAGAGTTTAGGGACACTACTTTTACTTTTAAAGGATCACAATGTAATTATGATCCGACATGCTATGTTCTTGGATAAATAATTTATCCAAGATGAAAATAATGGAAGAAAAATTTAGCTCAAATAGAAAATCTCGAAAAAGTAATGAGTCATAGAACCTATAGAGCATGTTCATATTAAGCCGGTACATATAGTTCCTCCTTCACCTCATGGAGTCTCCCATCCTTTGATAGATGTTTATATATTCTAATAAAGGATGTAAAGAAAATGTGCCTCATAGGAGATAGAGAACATGGAGATGATCCCAAAACTTAAAATAAGACGATGTTAGACATCAATTCCAAAAAATGGTTGAATGCAATGGAGTCAAAAATTGACTCGATGTATTCTAACTAAGTCTGAATCTTAGTGGATCACCAGCAGGTATAGTACCTATTAGATTCAAATGGATCCGCAAAAGGATTTAAAACAAGTGTCTCAGAATTGGAACACTCGATGTATCAAATTGTTTGATATCATCAAGAAGAGGAGGAACATGTGTTTATAAGGTCAGTGAAAGTATTGTTATGATCCTTGTATTGTACGTGAATGACATTCTCCTGATTAAAAATATTATTTCCATACTAACTTGGTTAGAATATAGTTATCTAAAGAAATTCTTTATAAGAGACCTTTGAAAACATCCTATATAGGTCTATGAGATAGATTTAAATAGAACGCTAGCTTCACAGAAAATGTACATAGAGAAAGTACTGAAAAATTTCAGCATAAAAAATCCAAAAGGATTTTGGATTAATCTCTCCGAGAAGATGTGTGGGTCACATCTATGGAGATACAGTAAATGAGCTAAATCCCTTATGCTTCGAATAGTAGAAGCCTCATGTATGCCATACTATGTACATGACTTGATCTATCTTTACTATGAGTGTCACGAATAAATATCGATCGAGTCCAGGCTAAGAGCACTAAACAGCTGTGAAGAACATCCTTAGCTATTTGAAAAGGACTAAGAATTTCTTCTTAGTCTTTGAGAAAAATCAAAGTTGAGAGTAGAAAGATACACTGTATCAAACTTTATGTTTGATATTGATGATAGAGAGTTTACGTCTAGAAAGGTGTTTCCTTATACAACGAAGATTCGGTAAATTGGAAAGGTTCCAAGGAATCGATTATTGCAGTCTTGTATGTCACTGTTTATAAGATAACTAGGGAGTCCTTCTGATTAAAAAAGATTTATTGCAGAACTAGATGTAATATCATGAGATGGCACAATACTGTACTGCGACAATATATGTGCCATAACTTTAGCTAAAGAGCCTAGATCTTACCAGAATTTTTAGTACATAAGAGCGATAATTATTCATGGCTATCTTAAAAAGTAAGACTTTGAAAATCAGAGTAGACCTTATGGAAATATGGCGAGCCTACTGACTAAACCATCTTGCCAGTAGAGAACTAAAAGCACATCTTGAGAAGATAGGACTTAGGTATATGATAGATTGGCTTTAGTGTAAATAGGAGATTGTTAGATGTATGCCTTAGAAGCCAATCGGACTGACACATTAATTCTTTCTAAGACATAATTTCATACTTGACCTAACTAATTAAGGTAGTTAATTTCCATTTATGTAGGGTAAGTATCTACAAATCATCTAGAGAATTAATAAGATGATATATATTCTCAAGAGTTGAGAATTTGAGGCATGTGTCATTGATGGTTAAATCCTAAATTACTCCTAATCGATGGATCATCATGGAGACGGTGATTGATCTGATTAGATTGATGTACGATCGCTTCCTTTTAGGTAAGACGAGTCTCGAATCTACAGTATGGAGATACTGAAACGAGAGTGCAGATGTTTGTTAGAGAACAAAGGTACTGAGCATGATCAATATGAAAAGTCACTTAGATGTCTACTCACTCATCAGTGATTTTTTCGATGCTGTAATGGTGTGACTAGTTCTTTACCTGCAGTGCCTCGATTATTCATAATGGGGTTGCTGTAGTTTGACTACATAAATACTTGATCTCCTAGTCATTCCGATTCTTGCGGTATATGTTAGCAACAATAAGTTTGTTATAGGAATAGGATGTGTACCTAGATAGGATCTATTGATCTTAGTAGATAAGGAGAAATTCTATGTGATTTATGAGACTGAGTTCAGAAGATCTTAACCAAGGTAGAGTGAATCATGGAAAGAAGTTTTCATGAGATTTCACAAATGAACTCGAGTTGAATAAATCTTACATATGACAGACGAAGAGGTTTGACAAGTTTTCATACCTCCATCTTGTCGGAACTCATGATAGAAGAACTGAATTACACAGTAACTATACCTAGAGGTTCATTCCTTCTGCTCTGCTGGGTTGCTACTACATGCTGCTAGCCATCACTGATGGATTGTGATATCAACAAAATTATTTTGATGATCAATAATTCTCAATTGATGCATTTCAATCCATTGAAAGAAGTTTTAATGATATTTTGATAGAGATCAAAATATATCTCACTATCAGATAGAATAGGACCTATAGAGTCGCATACAAAAAATATCCTGACTGATCGAATTATCGAATAGCAATTTTGAATCACAAAATGATTCAATTATCAATTTGAATGATGATTGGACTAATATGTAAAAGTTACATGGAGAACTTACTAAGAGTTGTAAGTTATAAGAGGATTAATTTATAAATATTGCTAGATTATTTGATTTAATCAAATAATAAGATTGAGTCCTAGTCAAATTAAATTCAAATTTAATTTGATTGGATTTGATCTGAGTTTGAGTCATATTGGGTTTCATAAATTCAAACGATTTTCAATTCAATTAAAGTCATGACTTATTTGGAAATTCAAATCAGTTTGGATTCAAACCCAAACTAGATAAGTGTTTAACAAGCAGAAGGACTTTTCCTAGATCACACGTCTAAAGGATTTATTGGTTGGTTTTTGATGTGGAATAGAGAGGCTGTGGAGAAGGGTGGGCGGCACTTGAGTCCAAGGAGAGTTGGACTCTAACAAACCGTAACTAACTCCCTTTTAAAAGGGATAACATGGGGAACCTCATCCTATCCCAACATGAAGAGAGGTGTGGACGTGAGAAAGCTTATAGTGTGAGAAAAATCAAGGAGAGGGCATGCGGGAGTTGTTGGTGTGGCACACAAAGGAAAAAAAAAGAAAGGGCTGCTCCATGAGATGGATGCCTCACCCTCTCTCCCCTTCCTCTCTCTTTCTCTTTTCAATGTCCATGAGATGGATGTCAAGCTCCTCTTCCTCGATAGTCCAAGAGTTAGACATATCTTTCTTCTTTTTTTCCTCTAGATTCAGTCCAAGAGTTGGATGAAATGAAAAGAAGAGAGATTTAATCTTTTATCTTTTTTCTTTCTCTAGATCTTCTTGCGTTTCTCTTGAGAAAAGGACAAAAAAAATTAGATTAGATTTGATTTTTTAAAATTTGGATCAAATTAGATCTGATTTATTTCTCCTATTATAGATCTATTTGGTTCTCTTGAGAAGAGAATCAAAAGAGAGGATAAGTTCGATAATTCAAAGAGCGATCTCTATAAGAGAGCTAGCACCTCGATGAGATCGAGATTCCTTATCAGATCAATCTTTTGTGGATATCTGTAGAGGTCGGATGCTCGTGCGACTTCAACGGACTTTGGAGATATCCATAGATCATTGGATCGTAGCTTCAACGGATCTTAAAGATATCTATAGATCATCGGATTGCGGTGAAGATCTATCTGTGCAAAGATAAATATCAGATCTCTACTTTAGCATAGATTTTAGTCTTGTATATCTTGATGATGTCTAGATTTAATTGAGATATGATCTTTATGCTTACTTGATTAGATTAAATTTAATGAATATCATTCTGACATAAGGTTACTCTAGTATAACGGTGAAGTGCTATGTTACATGGTTATCCTAGAACGATGTTGATTGTTTTGAAAATTATTTAAAATTTTTTTCACTGCAGTTTTAGTTTTTAAAATTTCTGCATGCATACCAAATCGCCTTGTGATGATGATTTTTAACACTTAAGGATTTGAATTATGTATTTTTTTGTTTTACTTTGTCAAGGGCAATGATTTTAAAGTAAAGAATAAGATGAAATTAGATTTTAATTTATCTCAGCCAAGAGGGAAGGTAGAATATTTTGTAAATATCCAAAATCTTTTAAGATCTTGGCAATTTTTCAAAATTGAGATGTCAAAATCTTGGATGACATGATATATTCAAGTCTACTAACTAAATCAAGGCATCAATTTTGAAATTTTGTTATTAACAAATTTATTTATGGAATAAAATGGAGATTCTCAAGTATCAGACAATGTAATCTATGCCATACTAGTTGATAACTGAAAAACCATTGATTTATATTAGCAATAAAATAAAACAAAGATGCTTAATAGAGTAATGCTAACGGTCCTGAATCCTATATCAAGTTTTGAGTCCTTCATAACTAGTGCACCACATATTCAGAGGGATTTTGGCACGATGCATAGGGCCGATGTGATTCAGATGTGGTGTACTAGTGTAAAGCACCAAACTTTCGATAATACATGATCTTGAAGCTTTTTTTGGAATCGAGATCGGACCTCAAAGCATTTTATTTTTATATATTGTATTAGAGAATGCTCAATATCAAGACAAATCAATATCTATAAATTGATGCTTATCACAATGATCATACCATTCTGCCTAGCGAGTAGAGGTTTTGGATTTAAATCTTAGAAAGTGCATCCCCAAGTTTCAGGACTTAGGCAGTGGACTAAGGTTTCTCCAAGAGGTTACAACCATTTTCCTAGTAACCAAAGATTGCAGGTTCAATTCCTAGACGGTGCAATCCTAAAGGTTTGGATTTGCTTAATTATAGTGGAGGTGGATATCTTTGCCTTTTCTTAGAAAATACTAGGACTTATTTCATTATTGTGCGACTGTGATATCCTCTATTGTCTCAAAAGGTACAAATCGAGATAGCATCAGAAATATCAGCCTTGGCTAAACAGGTAAAAGAGAAATAGCAATTCATGATTTCAAAGCACATGTTAATCACTCGATAAAGCCCGCAACTGGCCTCTCATGACTAGACATAAGAATAACAATGTTTATATGGATAGTTTCACCCAACTCTACCCATCTCGGATTCAACCAACTAATTCTATGAGAACATTCTCATGCTCTACTTCACATGTGCTCAGATTGGTCATTTTGAGAACGAGTTTATGCACATTACATATGATTAAGAAAGGCAAAAACTAATTAAGGATGACAAGATTTTTGGACCTTAGATGATGGTCAACAAAGCTCCATACAAAACAAGGAAAGCAAAGTAGGACGAAGACGGAGAGTCAATGATCGCATGGAATGGATGTAGTGCATGTTTAGATGTTTGGCTATAATCTAAAAGTAATGTTAGACTGCATTGGGAATCTCCTAAAATATGGTTTATGTAAAGCTGACATCCTCCTGGTTCCTGTAGATGTGGTCCTACAAACCGAATATCACATCAGTAGGATTTTTTTTATGAAAATTGTGTGCTATCTATCCGTCGATATTCATTGCATGTCTACTTTATCTTAAAATAATTTTTAATCTCAAATGCAGCTTTTAGCAAAAACTATTTTTCAATCAAAAGCTATAGTATCCCCAAACAAACCAATGGCAAACCAAAATGAATCACCCCATAATCCAAAAAATTAGACAACTAGTAAATAGTTACCTATAAAGCTAGTCAAAAAGGTCCAAGTGGCAATCATCCAAATGGATCCAAGTGGGTTCGATTATGGAGATAGTGGAAGAATCAGAATATTCTATTTTAGAGATAACGGAGGAGGATCAAGTGGATCTAGGATACCTAGAAATAAATATATCCATTAGGAGAAATTCTCTGTGCACCGCTCGTGGTGTAGAAAATTTGATGTGGAGCGCACCGCTTCGTCCTATTGGATCACGTAGCTATCACTTTTCAATGTATATTTAATTTTCACAGTTCTACTTTTTCATTTAAAATTGTGAATGATGAAAATACCCCTCCCCTTCTAAAAAAATTATGACATCCTCTGTTGATATTATGGTATCCTGCGTTGAAATTATGACTTTCTGCACAAGATGTTATAAGTTTTTCATAGAATGTCATAAAGAGGGAAAGGCATTTTCGTCATTCAAAAATTAAAATTATGACATCCTGTACAGAAAGCCATAATTTCAATGCAGAATGCCATAATATTAGCGCAGGATATCATAATTTTTTTGGAAGGAGAGGGATATTTTAGGAGATTTAAAAATTCAAATAAAAAAGTAGAACTATGGACATTAAATGTACGTTGACCATGTGGTCCAATAGGATGAAGCAGTGCACTCCATATTAGATTTTCTATACCACAGGCAGTGCACAAAGAATTTCGATACCCATTAAAGGTTGTCAACCTAAAGGGCTTGGTCTAAAAAAAGATAGATGGAAGCAGCCCACAATTTTGATGAAGAAAGGAAGGCAGCAGCCTGTCACCACCAAGGCCCAATCCCAAGATATTTATGATTGATGATGACTGTAGTGCAGACCCAAGTAGTGGTACTAGAAGTCAACAAAATAGAGAGCATCGACATGTTTGGCGTACCATCCATCATAAACCATCTGATGGCTCATCGTTAAATAAGTTTCACAATGAAGCTGACAATAGTGAATAGAAACTTCCACAAAGGGATCAAGCTGTCAATCGCTCAACCCCTTCGATTGGGGGAAAACATCACTTTCTATTCATAAAGGACTTATTTGGTTCACGAAAAAAAATTTTCTCAAAAAATAACTTGCTAGAAAGCTGTTTTCTCAGAAATTATTTCCTAAAATAAGATTTTGTAGATTTGGTGACTATGGAAAAGTGACTTAATGAATAATAGCTTATATTTGGTTGAGCACTTATTTTTTTAAAAAAATTATATAAGATAACCCTTATAGATATTTTAGTATCCCTATCCAACATCACATCTGGAGGAGGCGAGGGTGGTGTTGATAGCTCTCTTATTCCCAAGCAAATCCCAAGCCCTAGGATGAACCAAGGTTCTTCAAAAGAGCAAAGCAAAGAAGTGTCCTAAAGAAAGGAAGTTGAGGAAACATCTAATCCTCCTCTCTCATCTTCATCATAAATATTTTATCTTGGAATTATAGAGGAGTGGTGAAGCCACCGTTCATGAACAACATTAATAATTTGGTGAGATGGTATAGTCCCATTATATGCTGCTTATTAGAAACAAGAGTGTCAGGTCATTCTTTAAAAAATCTAGAAATTAGGATGGGGAAGCAATAGAGGATGTCTGTCATTCAATTTGAAGGTTTGTAAGGCGGAATCATGGTGTTATAAAGAACAACTGCAGAATATAGACTTTTAATGAATAAGCAAGCTCCCTCTGAAATAATTTCCATCAATGGTTATAATCCTTGAATGTTGGGAGTAGTTTATGCTAGCACATGTAGAAAGTAAAGACATATTGATTGGGATTTGGTGGCAAATGGTAAAGCTGTTGGAATTTTAATTGTACTGATTGGTGATTTCGACATTATAAGCTCCAGTGATGAGAAAAAGAATGGTAAAAATACAATGAGAACAAGTACATAGCAGAATTTCAAGAGTTTATTATAAGGAATGGATTAATTCATTTGAGGTTCAATGGTATAGCCCTATATCTCGTGTAATAATAGGCTTGGAGAGGGGCATGTATGGGAAAGATTGAGTAGATCTTTGACCACCTTGGACTGAATAGCAATGTTTCCTGAGGCTATATAGTTCAGTATCTCACTAGAATCAACTCCAATCACAATCCACTTCTTGCATAGCTTGAAGCCCGAATGTCCATCAAATTGAAACCATTTGAATTTGAGAAATTCTGGTTTCTTGCAAGGAATTGCAAATGTAGTTAGAAGAGCTCGCAAAACTCAAGCCAATGTTTCCATGATATCAGAGTTATCAAATTATTAAAAAGAATATAAAAATCAGCTTTACATAAAAGGGATAAAGAATATGCTAGAAACTTGTTTGAAAAAAATTGAACGACCAGAAATACAAATTAAGCAATTTCAAAAAGAAGATATTTGGTGAGGAGGCCCAGAAATCCAACTGCAAATTACTTTATCCAGGAAAGTTGATGAATATAATAAAGCTCCGAGGCTTCAAGAGGTGTCTCCGCACCAAAAATCGAGGGTTAGATGGTTAAAGAGGGAGATGCAAATACTTCATTACGAAAGGAGGATGAATCTAAAACGGAGGATGACAAGAAAATTCATTCCATAATCTTAAGCTATTTTGATATATGTGGAATATGCAATGTTTTGATGGTCCTTTCAAGCTCCCTCCAATCCAGAGCAAGGTATCTAACTACTACAATCAGCTATTAATTCAAGAAGTTACAGAAGTAAAATTTGAAGAGACTCTTCTCTAAATGGAATCTAATATCTTTCACTAGCTCTGATGGTTTCCAACCTCTATTTTCAAAGCTTTTTGGTCTATTATCAGAGGTGATATTATTGCTGTGGTAAAAGAATTCTTTACATTAGGTAAATGATTAGAGAATGGAAGCATATTTATATAGTTCTTATCGCAAAAAAGAAAGATCCAGTAATGGTGGCAGATTATGGACCTATTAGCTTGTATGGTACTCTCTACAAGTTACTTGTAGAAGTTACTGTTAATCGGTTAAACATGTATTATGCCTTCCATTGTTTCTACTGAACAGGGTGCCTTTGTGCCAGGAAAAAGTATATATAAGAATATCATGGTAGAACAAGGGATATTCCATACTATGGCTAAAGCTTCTAAAAGAAATTCTTTTATGGAACTAAAAGCAAATATGGAAAAAGCTTATGATAGGTTGTTATAGAATTATATACGTGCAATTCTTTAATGCTATAGTATTTATCATAAATTTATCAAGTAAATTATGGGATGCATCTTGACTCTAAATTTCTCTGTGCTAATCAATGGCTACCCCTCGATATGGTTCTCTTCTTCTATGGGACTTAGGGATATCCTCTATCCCTTTTTATCTTTATTCTGTGTTCTAACATGTTATCAAGATCTCTAGAGGCCATGGCAATTAGTTGAGTATTAACAGATTGTAGGCCGTCTTCTAGGGCTATTGTTTCACCCATCTAAGGATGCAATTGAACTAAAGAGAATCATTAATTACTGCATACAATCCAATCCAATCAGAAAGTCAATATTCATAAGTCCCACATTCAGTTCAAATGGAAAATTGATGTTCATATTAAGCAGCAAATCATCAATATGCTCAATATTCCTACAAAACTAGCATCTGGACTTACTTGGGCATCCTATTATTTGGTGAAAGTCGATGCAAGCAAAATTATAATTTCATATTTGATCAAATCAATGGATGTCTGAATGGATGAAAGTTGAAACACCTCTCCTAAGCTGGCTATCTAGTAATGTTGCTATATGTTCTTTATTCAACTAATATCTATCTACTTACAAAATTACGGCTCCAATGTCATTTCTTATGGATCTTGAAAGACTTATAAAATCTTTTTATAGGGATACGACTCAAACCGCAACAAATTAAACATTTTATTGGTACAAATTATGTAGCATTAAATAATCGGGGTTTAGGCTTGCAATCTATTAAAGTTCAAAGAGAAAGCATTACTGGATAAACCAATAGCCTCCTTGATTCTTCCTAAGCAAAAGATATAGAGAACTTTAGTTGAATCTAAATATAATTTCATAAGTTAGGAGGACTTACAAGCCAAGGAAAGGAGCTTTCTATATATGGAAAGCTATTTGCAATGCATCTAAATGGGTAATCTAGTGCAATATCAACTAGGAGATGGATGGAGCATTAATTTTTTTGATGACCCATGGATATCTTCGCTCCCTATTATAAAGAAGTCTAGGGGATATTTGGCTGGAAGGGTTGGGTTTTGGAATCAGAATGAAAATGGATGACTCCCATTCTAACTATTTGGTTAGAAAGAGTTTTATTCTAATTCTGATTTCGAGACCGAATAGGAATGGCTCAATCTATCTAAAACTCAATCCCTACTCTCCCCCAAGGATTCAAATTTTCATTCTGATTTAGATTCCGATCATAAACCAAATATTTAAGGAGATTTGGCCATTCTAATTCTGATTCCAATCCATTCTGATTCTGATTTCGATTTTGAATTTGGTTGCAAACCGAACACTTCCCCAAATTCTATTAATACTCAGCTCTGTAATCAATGTCAAAAGGTCTCTTAACTATAATCTAGGGATAGTTGGAATAGGGGGTTACTTAAGCAACTATTGTCATATAGAACTTTTAGCAAATGATACATATTCTAGTGTCGAAATTTTCATATAATGATATGCTGCTATGGAGTGCAACAGGAAGAAGCCATGTTAATGCACAAGATGTTTATTCAGTTATACAATCTGATTAGAACTATACCAATCAGATAAATTTCAATTGGATTTGAAAATGACATTGGCACCAAGAGTTAAACTTTTCTTATAGAAAGTTAATTGGGTAAATTATCTTGTAAGAAAGTTTTAGCATTGCGGGGTCTTATACAATAAGAGAGGTTTGGTTGGGGGGAGTTGGGGTTGAAATCGAAATGGGAATGGATAACTCCCATTCTAACCATTTGATTGAGAAAAATCCCATTCTGATTTTGATTTCGGAGCAGAATGGAAATAGCACAATCTATCTAAAACTCAATCCCTACTCTCTTCTAAGAATTTAGATTTTCATTTCAATTCTGATTTCAGTCATGAACCAAATGCTTCAGGAGATTTGGTTATTCTGATGCCGATTCTAATTCATTCTGATTTTCATTCTGATTTTAATTCTGATTGCAAACCAAACACCCCCTAATTGAATCAAAATTACAATCTATGTTGCACAATAGAGAAATAGTGAACATCTTGCATTGTTGGTTGCTATGTCCTTATGCTGCCCAAATATGGTTAAAGATCCATCAACTACATACATCTATCCTAGATTGTCCTAATTTCCAAAGTCTAGTGATTATCTAGCAGATATGAATCCAATGATGTTTAAAAACTATTGTGGCTTGTGCTACATGGTATATTTGGAGTGTAAAAATGATAGAGTTGTTTAACAGAAATAGAGTAGTCCAAAATAAGTTGCTCATGTTGCTTCTTACTAGATGGTGGAATATTATAAAACTTGCTTGAAGGAAGCTCATCGAAGCATGAGTGGCAATGGGGTATCAGAAGCTCAATGAGCTTTATAACCCAATCATCTCAATTAATTCCATGGTGGCCCCCCTTCATGCAACATTCTAGTTAACTTTGATGCAAATTGGAAACAAGGTGAAGTCGGGGCAGGATATATCATTAGAGATTTAGTGGATACATCATTCAAGCTGTATCTAGAAGAATCCATACTAATTCATTTCTAGAAGTGGAGTTGCAAGCTACTTGGGAAGCAATGTTGGTGGTTACTTAGTAAATATCAACCACATTTTTAGAGAAACAAATCAGCTAGCTAATCAGCTTACAAATCTTTAAGAGGATTATGTATTCGACATGTGATCCATCCCTCTTGCTATAAGGAACATGGTGACATGTAGATGCCATAAGAGTATCCTTTATTAGACTTTAGCATCTTTTATGCAATTTTGATGGTTTAGTTTATTTCTATTTTCTTTAGTTATCAATTTTATCTTCTCGGATCCTATAGACTCTATTAGTATCAGAAAAAAGAAATAAATATGAAATAAATAATTTATAATTAATGCTCAAAATATGTAATCCCAAATAGCCAACAATATCCAAAACTAACAATGCAAACCAATGCCACCTATATAAAAAAAATTGAACATAATACAACAAAAGCTTAAGTAGATCAATGTTTTAAGTATAGATCAATACAGTTAAGTTACCATAGATTTTGATCTCTATAGCCAACCTTCTAGTTTGTCGCACATCAAATTTGGCTAAGACCTTAATAGGCTTAATATATGCTGTTAACTTAATTGAATTCAACCTAATCTATTGCTTTTGAGAGCATTTGGTTCCAAATGCTTCCTAGCCAACGGACTACTATATGTTCCAATTTAAGATGCATGACTTCACAAGATCTAGATAATATGGCGATCTATATGTAATGCAACTTAAGAAATTTTTAAGATAAAAATGCTTAAGAGCATTGCCCAATCACATACAAAATTTTCAAGTTTGGATCTTTTCGAGTTTGGAAACTAAACTTGATAGTCTAGTTTGCAATCAAGTCCTATCTTATATTGCACAAATATTATGATACATCAAGCCCTATATATTGTGGAGGCCACTATTTCATGTACGACATAGGCTTCGATGCATCATGACCACTTTGCAATAGATGAAAGACCATGATGACAACACTAAATTGTAAAGTCCGGTCCATGAACTTGAGAGCATCTAGACTCAAAAGTTCCTCATCATAAATTGGTGCTAATGTAGTACTTAATTTAATTGATGTCCCTACTTATGACACCAATCCTAACTTGCCATGTAGTAAATGGAACTTTTCAATGTGGTTAATGAACACTGGGATCATATTAGCATTTACATCTCTTTAATATAGATATAGTTATCTTTTATCCTCAGCCACATTCATGTTTCACTTTCCCAAATAAATATTGGTTCTAAAATCTATATAACATCCATATTTATATTCATGTATCTAATTATAATTTAGACAATATGATCATAAGTGTGCATATCTCTGATCCATATCTAGTTTGTTTATATCTCAAGATATATATAGCCCAGTTATTACTAATACCACATGGTACACATGTTGCTGAGTAATTTTTCTAATTATTTGAGTTTTAAACAATAATGAAGTTTGTCTTGGGATATCAACTTTAAAGGATTCAAGCATCAAAAGCATGGTGCTGGATCACCCAAAGTGGCAGGTCCAAGGGCAATGTGCAGATTGCCTAGCTGATAACTAAAGCTTTAGGAATGTATTGGACCCAAGTTAGGGCATCATGGTAGATGATAACCTAGAAGTGAGGTATCTATGTAGAGGATTAACTTTTGGAGTTTGGGAGTTAGGATTACAACTCCTTGGATCCATTCTATTCAAGATGTGACTTTGGCCCTAGTGTCGTAATTTGAATAAAGCAAATCAGGTTGAGGGCTAGCCCAGACCCAACTTAATTTTCTACCACCAACCCAATTTTGGATTGAGATCTCTAAACCTGACTTATCTCGACTTAAATTCAAGTTAGGTTAGGTTAGTACGAGGTTTGACTAGGTTGGTCAAATTAATCATATTAGGTTAGGTTATACAGGTAATCTAAAATTTAGGAGAGTGGTGCACTTACATGATTCTATAACTTAATAGGAGGGTATGGTTGTATTGGGTTGGGACTAAGCCTAAATTGAATTTAGACTTAAACTCAACCCAATCCAACTAGATTATATTAAGATTTTTAAGCTGATACCTAACTTGATATTACAAAATGTCGACCCAACCTTCTTGAACAAATGAGTTGGGTTGGTTAGGTTCATATTACGCGCAACACATATTGCACCACAATTTGGTCCAATTGAGTCCGACCTCCTTTTTGCCCTCTTTCTTTCTTTCTTTCCTTCTTTCTTTTCTTCCTTCTTTCTTTCTTCTTTTCTTCTCACCCTTCATTGGTATGATTAAACTTTGACTTTCTATGCTCAACCCTAGGGCCATGTAGAGACGGATGGTCCACGTGATATATTACAAAAAAAAGGTTTTAAAAATATAATTTCAACATATTTTTGTTGTTGATAAAAGGTATATGATCAAGTGCTCTCGCTTAAGAACTCATACATGTATACCAAAGTTTTGACATAAAGTCATGCCAAAAGAAATTTTTTCAATTTTACATTAAATTAACTTAAAGCATCTTTTCTTGTTGTTGTTCTTCTCGCATGTCAAGGTTATTATCTTACCAACTACCACCACTCTCTATATTCAACCTTGGGTCCAAGTAGTGATTGATGGGCCGGGCCACTTGATGTATTTGACTCATATTTCTCCCAAAAATCAAAAATATTTTCTAATCTTGCATCTGAATTTTTAATAAAAGTGGGATCAAATGTTCTTACTTACAAAATCACACATTATTACCATGTTGTATCAAATTCTAGAGATAATTTTGTATAAAAGTGGAAGTTCTTTTCATCTATGCATTATGGTTGACTCAAAGCATTAATAAGTTCTCTGCACATAAAGAAGATAGTTTTGCACCACTTTCTAAAATAGAGGTTGTGTGTTCAATATCTTATTATATAGTTGTAAAATGTTCATAACACATCAAGAACTAAACAACTAGGTAAGCAAGATTTTTTATTGAACTAAAGTCAATGCAATCTAATACAACTAAGCATTCAAGTAGATGCAATATGACGGATTGATGGTTGAACTTTGAACCAAAGTGATGCTAGAATTATCTTATTTGTATTTTCATTGGCATATTTTAATTAATATTTTCACTCCAATGCATATGAAAAAGATATTTAAATATCTAAATTAATCTCAACATTAGTACGATTTCTATGATGACCATGAGTCAGGATCCTTTTTATTGTGGATAAAGGCTGGTTCTCCCATCACAGTCATCCATAATTAATTGAATAATTATGATTAGATAGCCACATAGCCACATACAAACTACTACCATATGAATAGAGTTGGGTCCATTCGAATTATAACCCTCGCATCCATCATAGATAGCCATGATGGGAGAATGGCCCCTCTCAAATTCAGACAAATCAGAGAGGATCCTAAGTGTATAATCACTGTTATTATCTTTGTATAGCTTCTATTGCAAGTTCATTGCTCAATATATATAAGTGAATTAGTGTGTTTCATGAGGACTCTCCCACTTTTTCTCTCTATTATTTTTTAATGGATACATAGTTTTGTCCCTCCTAAGTAGTAGTGTCATATTTGATTAAAAAGATAAATAAAGATTCCAAGGATAAATGTAGTGTTTTCAATTCATTCTAACATACATGCATTGTCTTTTTTTGATTGTTTTGCTTATGTATTTTAAAACACATGAAAATTTTTATATTCTTATCCATCTAGAACTAGCCATTTTATATCTATATCTATTGGGATTGTTACCGTTATATATCTAAATGGTCATTATCATTAGATTGAATGGTCACTATCGTTAATCAAACTACCATAAAATATCTTCTATAAATACATCTTCTATTAATCAACCTTTGATGAATGCATTCTGAGTGGAGATACTAGGTTGCCAATGATTTTCTTCAACTTCTTTGATGATATTTTAGATATAATCTTGATTATAGCATGCTCTAAACTGATGGGTCTGAAATCTTTAACAGTTGCATCTAAGGAAACTTTTGGTATCAAAGAGATAAATGTGAAGTTGAATCTGGAGATGTCATCAGTTTGATTCTGGAAGTCATATATCACTCGAATCAGATCGGATTTAAATAGCTCCTAATATTTTTGATAGAAGGAGAAAGGAAAGCCATCGAACCCTGGGCCTTGTTCTTTGCCATGCTAAAGATAGCCTTTCTAACTTCATTATCCATGAAGTCTCGATTGAGAAAATTGAAATCATGTGGACCCTTAGGGTACAGGTTATCCCAATTAGCATCCACACATTGCTCATTTCTCACTGCTAGTAGAGAGGTGTAGAAGGAGTAAAAGGCTTGATGAATCTCTTTTTTCTAGTTGATGGTTCTTCCTTCATGCAAGATTTCTAAAATGAGGTTTTTACGGCGGCCCATGGAGATGCTAAGATGGAAAACTTGGTGTTGCGATCCCTATCTGTGATCCATTAGCTCCGAGATCTCTGATGCCAATATATTTCCTCTTAACAACGTATGAGTTCTAATTTAGCTTAGACTGTGGCTCTCTCTTCCTTCTCAACTGTAGATAAAACTCTCAATTCTTCAACTAGATCTAGTGTTTCTATTTGATCAAGAAGTTATTTATTGATACCAAATATAATGCCAATACTAATTTATTCCAACTCTTCAATCTAGTGTGAAGAAAATATAGCTTAGTCACTATATTGACAAAAACATCATAGTGCACAGAGGCTTTATTATACCATCGTTCAACCAAAATGTCAAAGTCTGGATGGAGGCACCATAGATTCTCAAAACAGAAAGGTTTATGAAAGGAAGGATGCTTATCCACTTGAAGACCAAGGCAGAGGAAAAGTGGAGCATGATCCAAAGTGGGTCTATTGAGGATAGATAGAAAGGCCAATGAAATTTTATATGCCAGTCAGTTCAAACAAAGCTTCGATCAAGTTTGGCAAGGCAAGGTTGATCTCTAAAATTTATCCATGTGAATTTCTTATTCATGGCATTTATTTTCAGTACCTCTAAATGATTCAGTATTTTATTAAATTCCAGGTAGTTAACAGACTCCCTCTAGAATCGGTGGCATCACGAGATTGCCAATGATCAAAAGAGTGACCACAAGTGGAATGAATAATTTGAATATTAATAGAGTTGAGTTTGATTTTCTAAAGACAAACAATCCAGATCTTAGAAAGAAGGATAACCTACTTAATTAGTTTCCTTTTAGATCCCAATCCCATGACATGAACATTCCAAGAGATGATAGTCATACATCCAAAAGCATTCTTTGTAGCTCTAGTTGGGATAGAATATCATATAAAGTGAGTAAAAGAGAGCTAAGAAGATGGCATGTAATATTACATCCAAAAACCTCCATGTAAATTGTAAAGCAACAACTTTGGAATGACCCCACATTGATGACAGGAGGTAGATAGCCAAAAGGAAGAGTGAACTATGTTGAGATACATTCAATAGTATAAAGCTCATTGGACATGATTAGGATATAGAAGCTTATATTATGATAGCAAAATCTCAAAGATAACTTAGCGAGGCAGCTATATTGTGCAAAGTTAGGCGACCTACTGACAAATTTTTCTTGTACCTACCGGCTTTCATAGTTTTTAACCGTAGCACATAGGAGTTTTGACCATCCTTGGATAAAAGAAAACCGCATTGCTTTCCCAATTTGGTAAGATCCAGCAGTCAGTAAATTGATGAACACGATGTCTGCATCACATAGGCCTGGCTTTTCTATTCCCAACATTTCAAGTTTCTTGAGGCATAGTCTCAAGCTCCTTTTCACCTCAGTATGAGACGAAGATGGCATAACTTTGTGGGATTGGGTGGTGAGGACCTCCAAAAGCCTCAAGAAACCACCCATAGGGGAATAGACTCACATGTTTTGGTAAGGTGCAAATTGTTCCCAATGGCACTAGCCAAAGTAGGTACAATATCATGTTGTTTAAGTGGCTTGAGATGATATTTAGATGTTACAATATGTGCTGGCCTATCCACCGTACTAAAAGAAGGTTGGCCTTCGAGGAACTTCATAGACCAATGGGCAAGAAAAAGGCTATTGTAGAGATGAATAGACTTGGTGCCAGCAAGTATAGGGACATCGATTTCAAAATTCAAAAACACTAGGTTGCATCAATAGGTTTGAGGGTAACTGGTAGCTTGATTTTAAAAGGAGGTTATGCTGCCCTCGCAAAGAAAACTACAGTTTCTTGGGCTTCTCCTCTCCAATGAACTGCTGTCTGAGGTAGAATCCGACTGATGATGCTGGTCATTGCTAGTTTGTGGGTGAGGATTGGTATGACCAAACCAAAATTCTCAATCACTGTCACCAAGGTCACCTTGCCACTAAGGGAAGAAGAATCCAAAACATATGGTTCACAAGGAGTTGCAAAGTTTATAACCATCTTAACAGAGTATATATATGATCCAATAGTGACATCAACATACTATGGATTACATTTAAATCCTCACAATAAATGTAGAGATCGAAACTTGAGAGGTCTTTCCAATGGATAGAGGATCTACTAGCACCAAATGGAACCCCAAACCCAGCAACAACTTGAGGATTCCATCAAGTGAGAGGGAGGTTGATAAGACTAATGCATGCTTTGAACTTTAGATTGTGATGAACTCTACCTTTGAAAGGATCCCAGTGATTCACAGCCAAAGAAAATCCTCAACCCAAATATGGCCTAGGGCCATAATATTTGAACAATAGCATTAGAGGGACAAAAACAAAAACATATTATCCTTAGAGAGTTTTCTGTTAGTTCAAGAGCCAGAAGCCTTGGCTCTACAAGCAAGCAAATCGGCAACATCATCTACTTTGATTTGATGGCCAAAGGATTCAACGAAGGCTTAGTTTCCTCTTCCGAATCAGCTTTTATCTCTAGGAGGCTCCTACATGAGAGTTACCTCTCGGCCTCTGAAATTATTATCGCCAGCAAACGGAAGAAAGCCAAAGGATTTTTATGCAAACTTGATTTTGAGAAAACCTTTGACACTGTGTCTTGAAAATTCTTGCAAAAATTGTTTCAGAAGCACAGCTGTAGTGGCAAATGGAGCTCCTAGATCCAATCCATTCTATCTACAACTTCATCCATACTTCTCAATGGCTCACTGGGTGACTGGTTTCGCAGCAAGCGAGGGATCAAGCAAGGTAACCCTCTTTGTCCAATGCTTTTTATTCTAACTGCTGATCTTTTGATCAGGGCCATCAATCTTGCACAATCTCAGCATCTAATTAAAGGCAGTGGTCCCTCTAAAGTTGCAAGAGGTATCCAATGCCTCCAATTTATGGATGACACCCTTCTTTTTGGTGGTGCCTCCATTGAATATGCAAACATCCTCAAATTCATTCTCTACTCTTTTGAGATGCTAACTAGATTGAAGATAAACTTCAATAAATCCAACCTGATTGGGATCAACCTATCAGAGGCTGAGTGCATCGGTCTTGCAGCTATCCTAAACTGCCAAACCTCCCATCTACCTATTACATGCTTGGGGCTTCCTCTACACCAGGCTTTCTACTTAAGAAATATCCAAAAGCTTTCAGAATGGAAGCGCAATACACTCTCATTGGCTGGCCGATTAACACTGGTCAACTCAATGTTAAGGTCAATCCCCTTGTACTAGATGACAGTCTTGAAATTTCCAACCCAACTATTTGGAGGATCAACACTCTCTGTCATGATTTCTTGTGGGTGATTGTCACTCATCCTAGGATTTTATAAGTAAAATTAGATGCCTAGCAAACTGGCCCAGCCTATGCCACCCTAAAATATTTGGAGGTCTCCACGTCATTGATCTCAAAATAATGAATCAGGTACTTCTGGTGAAGTATTGGTGGAAATATTATTCTGAAATTGATACTCCATGAAAATGACTGGTACAATCAAATTATTATTCCACAAAACTTCCTACAAAACCATCCAATTATCTGCTCCTGAATGCTCCTTCGGTCTGGAGGGCTATTTTGATAACTTTCAAGATCTTCAAACAATGTACAACTACTATAATTGAGAATGGAGAACTAATTTCGTTCTAATTCGACTGCTGGATAGATGACAAACCACTCTGTGGAGCCTTTCCATCATTGTTTGCTCTTGCAGCTAATCGAGATCTCAGCATTTTCTTGCTCCTAGCGAAGATCTATACAGAAGCAAATTTCAAATTCCCACTGTGTTTTAAAGCTAACTCCGAATTTGAGATTTTGGAGGCTCACCTCCAAAATATCACACTGTCAGGAAAGAATGACAGGAGAATTTGGAGGTGGGCTCTTCATAACATGACACCACTATCATTTTCTAAAATATGGGGGATTACTCTCTTTGATTGGGCTCATTATATCGAAATTACCGATTCCTAAAAGGTAAAATATTTGCATGGCTATGTTACTATAACAAAATACTTACTACGGAGAATCTGAAGAAGAGAGGGCTACAAGATCCAACAACTTGCCCTCTTTGCTCTGATCAACAAGAATCTATCGATCACCTCTTCACCCAATGCTCCACTGGGCTTTGGCTTCTCTCATTTAAATCGAATCAGTGAAGACAACCCCCCTCAACATACATGGATCTCTGGAGCATGCATCGATCTATAAATGAAGAAAGATGGAACTTTAGCATGAGACTGCCTTCAAGCAATCTTCTGCTAGTGTATCTAGTTAGAACGCAATAAATAGCTATTTGCATTTGAGGCGCGTACTCACTCTTCCCTTGAAAAATATATTGCTGGTCTCTACAACGATTGGCTGGCTAGAATTGACAGCCTTTTTATCAAGGCTCTTGGTCAGTCTCTTGCAACTATTTAAAGTTAAATTTGATGGGTGGTTTTAGATCATCAAGCAATGCAGATACCGACTCTGATCTCCTCTCCGCTGCTCATTCTTTGTTCATATCAGAGTGACTTTTGAAACTTTTTGCATTCTTCTAAAGCACTCTCTAAATAGTTTGGAGTCACTCCCTTTCAACGCCTGATCACGATAGATTTTCAGGCTGTGTAGCCATCTTGCTTCCACCGACAGACTGCTAACAAGGGTCCATATGATATATTTTGATTGTTGAATCACTGACCAAGTAGCAATCTCAACTTCGTAACGATTTTTCCACACCCGATCTGCCTGGTACTGTTCATTTTAGGGACGACAATAATCGATCGCAAGTTCTGAGGATAATAGTTTATAGGTTCTTTCAAACTCTCCTTTAACCTATATATTTCTCTATTTCCAAATCTTGATGGGTCTTTTTGGCCTCCACTGCTTTCATCTTCTTTAGCTCCAGTTCTGTAAATATTGCATCTCCTATAGTTTTCAGGGCAATATGCAAATGTAAGCTTTGCTCAAAATCAAGCCTAGTTTATTGCCTAGCGAATCTGGATGTACAGGCTCTGACTCTGCTTCTACCTCTACAATATCTTACTTAATATTATCAATATAATCTTTGTATGGTGGAAGCATCTTACTTCCTCTATTTTCTAAAAAAAAAGATTCAATGAAGGCCACTCATGCCAAGTAAGAGGAGACATCGGCGATTTCACAAGTATAAGGAACAAAAGCTTTTAGCCAAGGTCGTTGGTTGGAAGGTGAACCCATTGGAACAATTTTGTTTGAGAGCAGCCCAGATGGAAGAAGGAAGGCAAGAAGGTGGTCGATGAAGTAGGGATGGATGGTGTTGAGGAGAAATGTTGATGGTGCTATGGATTAGATGGAATCAATGAGGTTGAATGAGTAGTTTTGCATAAAACAAAGTATTGCATAAAACAAAAGTGTCGCCATACTTACTGCCATGAAAATATTTATAAGGATTTCTACAGTCACGATTGAGATGCCTTGCATTCCCATATTTGACACAAACCTTCATTTTAAATAGAAGAGGGGGTGAGTTAAACATATGGGGGAATCGAGAAGGAGTAGATGATACATATCATGCTTCTCCATGCTAAACAATACCGAATGAACTTGAGAGACCATCCCAAATGGCCTACCTCTGACAACGTCGACAAAAAAAAGGGGACTGTCTCCTGGACGAAAGGCACAGGATGGTATGTTGGGTCTCTTCATACGTCCAAGGATGCCAGCTCTTCCTGGATGTGACCTTGAACCAATGTCCATTAAGCGGTGGGAGATGAGGCTTGATATGATGCACTAGATGTGCCAAACAAAATGGAGGGCACTGCTAAAGATTGGATGGGGCAGGCCCAAGAATACCTCTCATGGTGTCAAGATGAGATTTGCATACAGTGCGTCGCCTTATGCTAGAGGTGTAGCATTTGCACCAGTTAAAGGAAGAAAGAAGATGCCATGGCTAGTCTACGAAAAGCTATGGGATTGGAGTGATGAGAAAGGTGAGGAGATCAAATATGGCTAGCATGAAGATGATGATGATGAGAAGACGTGCAAGGTTGAGAAGAAAACTGAAGAGACAAAGGAGGTTTTGGAGGTTGGAAATGTTGAAGATGCAGGGAAGGCTAGAGTCGGGACATGATGAGCAAACTTGGATGACATGATATGTTCCAGTTTACTAACTAAATCAAGGCATCAATTTTGAAATTTTGTTATTAACAAATTTATTTCATAGAATAAAATGGAGATTCTCAAGTATCAAATGATGTAATCTATGACATACTAGTTGATATCTGAAAATTAATTATTTATATTAGCCATAAAATAAAATAAAATAAAGATGCTTAATAGGATAATGCTAGCGGTCCCGAATCCTATATCAAGTTTTAAGCCCTTCATAATAGGTGCACCACATATTCAGAGGGGATTTTGGCATAATGTATAGGGTCAATGTGATTCACATGTGGTGTACTAGTGCAGGGCACCAAACTTTCGACAATACATGGTCTTGAAGGTTTTTTGGAATCAAGATTGGACCTCAAAGCATTTTGTTCTTATATATTGTGTTAGAGAGTGCTCAGTATCAATACAAATCAATATTTATAAATTGAGGCTTATCACAATGATCATACCATTTCGCCCAGTGAGTAGAGGTTTTGGATTTGAATCTTAGAAGGTGCATCCCCTAGTTCTAGGACTTAGGTAGTAGACTAAGGTTTGTATTCCAAAAAAAGAAGATCCAATAATGATGGCAGATTATAGACTTATTAGCTTGTATGGTACTCTCTACAAGTTAGTTGTAGAGGTTACTACTAATCAGTTAAAATGTATTATGCCTTCTATTGTTTTACTGAATATGGTGTCTGTGTGCCAGAAAGAAATATATCTGAGAATATCAAGGCAGCATAGGAGATATTCCATACTATGGCCAAAGCTTCTAAAAGAAATTCTCTTATAGTATTGAAAATAGATGTGGAAAAAGCTTATGATAAGTTGTCATTGAATTATATACATGTGGTTCTTAAACCTTATAGTTTTCATCATAAATTCATCAAGTAGATCAAAAGATGTATCTTTACTCCAAATTTCTCTGTGCTAATCATTGGCCACACCTCGGCATGGTTCTATTCTTCTATAGGAGTTAGTTAGGGATGTTCTCTATCCCCTTTTATCTTTATCCTATGTTCTGACATGTTATCAAGATCTCTATAGACCATGGCAATTAATTAAGCATTAACTGGTTATAAGCCATTTGCTAAGGGCAGTTGTTTCACCCATCTTATATTTGTCGATGATTTGTTAATGATGGTTAAAGCAAATAGGAAGAATACAATTGAACTAAGAAAATCATTAATTATTGCATACAATCCAATCCAATCCAATCAGAAAGTCAATATTCATAACTGCCAAATTCAATTCAGTCAAAAAGTTGATGTTCATGCTAAGCAACAAATCATTAATATGCTCAATATTCCTATAAAACTAGCATCTAGACTTACTTAGGCATTGTATTATTTGGAGAAAGATAATGAAAGCAAAACTACAATTCAATATTTGATTGAATCAAAGGACACCTAAATGGATGAAAGTGGAAACACCTCTCCCACGTTGGCCATCTAGTAATGTTGCTATTTGTTCTTTATTCAACTTATATCCATCTACTTACAAACATTATGGCTCCAATGTCATTTCTTATGGATCTTGAAAAGATTTATGAAATCTTTTTATAGGATATGACTCAAATTGCAAAAAATTAAACTTTATTGAGACAAAACATGTAGCAGCAAAATAAATGGGGTTTAGGCTTCCAATCTATTAAAGTTCAAAAAGAAGCATTGCTAGATAAACCAATAGCCTCCCTAATTCTTACTAAGCAAAAGATATAGAGGACTTTAGTTGAATCTAAATATAGTTTCATAAGCTAGGAAGACTAACAAACTAAGGAAAGGTGCTTCCTCCACATGGAAAGCTATTTGCAATGCCTCTAAATAGGTTATTTACTGCAGTATCTGCCAGGAGATGGATGTGGCATTAGTATTTTTTGGTGACCCATGGATATCTTCACTCTGTATTACAAAAAAGTTCAGGGCGTTTGGTAGGTGGGAGTTGGATTTTGGAATCAGAATGGAAATGGGTGGCTCTCACTCCAACCATTTGGTTAAGAGGAGTCTCATTCTAATTTCGAATCCAGGCAGAATGGAATAGCCCAATCTACCTAAAACTCGATCCATACTCTCCCTAAGGATTCAAATTTTCATTCCTATTTCGATTCCAATTCTGATTTCAATCATGAACCCAATATTTCAAAAAAATTGGTAATTTTGATTCCGATTCTGGTTGCAAACCAAACACTCCCCCAATTTTATTAACACTCATCTCTATAATTAATGTCAAAAGTTCTCTGAACTATAATCTGGAGATGGTTGGAATAGGGGTTACCTGAGCAACTATTTTTATATGAAACTATTTAGCAAATGATACATATTTCGGTGTCAAAATTCTCGTGTAATGATATGTTGCTATGGAGTATAACAGCAAGAAGCCATGTTTATGCACAAGACATTTATTCAGTTATACAATCTGATTGGAACTAAACCAATCAGATAAATTTCAATTGGATTTGAAAAATGACATTAGCACCAAGAGTTAAACTTTTCTTATGGAAAGTTAATTGGGATAAATTATCTTGTAAGAAAGTTTTAGCATTGCGGGGCCTTATATGGTGTTTAGTCGAGGGGAGTTGGGGTCTGAAATCAAAATAAAAATGGATGACTCCCATTTCAACCATTTGGTTAGAAGAAATTTCATTCCAATTTTGATTCTGGAGTGGAATGAAAATAGTCCAATCTACCTAAAACTCAATCCCTACTCTCTCTTAAGAATTTAGATTTTATTTCAATTTCGATTCCCGTCATGAACCAAATGGTTTAGGAGATTTGGCCATTCCTATTCCGATTTCAATCCATTCTGATTTCTATTCTGATTCTAATTCTAGTTGCAAACCAAACACCCTCTAATTGAATCAAAATTGCAATCTATGCTGTGCACTAGAGAAATAGAGAACATCCAGCATTATTGGTTGCTATGTCCTTATGCTTCCCAGGTATGGTTAAAGATCCATCAATCACATACATCTATCCAAGATTGTCCTAATTTGCAAGTCTACTGAATTATCTAGCAGATATGAATCCAATGATATTTCAAAAAACTATTGTGACTTATGCTACATGGTATATTTGGAGTATAAGAAATGACAGAGGTTTTCAATAGAAATAGAGTAGTCCAAAATAAGTTGCTCATATTGCTTCTCATTAGGTGGTGGAATATTATGAAACCTGCTTGAAGGAAGCTCATCAGAGCACGAGCGGTAGTGGGGCATCAGAAACTCAGTGATGTTTGTAACCCAATCACCTCGATTAGTTCATGATGGCCCCTTCATGCAATATTCTAGTTAACTTTGATGCAAATTTAAAACAAGGTGAAGTCGGGGTAGGATATATCATCAGAGATTTAATGGATACATCATTCAAGCTGGATCTAGAAGAATCTATGCTAATTATTTTTAGAAGTGGAGCTGCGAGCTATTTGGGAGGTAATGTTAGTGGTTACTTAGCAAATGTCAATCACATTTTTAGAGAAACAAATCAGCCAGCTGATTAGGTTGTAAATCTTAAAGAGGAATATGTATTCAACTTGTGATCCATCCCTCTCACTACGAGGAACATGGTGATTTGCAGATGCCATAAGAGTATCCTTTATTAGACCTTAGCATATTTTGTGCAATTTTGATGGTTTAGTTTATTACTATTTTCTTTAGTTATCAATTTTATCTTCTCAGGTGCTATAGATCCTATTTGTATAAGAAAAGAGAAATAATATGAAATAAATAATTTATAATTAATGCTCAAAATATGTAATGCAAAATAGCTAATAATATCCAAAACTAACAATGCAAACCAATGCCACATATATAAAAATAGAAAACATAAAACAATAAAACTTAAGTAGATCAATGAGTTAAATATGTATCAACAGAGTTGAGTTACCATAGATTTTGATTGCCATAGCCAACCTTCTAGTTTGTCGCACATCAAATTTGGCTAAAATCTTAATAGGCTTAATACATGATGTTAACTTGATTGGATTAGACCTAATCCATTACTTTTAAGAGTATTTGGTTCCAAATGCTTCCTAGCCAACAGACTGCTATATGTTCTGACTTAAGATGCATGACTTTACAAGATCTAGATAATATGGTGATCTATGTGCAACGCAACTTAAGAAATTATTTAGATAAAAATGCTAAAGAGCATTGTCCAATCACATACAAAATTTTTAAGTTGGGATCTTTTCAAGTTCGGGAACCAAACTTGATAGTCTAGTTTGCAATCAAGTCCTCCCTTATATTGCACAAATATTATGATACATCAAGCCCTATATATTGTGGAGGTCACTATTTCATGTATGGCACAGGCTTTGATGCATCATGACCATTTCGCAATAAATAGAAGTCCATGATGGCAACACTGAATTGTGAAGTCCGGTCCATGAACTTGAGAGCATCTGGAATAAAAAGTTCTCATCATAAATTGGTGCTAATGTAGTACTTAATTTAATTGATGTTCCTACTTATTACACCAATCCTAACTTGCCATATAGTAAATGGAACTTTTCAATGTGGTTAAGGAACAACTTGTAACACTATTCTTATATCCATTAGCACCATGTTTATTACATGTGTCATATTAGCATGTACATCCGTTTAAAATAGATATAGTTATCTCTTATACTCAGCCACATTCATGTTTCACTTTTCCAAAATAAATATTGGTTCTAAAATCTATATAACATCCATATTTATTAGTAATTTCATGTGGATACACATGTTGTTGAGTAATTTTTCTAAATATTTTTGAACAATAATGAAGTTTGCCTTGGGATACCAGCTTCAAAGGATTCATGCATCAAAAGCATGGTGTTGGAATACCCAAAGTGGCAGGACAAAAAGGCAATATGCAGATTGCTTGGCTGATGACTAAGGCTTTAGGAATGTAATAGATCCAAGTTATGGGCATCATGGTAGGTAATCATCTAGAAGTGAGGTTTTTGTGCAGAGGATTCACTTTTGGAGTTTGGGAATTAGGATTAGAACACCTTAGATCCATTCTATTCAAGATGGTGCTTTGGCCCTAGTGTTGCAATTTAAATAAAGCAAATCTTATTGAGGGCTAGGCCTAACCAACTTAATTTTCTACCTCCAACCAACCCAATTTAAATTGGGATATCTCTAAACCCAGCTTATCTCAAGTTAAATTCAAGTTGGGTTGGGTTAGTATGAAGCTGGCTAGGTTGGTCAAATTAATCATGTTAGGTTAGGTTATATAGGTAAACTAAAATTTAGGAAAGTACTGCACTTACATGATTCTATAGCTTAATAAGAGGGTATGGTTGGGTTAGGTTGGGACTAATCTTATATTGGATTTAGGCTTAAACTCAACCCAACCCAACTAAATTATATTAGGATTTTTAAGCCAATGCCCAACTCGATATTACAAAATGTCGGCCCAACCTTCTCGAGCAAACAAGTTGGCCCGGTTAGGCTCATGTTAAGTCCAACACATATTACACCACAATTTGGGGTAATTGAGTCCAACCCTCCTTTTTGCCCTCTTTTTTCTTTCTTTCTTTTTTGCTTCTTCTTCTTACCCTTCATTGCTATGATCAAACTACAACTCTCTATGCTCACCCCTGGGGCCATATAGAGACTGATGGCCCACGTGATGTATTTAGGTCATATTTTGCTACAACAACCCTCCCTTGCACCCCCCTCCCTCAAACCCCCCTCACAAAAAAAGAAGAAAAAAGAAGAAAAGATTTAAAAATATAATTCGATATATTTTTGTTGTTGATAAAAGAAATATGATCAAGTGCTCTTGCTTAAGAAGTCATATATGTATACCAAAGTTTTCACATAAGGTCATGCCAAAGGAAATTCTTTTCAATTTTGCATTAGAATTAACTTAAAACTACTTCTTGTTCTTCTTGCACTTCACGATTATTGTCTTACCAACTACCGTCGCTCTCTATATTCAACCTTGGGTCCAAGAGTGATTGTTGGCCCAAGAGTGATTGATTGGCCACATGATGTATTTGACTCTTTTTTTTCTTCCAAAAATCAAAAAATAATTTCAAATCTTGCATCTGAATTTTTAAGTAAAAAGTGGGATCAAATGTGCTTAAAAACTCACATATTACTATCATGTATATCAAAGTCTAGAGATAATTTTGTGCAAAGGTGGAAATTCTTTTCAACTATGCATTATGATTGACTTAAAGAATTAATTAATAAGTTCACTACGTATAGAGAAGATAGTGTTGCACCATTTTCTAAAGTGCATGTTGTATGTTCAATATCTTATTATATAGTTTCAAAATTTTTATGCACATTTTAAGAACTAAACTACTAGTTAAGAAAGATTTCTTATTGAAACTGAGATCAAAAGCAATTTGATACAACTAAGCATTCAAGTGGATGCAATATGATGGATTGATGGTTGAACTTTGATCCAAAGTGATGCTAGAATTATCTTATTTTATACTTTCATTGAAATATTTTTAATTAATCTTTTCACTCCAATGCATATCAAAAGATATTTAAATGTCTAAATTAATTCCAACCCTTGTTAGATTTCCATGATGACCATGAGTCAAGATCCTCTTTATTTGGGATAAAGGGCAGGTTCTCCCATCATGGTTGTTATCGAGAGTCTTTTGTCTTTATGGCTCGGCTCAATTCCTTACCAAGATGGAGATCAGACACACACCGATGTGGAGATAGCTTTTATCGGAGTGAAGATGCTCCTTCTTCAGGGATACTTGTAAGAAAGTTCACTCATCGAAGATTTTTTGATGGGAGATTCTCTGATACTTAAGTCAACTGAAGCTTCAACTAGTAGTAGAATAGAGAGTCAAAAAATGATAGAGTTTGGGCTCTATTTTTTGGAGAGTGAGTAACTTACCTGAGGGTCCCCTTTGGCCCTTTTTATATAGAGGGAGAGTGGCCTCCCATTATCACTTAGCTCGATAATGGCTCTAGAAAATCTATACCTATTAAAATAATGGGACATCTATTACGTGCATTGGGTGCAAGCAAGAGTTATGTACATTATCCATGGGGATTACACGTAGTAGTTAGTCCATGTGTGTGATTAGGAGAAATAGCCCTGAGACCTTCGGATAAGCAATCAACTTCGATTGTTCACTAGGTAGATTTGTTGGTATTGCTTATGGAAGACGATCAATTGTATAATGTTGATTAAGCCAACTCTTCAATCCGGCACCATATTAAGTCCGAACGGATCCAGATCTTCATGTCGAGGTGTGAGGCTGTCGACGATGTCATCAGTGCTCACGGAAGCCTTAATACAGTTCTAACTCAAAATTCACTCTCTATAACCCATCCTTAAGGATCTAGACATCATTGATGAAAGGATGGGGGGTCTCGGTGATGGTCAAAATTGGACCCTGGCTATGTCCGAGGTCAGTCAATTCTTTTAATTTATTGATCCTATAGTCAGGTGGTGTCCGGTCTCGAGATCGGTTGACATCCAAGGTCATATTTCTCCTTAAGTCGAGATCATTTGGGGTGTCAGTCGGTGAGAGTGCTTGGTTGCCTCCTCATCCAGCTATTGAGCTATTCTGGTTAGAAAATGGCTAATTTTCCTAACAATGGTCATCCATAATTGGTTGAACGATCATATTAGATGGCCACACATAAGACACTACCATATGAATAGAGTCAGTCTGTTCTAATCATAACCCTCAGACCCATCATAGATAGCCATGATGGAAGAATGGCCCCTCTCCAATTCAAATTGAAGAGGATCCTAAGTGTATAATCGCTATTATGTGTCTATGTATAGCTTCTATTGCAAGTTTATTACTCAATATAACTGAATTGGTGTGTTTCATGAGGGCTATTCAACTTTCTCTCTCTTTCTTAATAGATAGTTTCATCCCTCCTAAGGAGTAGTGTCCTATTTGATTAAAAAGATACAGAAAGACTCCAAGGGTAAATATAGTGTTTTCAATTCGTTCAAACATATATGCATTGTCTTTTGTTAGTTGTTTTGCTGATATGTTTCAAAACACATGAAAATTTCCATATTCTTATCCATCTAGAACTAGCCGTCATACGTCCGTAGACTGTTGGAATTGTTACCATTATATATGTAAATGGCCACTATTGAATTGAATAGTTACTATCATTAATCAAACTCCATAAAATATCTTCTATAAATATATCTTATCTCTTCTCATTTTAGACACATACTTAATTTGTTTCTTTTTTGAAAAAGATCTTTTTTATTTTTCTCTTCTCTTCTTTGCAAAAGAACTCTATTTTTTTTTTTTATACTAAAGACCATTATATATCCATTCTTAAGGCAATGGGCAACCAAAATAATTCAATCAAACATTTGCAGTTGAGAGTGTATCCTTACTAAGGGTGCAAACTATTGGGTTGGGTCCCTCCAATATGAAAGAAGAGCTCTTTTGTATTTGAGTTTATTTACTTGTGTCAAGTCCAATCCAATTAATATTATTAATAGTATTTTAGTAATTTGACATAGAAAAAGGCTTATGAAGAATCCTAGGTCGGATTGCCTTATGGTATGAGTGAAAACAACAGAAACAAGAGAGAAAGTGTGAGGAAAAGGGGAAAACTTGGATTTTCTAGGGTTTCTGTACAGTCTTCATCAAGCTGATGATTGGGTGGTGCAAACTTATCCAATTAAGTTGAAATTTGGATAGATTGTTGCTAAGACACGGTTCTTCAATCTAAATGGTGGAGATCAGATTTGATGGTCATTAGATCAGATTTGGGAAGGCTCAAAGTTAGACTGTGTTTAATATTTTTCTCCTCATAGTTTGGTGAGATCTCTCTTTTGTTTCTTCTCTAGCAAGGATACACCCTTGGATAGTGATTACTACAGTTTATTATTCTTTAAGATTATATTTTTTTTGATAGATATTTGGTGTATTGGTCTATTGATTTGAGAGAGAGATCCTATATAATTCTCTTGTTGATATAGTGAAGATTGACTGGACCTAACAGTCCTGTGATTTTTTCCTTCATACTAAAGGATTTTCCATGTAAATACTGATGTTCCTTAATATGTGATTGTTATTATTTATGTTGGTTTTTGTTGCATTGCACATACACTGGTGGATTGATTAGTTAATTGATAATGTACAAATTGGTTGATCTCCTAATAGTCTCACATAAGAAGGAGGATGTTTGTGGGCTTTGTTATATTTGTTCGACAGGATCCGGTACCGCTTGTTATAGCAAGAAGAAAGAAAAATAAAAGAAAATATAATCAAGTATGTGGATCAGTCCAAGTGCTATCTTTACGAGGCATGCAAGCTTCACTATGAGAAAGAAATAAGTACAAAAAGAGAATACCCACTCTCAACTCTCATACACAAATTTCTCTCAAGAAGAAGCACTCGCCCTCACAAAAGCTCTCTCACAATCTTTCAAGAAGATCCTCTCATAGGTCTGCCAGTGCCAGGATCCTTAATGCTTCTGGATACTTTCTGTGATCCAAGCCGCTACATCATACCTCACGGCCACTCATACGGCTGTTCGGAGATACTCTCGACTAGTCTGTCTGCTGCTCATATCAAGCCACTCCTCAGTCACTACTATTGATATCTCTAGCACTATTACTACCTCTACACGACGCACTGTGTGATGCATGTCGTAGAACACCAAAATTAATCCTACTCACTTACTATGTAGATAGGATAAGTCAGGATTATACACGTAGGGATCTTAGCTGATTGTTTTAAAAATACAAAAGAAAGAACAATAGATTGCAAGAATATAAGAAAAATAAGAAAATTATAATAAAATACTTTTATTGATCAAATAAAGAAGCATACATAAAGAAAAGAAATAAAAGTATGATATAAGATAATTAAACTAAGTTGATCTTCTAGCAGCACCCGATGGTAGATGTGCCTCCTTGAATCCTTCATCTTCCTCCATGTAGACAGCAACAAAATGACTGGAAGGCTTAGTTTAGAAACTCTAAAAAGAAAGATAGATAGAAGTATGGGAATATGAAAAGAAAGATAGCGGCATTAGGATTAAGATCTCTCTTAGATTTGATGAAAGAGATGCTAGGGTAAGGACCTCCTTTAGACTTATGGAGAAGAGAGAAAGAGGGAGAGAGAGAGGAGGGGCGGCAGCTTGAAGAGAGCTTTTGGGATGTTGGCTTGATGCCTTCTGGAGGGAGACGTTGAGGTTTATTGTATAGAAGGAGTGGGGCTAGGATTTTATGATTTCTGAATATGGGACTAAGAAAAGGATAAATGAATGGTTAAGATCTTGTTTGCAAAGGATGGATGGATGATAGGTAACTGATTAAATAGGAAAAAGAGGGAGAGAGTTTTGTGGGGTGTGGGAAGGCATGTAAGAAAGAAGGATCACAAGAGAGAGAGAGGGCTAGGTGCAAAATGAGAAAGGAATTAGCATGAAGTTTTGGTTGGGGTGGCACATCATGTTGGGCGGCACACTTTCTCTCCCTCTTGTTAAGGTTTAAATGACGACTCCTCCCTAGATGGCCATTGGATCTTAGAGCATTGCTTCTTAGCCTTTGATCTTTAGATCATGTTCACATTTAAATCCATGTGAAAATTATCTTCTAATCTAGGTCCTTGATTGGAGAGGTTGCATTTGATCCCTTCTTGAGTAAGTCACATTCCACTTGAATGGGAGCTAATTGCCTGGTTCACTCAAATTTGAGCCAATTTGAATCCAATTAAAGTTGCATGAGTCCAAACTCCTAATTACTTACAAAATAGGCTAGAGAGCATCAAGTTCTTAATAAATAAGAAACAATTAAATAGAAGTAAGTGCTTTTAGTGACTTAATTTAAGTATTTATCTCATCCCTCAACTTGAACTTTACTTGTCCTCGAGTAAATAGATAAATCAGCAATGTGTATCGACTCATCCTTGAATTAAAATTATCCTAGGCATTTCTAATGGTAGTGGATACCCGACCAGACTATTAAAGAGGTACTTCATTGGATTACTAATTCGACCCAGTTAGTGGTTGAGGTTAGCCATAGAAATTGTTGAAGATCTTCTTTCACCAATTTTTCACTCTACTCTTTAAGTCCTCTAACTTGATGTAAGCTAGATTTAGTCCCCTTATTATCTACTATCTTTTCTTCTTCTTCTTTTCTTTTCAAAAGAGTTTAGTGCAATATCTTAGCCTCTTGAGCCTTCTAGCTGACCCTTGTAGTAAGCTTTTAGTCAATTACTCTCAAACCAGTTGACTTTAGGGTATTAAGTGTAGAACACCCTTGGGCTTACTAGCTTGAGTCCAAGAAAAGCTATGAGATGAGACTGACTCTGTAATAGGTCTCTTGGTATCCCTACCTTTTAATATGAGCTATAATGCTTAGACGAAAAGATCTGGTTACTCAGTGAGATAATGCTCAATCTTTTTTTATTCTTTCACTGAATTTAAATTCTATGGAGAATTTTTTGTATGCTTCAATCTTTCCACCTATATTACCATGAAGTAGATTCTTCATCGAGATAGGTAAGAAGAGGATTCTAAATTACTCCAAATTTATTCTGGTCTAAATCCTATCATTTATTGGATGTCCTTAATAATTTTTTCTTAATATCTCTAAATTATCTAGACCATTAATCACTCATTGATTAGGATACCTGATTAATTTCAAATCGAGATAAAATTTGGGTACATAACCTAATTATTCGAATCATACTCGATGACTTAATTAAATTAGTTATTCTTCCCCCTCCCCAACTTAATTTTATTATCCTCAGTGAAACAAGAGAATCATAACAAAGCTAAAATAAAATTTAACAAGGAAGGATACCACCTGAGTTCGATGTGTGCATTCATTATTGGGCGAGAGATCCTTCATTATTAGGCATGGTGTGTTCTTGACTCCAACTAATGTAAACGTGGCTCTCCCCCAACTTGGCTAGTCGCATTACTCATCCACTCTACTGTAAAGATTCAACTTGGCTAATTATCTTCAGAGATTCCTACAAATAAAAGAACTAAAAACTATTGCATAAGCTGGGTTGCCTCCTAACAAGTGCTAAGTTTAACATCTTCAGTCAGACTTTATTAAGACTACTAAGAAATTGGGTTATCTCCCAATAAGTGCTCAGTTTAACATCTTCAACCGGACTATGTTCAGTTGTAGACTAGGTCTTGCAAGTCAATCGAGTCAACTTGCTCACTATGTTTGATTCCTTCTATGTAGTATTTCAATCATTGGCCATTTACTTTGAAGGTATTTTTCTGTTTAGGATCTTTGATTTCTATTGCTCTATGAGAGAATATCTGAGTTATGATGTATGGTCCATCCTAACATGAGCGAAGTTTTTTGAAGAATAATCACAACCTCAAATTATAAAGCCAGACTTTTTGATTAGGTTCGAACGTTTTTCATGAAATATATTTATCATGATATGCCTTAGTTCGAGCTTTATAAATTCATAAGCTTTTGTACACTTCATTGTATTGCTCTTCTAATTCATTCAATTATAGTCTCCTATTACTATCCGCATCTTTCATATCGAAATTAAATTATTTTATAGCCCAAAATATGCGGTGCTCTAGCTCTATCGGTAGATGATAGGCTTCCTAAAAATGAGCCGATAAAGAGATATTCCTATGAGGTCCTGTATGCAATGTAGTAGGCCCATAATGCATCGTTTAATCATCCAGACTAATCTTTTCGATCTGATCTAACCATCTTCTCAAGAATTCATTTGATCTCTCTATTGGAGACTTTCACTTGGCCACTAGTTTGGGGTGGTATGGTGTGGTAACTTTGTGACTGATTTCATATTTTTCATTAAACTTTCAAAGTATTTATTCATAAAGTGTGCACCTCCGTCACTAATAATGGCTCTTGGGCAACCGAATCAGTTTAGGATGCTCTGTTGGATAAATCTGATTACCACCTTGTGATCATTCATATTGGTTGCCATAGCCTCAATCCATTTAAATACATAATCTACAGCAACTAAGATATATTCATACCTATAGGATGGAGGAAAGGGGCCTATGAAATCAATTCCTCATACATCGAAAACTTCCATGACTAAAATGGGGGATAGAGGCATCATGTTTTTCTAAAAATGTTCTTCGTCTGCTGACAGCGTAAGCACTCAAGGCAAAATTTATGTGCATTCTTAAACAATGTTGGTCAGTAAAACTCACTTTGAAATACTTTTATGGTCATTTTCTATCCACTAAAGTATCCCCCGCATGTATGAGAGTGATCAAAGGTAAGTATACTTTGATATTTACTCTCGGAGATACAGCGTCGAATCACTTGGTCAGGGCAATGTTGGAACAAATCAGATTCTTCCCAATAATAATGTTTGACTTATGAAAGAATCGATCCTTCTATTTTGTCCAATAGAGAGGAACTTGCCATGTTGCTATGTAGTTAATAATGTGGGTAAACCATGGGATTTGGTTAGAGGAGGTTAGAAAAATTGTTCGTCAAGAAATTTCTCCTTGACCTCATCTGTACCCAATATGTAATCAACTAAGATTCTAGAGATGTGGTCAGCTACTATATTTTCAGAGCCTTTCTTGTCTCAGATTTTAGATCAAATTCTAAGAGCAGAAGGATCCATCTGATCAATCACAGTGTAATATCTTTCTTTGAGAGCAGATATTTTAGAGTCACGTGATCAAAATACACTAGAATCTTAGATCCTAACAAATATGAATGAAATTTTTCATGGGCGAATACTACTGCTAGTAGCTCTTTTTTTATTATGGTGTAGTTCAATTGGGCATCGAAAAGTCTTGCTAGCATAGTAGATCACATATGGCTCCTTATTTATTCTTCAACCTAAGATGGCCCCTATTGCGAAATGGAAAGCGTCACACATGATTTTAAATGAAAAGGACCCATCAGAGGGTTTTATTATGGGTGCTGTTGTCAGGGCTATTCATAACGTAAAGAAGACTTATAGATATTTTTCATCAAAGACAAGTGGTGTGTCCTTGGCCAGTAGATTGCATAAAGGTCTTGATATCTTACTAAAGTTTTTGATGAAGCATATGTAAAATTTGACGTGACCTAAGAAGGATTGTATTTGACAAACCAAAGTAGGGAGTGGTAGTTTTAAGATAATCTCAATTTTGGCTTTGTCTATCTCAATCTCTCTTTCAAAAATAATGTGTCCTAATACGATTCCTTCCCAAATCTTGAAATGGCTCTTTTTCCAACTTAAGACTAGATTTATCTCCGTGCAGCGCTTGAGGACTTTGGAGAGATTATAGAGATAATGTTGGAAAACGTAGGTGATTTCATGCGTATATTTCAAAACTTTTTTGAAATAAAATATGACGAAAAATAATTAGACTAATCATATTAACCTAACATGCATATGATCTAATCATCAAATTAACTTACTCTAGGATCTATGACATGATATGTTGCATATAAAATCTGAAAATCAGCACAGGATAAAATCTGCTTGCATGAATGTAAGCAGTAGATCAAATCTACATCTATCTGAGTTCAGAACTCAATATCTGAGCATGGATTGACGATCGTTGCTACTAAAAGACATGGTAAAGATGATCTTTACTAGTTGCTCACAACCGCACATGCGTCCAGCCTCTACGAGAAGTTCACTCGAAGTCTCGATCTGATCGATCATCTCGAAAATGCTAGTTCACGTGAAAACCTTCTTTTTGCCTGATCTGAATTCTGTCTTCAAATCTCTGAAATATTTTCAGAGATTGAAGATGGACTTCTGGAGGGGATGAAAAGGTAGAAGAAAGATAGAGAAGAAATTAATTTTTTTTATTTTTCTTTCTTCCCAAACCCATTGGAAGAAACCTTAGAAACTAGATTTTTGCGCACACCCCAAGAGAAAGGACCCTCCTTCTCTTTTCATGCTATGAACCCATACCCAAGGACTTCTCATCATGAAAGTCCTTTTCTTGATCTCTTACACACACATAAGAAAGAATAAAAATCCTTTTTTTTAGGCATATAAGGAGTTAGGTGAAGAGTCCAAGAGATCTTAGACTCTATCAAGATGTGTCACCCACTCTTTTGATTCCATGCCAATACATGCCCAAAAAAATATGGGATGCCCTTCCATATTTTATTGAAAAAAATATCTCAAAAG
>KE504718.1:439846-453329 GCA_000441515.1 Elaeis oleifera | reverse complement strand
TAAGAGTTCTTTAGAAGATGAAACATTTTGTGATGAAATAATGTCAAAATAATTTTATTAATTTATAATTCATGTACATATACAAAAATGAGCATAACTGTCAACAGGCTGACGATTGGCTTTGGGATACTATTCCCAACACTTTCGATATCCAATACCCAGGTAGTAATATCATAGATAAAGAAATCACAAGATGTGATCATATAAGTACCTTGTCCAGCAACTCCTTACTGATTTTCTTCCTTAGCCTGTTCGGATCAAAAGACTCTGCCAGACTAGGTTAACCTTAGACTCCTTTATCAGTTTGGGCTCCTCAGCCTAAGCACAACTCTTTGTACCTTTTTTTCTTTCTTTTTCAAAAGATTATTGTCCCACTGAAGACACATCTTTAGACATGCAAAAGAACTCCTTCAACATTTAAAGGATTTTCTTTCACTAAGCATCATCAAATTTATAACTAAATTAATATTCTTCACTACTCTCAAAAACACCACACAGTGATACGATCATTTGGCCACTTCTAATAAGTGCCTTTGATCGCATCATGTGTGTTGGACGTGAGAATATTAGGTACTGAATCCATAATCATATATAAGATCCATTCGTGCTCTATAAATATTTGTAATTTTTGATACTATCTATCGAATTTGGATCCTATAAATAAGTCACTATTAAATAGTGGACGGAGCAACGGATATATAGCCATAACTGAAAAAAAATACAAGACCTCTATATTTATGAATTGATTAAGTCTAAAGATTTAAACTTTAGTTTAAAAGTTCTCTCACTATTTTAGTCGAATTGGTAGCCTCTACCTCCAATTCGAGGAATTACCTTAATTTTTAGTGGGTACTAGAATCCACATGGACTATATATAGGTCTAAAGATGGCTCGGTCAACCTATATGCACCTATGGATAGGTTCTCAACTAATTATTTCTCCAAATAATTTTTAGTAGTTAATTTAATCTCAAATTTTATTTCAGTAGGTGATGGGCCTCCACTGAAAGTTTCGGTTAGATCAAACCATTAACATGAACCTACTTAGTGATTCTAACAACGAATGATCAGACTCAAGGATGGCTCGATCAACCTAATCATTCATCAGATAGTACAACAGAGTCATCATTTGATGAATGATAACTCCATCATTCAGAGAGAATACCAGACAGATGGCGCCTGCAATGTCAATTAGAATAATGGACCCATTACCATTCATCTTAATGGGAGGCTATGATCTAGTTATCATTATAACCTACTCATTTTAGAGACCTAATAATTTAGAAGATTTAAGAATTAATTGAAAAAAAGAAAGATCAATCAGTAAATTATAATCCTCCTACTGACTTCATGAAGTCATTGAATCAGATTAGGGTCATGCTGATTGAAATGGCACCTAAATCAGTCACACTGATCAATCTTAATGGCATGGGTTAACTGAATCACTTAGCGGTCTAATCAAAATCTAATTCACCAAATTAGCTAAGTGAGATCGATGGAGGGTCTGCTAAGCTTGCCTTAGACACCATCGAAATAGCTAGGTAAGCCGCTCCTAATTAAAACTATCGATCGAAATATCAAACTTATCTTAGACTTCAATTGGTTAATTAGTTTTGATTTGACCAACCTAATGATTTGAGTTCAACTACTGAACCACAATCAAGATCTATTTGGTCTTATCAAAGACACGGACTTGACCATCTTCAACTATTGTATTATAGAAATTCTGATTAATCTAATTCAATATTTGGTTAGACTTAATCAATTTCTCTACATGATTAATTAATTCTTTGATTCTAATCTTAGGTCTAACCCAATTAAAGGATCTGATTTGAGCTAACCCATGCTCCATATTTTATGCAATGTCATTAGATCTTAAATCACAATCCTAGATCTAATCGATTCTATACTTAATTCTTAATTAAGTTTCAGTGTCAATATGGATTTAAGTTTAGATTTGAAATAATTTAATTTTTAATTTATAATAATTATAATAATTTATGTAAAATTTTTATTTGAAATTGAGTCGACTTAATCAACATTGAGCTGGCTACCAAGGAGACTAGGTTAACTCAGTTCAAAACTGAGTCGGCTCAGTAATTATGCGAGCACTTTTCAAGAAGTTTCAGATCTGAAAAATTTTGTATAATTCTAAAATAAAATCAACTATAAATATCTTTTAGATCATATCTAAAATTTTTATGATTCAAAATTTTATTTTCTCATATTTAAAATAATTTTAATCATATAGATTAGATATTTATTTTTATACAATTTTATATCACATACAACAAATTTAGGGTTTCAAGATCTAGGATTTTGTAGAAAATAAGTTCTTCCTTTTGCATTCTTCTTCATCAAATTTTATCACATGACACCCCTACACACCATAAGAGCATCTCATCAAATGAAAAGAGAGAGCTTTTAAACCCTTCTTGCTCCTATGATCGGACGGCCTAGTGATCAACCCAATCCAAGTACTTACTAATCGGATCATCTAATCTAATCACATATCATATATGCTTGAATTTAGATCTAATCTAAATTACATTAGATCTAATCATAATCTTAGATCATATCTAAATCAGATCATAAATATCACATGCATGATATAAAATTAGATTTATTAATCAGTAAAACTAGGACAACCTGTGCACTATAAGGGATAAACCCTACAGCAGGACAACTTTATTTCAGTTTGTGCGATCTCCTATTAATTAAATTTAAATCTAAAATATCACATATCAGATCTAAATAAAATTAAATTTAGATTTAATACGTATATATAATATGTCATAACAAACCTAAGCTCTAATACCACTGTTGAAAAACGTAGGTGATTTCATGCATATATTTTAAAAAATTTAAATAAATACAGTAAAAATAATTAGATTAATCATATTAATCTAACATGCATATGATCTAATCATTAAATCAACCTACTCTAGGAGCTATGACGTGATATGTTGCACATAAAATCTAAAAATCAGCACAGGATAAAATCTGCATGCATGGATGTAAGTAGTATATCAAATCTACATCTATTTGAGTTCAGAACTCGATACTTGAGCATGGATCGATAATCGTTACTACTAAGAGATATGGTAAAGATGATCCTTGCTGGTTGCTCACAGCCGCACATGCGACCGACCTCTACGAAAGTTTACTCGAAGCTCCGATTTGATTGATCTTCTCGAAAATGCTAGTTCGAGCGAAGACCTTCTTTTTGACTGATCTAGATCATTTCTTCAAATCTCTGAAATTTTTTCAAAAGTTAAAGATAGACTTCTGGAGGAGATGAAGAGGTAGAAGAAAGATAGAGAAGAAAATAATTTTCTCTTATTTTTCTCTCTTCTCAAACCCATAGGAAGAAATCCTAGAAACTAGGTTTTTGCGCACACCCCAAGAGAAAGGACTCTCCTTCTCTTTTCACGCCATGAACCCACACCCAATGACTTCTCACTATGAAAGCCCTTTTCTTGATCTCTTACACGCACATAAGAAGAATAAAAATCCTTTTTATTAGGTGCATAAGGAGTTGGGTGAAGAGTCTAAGAGATCTTGGACTCTATCAAGATGTGTCCCCCACTCTTTCAATTCCATGCCAACACATGCCCAAAAAATATGGGATGCCCTTTCCCATATTTTTCACGGTAAAACTAGTTTCTCATCTAATTTTCATGCCACAAAAATCTCCTTTTGCCGCACAAAAGAAAAGAATAAAAAGCAAGTGGGCGACAAGGGTTGTAGATAATGTCAAACATTATCTATAAGGTATCCAATTTCAAATCACATTTGAATATACCATAAAAATCAGATAATTATTCATTTTTAGATGTGAGATAGATAAAGAAAAGAGCTTTTGGTGTGAAGAAATCTAATGCAAAAAATCTCTTGACGTGAAGAAATATGGGCATTGAAAATTGGTGGCGTAAGGGAAAGAGTCCAATGTAATATGGACTCTCAATTTTCTTATTTGAATCTTAATCCAAATCACATCTGGTTAAGTCCAAATAAATAGATGAAATTCAATCTAATTAGGTTCATAATTTTTTAATCAAATCTTAATCAAATTAAAAATTGATTGAATCAAAGTTCTGATCAAATCAGAAATAATTCTTCCTTAGCGATTAGGTTATCTCATAATCTAATCAGGTCAAACTTAATTGAATCTAATTCAATTAGATTTTATTTAATTCTCTTTGCTCAATCAAATTGAGTTAATCAATAATTTAATTGCTAATTAATCTTTCATTAATTCACTAACACTTGATGAATAAATTTATTATAACTTTTACATAAGATTAATCATCAATCGAATTGATGATTAAGCTGTTGAATGATTCTCAATCGTTGATCAGCCATATGATCAGTCAAAAACTTCTTTTGAGTATGACCTCGTAGGTTCAAGCCTAAGTCGATAGCATAAAATAAATTTTGAACCAATCGATGTAACCATCTGTAATGAGATCCAACATCTGGATAGGTCGAATGATGGCAAAGCAACATTCAAGAACCTACTAATGTATGGTTACCGTTTAATTCATCCCTTTGATCCTAATGCTTATGGACAACCTAGGATTTAACTGTCAATCCTAAATAAGTCATCCACATTGTATTTCAATCTTTAAATCTATCATATGGATTATCTGGATCCAGATTTTGCTAAATTGAAATATATTGATACATTAATTTCTACTAATTTGGAGGAGTCAATCCCATCCTGACTCATGCATCGATTTAATAAGTACTTGACTGCACCCAGAAATCTTTCATCACTAAATTTAAAACTCAGTTAGTCCGATATCAAAGTACAGTGAGTTACTTATAAATCATCGTGGTAATCTCAGATTGAAGGAATACTTATATCCATACCCTTCGCAAGCTATCTTTGACAGTAGAATGCTCCGTAATTGGTCACGTTCAATGAGATATACTCCTACATCTCACTTACATGCCATACCAGTGTCTCCACACCATTTGATTACGAGGACAACCAATGCAAATGGTATACAATGACCTATACTTGATATCGCTATCATCCTAGTAATAGCATATCATTTGGTCGCGAACCAGTTTAAGGACTACTTAATAAATCCTCCTTTATTGATCAAAGTAGTTCTAAGGACTTTATCATAATATAGGAGTTCGTTAGAAGATGTCATCTTGTGATGAAAAAGATCAAATAATTTTATTATTTATCAATTCATATTCATTTATAATTAGCACAATCGTCAAACGATTGGCTTTAGGATATATTTTCAATAGATAATCCTCAAAGGTGGTTTCAAAAATGAAGAAATCATCTATAAAAACTTTGAGATATTTATCCATCATATCTTAGAAAATGGTCAAGACACACCACTGAAATATAGCGGATGCATTACAGAGCCCGAATGGCATACGCCAAAAAGCGAAGGTGCCATAGGGGCAAGTGAAGGTGGTCTTCTTTGGTCATCCGAAAATATAGCTATTTGATTGTACCCCGAATAACCATCCAAAAATAAAAAATATTGATCCGCTAGCTGTTCTAGGATTTGGTTGATAATGGGTAATGAAAATGGTCCTTCCTAGTAACCACCTTCACTTAATTAAGAGACTTAGGTTAATACGAATGTTGGATAGTGGTTTGTAGGCCAAGGGAGGGTGATGAAATTTTCACCTTATGTTGTTTATGGATTATGCCCTTAAGATGTTTATGAAATATACAATGCAAAAAGAGAGGATGTCCAATATAAGTAAGAAGCTTTTAAGATTTAATTAGTTTTCTATTTTAGTTAAGTGTTATGTGGTGTCATTATTTCTTTTATGTTATGTTATCTTTGAGCAAAAAAGAATAAGAGGTAAGTTTCAAATTAGGTTAATTAGATGTGAGAAGATCTAGAGAGTATAAAAAGAACTAAATTAAGTTAGGAATATAAGGCAGCTAGATATCCTATAATTAAAGCAGGCAATCAAATCTATTATTCAAGACAATCAATTAAAAGGTAGAAATATTTTTTTATCTAAAAAATTTGTTAGAGAGAAATAATTATTCTAAAATAAAGACAAGTTTAAAATAATCAGGAAGTCAAATCTATATAAAAGGCAAAAAATTATATTGCTAGAAAATAATAAAACAATCTAAAGTAAGAAATAAAGACCTAGAAAGTAGTAAAATATATATTTTTTTATATTTTATAGATTTTTTTAATTTTTTTCAAAATAATTACACCAAGATCTCGGACAATGGCATCAAAATTTGATGCGTATTGTAGCGCACCAAAATTAATCCTACTTACTTACTATGTACATAGTGTGAGTCGGAATCGTATTCGTAGATATCTTAGTTGATTGTTTTGAAAACGTAAAAGAAAAGAACAATAGATTACAAGAAATGCAAGAAAGAAACAAGAAAATTGCAATAAAAGACTTTTCATTGATCAAATAAAGAAGTATACATAAAAGAAAAGAAATAAAAGTGTGATATAAGATAATTAAACTAAATTGATCTTCTAGCTACGTTCGATGATAGATGTGCCTCCTTGAATCCTTCATCTTTCTCCGTGCAGACAGTGGCAGGATGGCTGGAAGGCTTAGTCTAGGAATTCTAAGAAAAAAAGATAGATGAAAGTATAAAAATATAGAAAAGAAGTGTAGCAGCACTAGAATTAGGACTTCTTCTAGATTTGATGGAAGGGATGCTAGGGTTAGGACCTCCCCTAGACTTATGCAGAAGAGAGAAAGAGGGAGATAGAGGGGGGCAGCCGCTTGAAGAGTGCTTTTGGGGCATTGGCTTGATGCCTTCTCGGAGGAGGCATTAAGGCTTATTTATATAGAAGGAGTGGGGCTAGGGTTTTAAGATTTCTAGATGTAGGACCAAAGAAAAGGGTAGATGAATAGTTAAGATCTTATTTGCAAAGGATGGAGGGATGGATAGGTAACTAATTAAATAGGAAAGAGAGGGAGAGAGATTTGTGGGGCATGGGAAGGCATATGAGAAAGAAGAATCGCAAGAGAGAGAGGGCTAGGCGCGACGTGAGAAAGGAATTAGCATGAAGTTTTGGTTGGGTGGCACATCATGTTCGGGCGACACACTTTCTCTCTCTTCTTAGGGTTTAAATGATGGCTCCTCCCTGGATGGCCGTCGAATCTTGGAGTATTGCTTCCTAGCCTTTTATCTTTAAGTCATATTCACACTCGGATCTATGTGAAAGATTATCTTCTAATCTGGACCCTTAATTAGAAAGATTGCATCTGATCCCTTTATGAATAACTCGCATTCATACTTGAATAGGAGCTAATTGTCCGATTCACTCGAATCTGAGCCAATTTGAATTCATTTTGAGTTACATGAGCCCAAACTTTTAATTACCTGTAAAATAGATTAGAGAGCATCAAATTCTTAATAAATAAGAAACAATTAAATAGAAGTAAGTACCTCTAGTGACTTAATTTAAGTATTTATCACTGTGCTGCTCGCTGTCACTGCTCGATTCTCTGTTTGTCCACAGGGCCTCTTAAAGGACTCAAACCCAGCTTAGACTCGATTTAGGTCTCCTAACAGCACCCAAATAAGCCTCATCACTGTCAGATCATGCCTGCTCATCCTCTCGCTCGTCCAACGTGCAATCATGCTCCGTCGATCCACAGAGACTCCATAGATCGTAAGAAATGATCGAAAAATGGGTCCTGGTCTATGGTGGGCTGTGAGAACTTGAGGAGAAATGGGTGCCGCACCCCGTGCGCCTGCTGGGCTAGCCCACACATGCCTGCATCATGGGGCCCCGCTGCATCCACACATGCCCGTTGGGCTATGCTCGTAGCCGGCCCGCGCACGCCTGCGCTTACCCGCGCTGGGCTGGGGCCGCATGCTGGGCTGCGCGCCCAGCGGGGCCATGCCTAGCTACACCTGCAGGTCGTGGCCTGTTGTGGACCATGCTCTCCCACAGGCCATTCTTCGTGTGGGCTTCTCTCCTGGACTTCTCCTTACTGTGGTTTCACCTGTGGGCTCTTTGTGCATCGAATTTGAGATATTTTTCTCAACATATCTCTACCTAAACTCGATATTTGGCCTCCATTTGACTTTGAGAGATTCTGAATGATCTCGCCCCCATGTCCTAGGATAAATGCCTGCTACTCATGGATGGACAAATATGAGAGTTAAGTCAAGCTACTCGATTCCATCTCCATCCTGTATGACCTAAGACCTACTCGAGGTTGTCTCCTGATGACGTCGCCTATCATCCTTTCGAGTCTTCTGTCTCATATCTGATCTATCTCAACCTGGAGCTGCACCTCGCACTGAGCCCTATTGGCATCTTCCATTGTAGATGGCTCCTTCTTGCATAAGAGAATTTATCAACCCTTCGTGGTTGATCTTCACCTTGATTGTGCTTGTCTTCTCCATCTTCTTCAATCTTGATCACCACCACCACAATCTAGACTCTGGTACCATTTGGCTCTGATACCATTTATTGGACAGGATCTGGTACCACTGGTTGTAGTAGGATAAAGAAAAATAAAATGAGAACATAATCAAGTATGTGGATCAGTCCATGTGCTACCTCCACGGGGCATGCAAGCTTCACAAAAGAAATAAGTACAAGAGGAGAGCATCCCTCTCAAGTCTGATATACAAATTTCTCTCAACAAGAAGCACTCATCCTCACAAAAGCTCTCTCAAAATCCTCCAAAGAGACCCTCTCATAGGCTTGCTAGGCCAGGATCCTCGATATTCTTATACGCTTTTTGTGATCTAAGCCGCTACATCGTATCTCACGGCCACTCACACAATAGTTCAAGGATACTCTCGACTGGTCTGTCTGCTGCTCATACCAAGCTGCTCCTCAGCTACTGCTATTGATGTCCCTAGCACTGCTGCCTCTGCACGACACGCTGTGCTGCTCGTTGCCACTGCTTGGTTCTCTGTCTGCCCAAAGGGACTCTTAAAAGTCTCAAACCCAACTTAACTCAATTTAGGTCTCCTAACAGCACCCAAATAAGCCTCATCGTCATCAAATCATGCCTGCTCGTCCTCTTGCCCATTCGATCGCGCAATTGCGCTCTGTTAGTCCACAGAGACTCCATAGATCATGAGAAATGGTCGGAAAATGGGTCCTGATTCATGGTGGACCGTGACAACCCGAGGAAAACGGGCACCGCATCTCGTGCGCCCACTGGGCTGGCCAGCATGTGCTGGGCCCCGCTGCATCCATGCATGCTCAGTAGGCTACGCCCGCGATCGGCCTGTGCACCCCTGCGCTGTGTCGAGGCCACGCACTGGGCCGTGCTCGTGTTGGGCCGCGTGCCCCATGGGGCCATGCCTAGCTACACTTGCAGGCCATGGCCTGCTGTAGGCCATGCTCTCCCGTGAGCCGTTCTTCACATGGGCTTCTCTCCTATACTTCTCGTTACTGTGGTTTCACTTGTGGACTCCTTATGGATCGAATTCGAGGCATTTTTCTCAACAACATTGGTTGCTGCCCATAATCTCCCAACAAAGTGGTATCAGAGCATAGGTTATTGTTTGTATTGTCTTGGTAATTATCTTATGTGTAGAGATGGAAATCAATGCAAGTAGAATGGTTAATTTAAATGGGAGTAATTATAATCTATGAAAAAGAAAGATGGAAGATCTTTTTATTGCAAAAAGTTATCATTTACCATTATTGGGTGATTCGGCTAAGCCTGGAGATAAATCTGATAATGATTGGAACCTTCTTAATAGGCAAGTTTGTGGGTATATAAGCCAATGGGTAGATGATAATGTTCACAATCCTATTAGTGATGAAGATAATGCACATGTTCTTTGGAAAAAGTTAGTCGAATTATATGCAAGGAAAACGGATGGCAATAAATTAGATTTGATGCAGAAGCTTTTGAATTTGAGATATAAAGATGGCACTCCTATTATTGACCATTTGAATGAAATTCGGAGAATCTTAAGTCGGCTTGCAGCTATAAAATTTTTTTGATGATAAGGTACAGACTTTGATGCTTCTTGGTTCATTATCGGATGGTTGGAAAACTTTCAGAGTTTCTGTGAGCAATGCACCAGGAGATAAAATGATATTGGGATAACATAAGAGGTCAAACCAAACAACTAATCTTTCGCCAAACCAGCTTAGATATTCTAAAACTTATATAAGTTAGAGAGTGACGACGTAAGCAAAATTTGTTAGCTTATTTAATACAAAGATAACAAGGGAGGTTATATGTTATTTATATAACAAAGAGCTAAGTAGTTAAAAATATATTTTTGAAAAATTGGGTGTAAATCTGTAATTATTCCAAACTTTAAGTGGGCTTACCATAATTTGCTCTTCTTTTCTTTTTTAAAAAAAGGTAATGTATGGCTAAATTTTTTCCTCAATTTATTCTTTTTTTAATTCCCAATCACTTATTTATTTATGATTATTTATATTTATTATAAAATTTTGTATCCATCATCTTAAAAGTCCAACATCTTTGTCTTTGTAACCACCATTACTTGTGCATTACTTTTGCCTTTGTCCCCGACATAACTCGCTTCTTGGCTTAAGAAAAGGACCGGAGAACACGGAGAAGCAAGAAGACGAGGTTAATAGGTGGACTCTTCTGAGTCCTCTTTTTTCCAGTAGAGAATTAAGAGGCATATGAGCTGGGAGCATTGCATAGCTTTCTCCTGAAGCAGCAAGGATGTCCTTTCCGAAAATATTTGATGGAAGAACGCGGTCTCTGAAACCTAGGGAGTTTTCCCTTTTACAAAGATTAAACAAGCATAGGGGCTTTATGCAAATAGGTCCTTCCGAATGCCGACGCAAATCATTCCAACGGCTCCCCGGGGCTGTTTAAAAGACCCGCCAAATATGCTGACATGGCGGGTGACGTTTAGTTGCCAATTTGGATAAGGTTGGTGGCTGGGTAACACGGCACAGCTGATCGATGCCAATTGCAACGGTCTTTTCGTATTCCTTGAACGGTCCGGTTTTTATTCTTTCCACAGAGAGAAAAGAAATTTCTTGTAAAAAACGTACTCGCGGATTAACGGGCAGGCGGATTAAACGTACGGAATTTAATACTAAAATATTTACAAAGCCCTGGATAAGAGGGTAAAGAAGCCAAATCACTCGTGAATTATTCGAACTTGACATAAATCCGAGCCCGACTTAATTATTATCGGCCTCAAATGGCTCGAATAATTTTTGAGTTGAACTCGAATAGTCAGATATTTGATTTAAAAATTAATGAGCCTATTTAAAATTATTATTTATAATTATATAAAATATATATATTATTAATAGAGTAGGATTTAATTTTGAGTTTAAATCAAACTTAAGTATAGTTCGATTGATATTTGAATCGATCTCAAGTATTATCATTTTTCGTCAAGCCCAACTTAAACTTAGGATATTAAGATTCGATTAATCTTGAGCTGATTGCATCTCTAGCTCTACATATCGAAGGCCTGTTTAGATGCCTCATTTTTCTATCAATGTATGAAAAAAATTTTAGCTTGATTGAGATGATTAACCTATGGTTTCTCTCTTTCTCTCTCCTTTCAATACAAAAAAGATGATTTCGGAACTCAAGTTCATAATATTGCACTTGTCAATCCAAATTTTTTATCATTTTACCAAATTTGTTAAAACCATGGTTATCATTTTGCTTAGCCTAGCTTCATAGAAATTATTAAACAAAGTAATGCCTATTCTAATGATTATTATTAGCCATTGCAATCAAAGGTAATAAACAATAATGATACCTAATATTTTATTATAATTTAGAACAATGGATATTATGATGTTATATTACTATTGCACCAATAATAAAGCTTGGTGCTCAACCCTTGCTCCTATCCAAATAAGAGGCCACTTCTTGTGTTTTATTATACATACCAGGTATTTAAACTTAAATCTTTGCCATTGTGGTGAATAGTACTTTAGTCTTAAATCACAAAATAACTAGCTTATAACCCCGTGCTATACACAAGATACGATTTTTTTTGAAAAATATTTTATTTTATTAATTTATTAATATCTATTCTATATATATTTAAAATAATTAAAAAATAAAAAATATTTTATGCATAGTATGGATTATATGCTATTTATTTTTTTAAATTTAGAATTTTACAGGGCCTTTTGCCACCTAGCTCCGCCTAAAATTCTAGTCCTCTTTTTGATTAGTATCTGTTCTTCTCTGCTTTACTCCTCACCTGTGGAGCTCGATCTATCTTCTCCCTTTCTGCTCTATGGCAAAGCTCAAGAGACTCTCGGAGAGTCAAGACCTTATCTGGATCAAACGTATCAATGCCCACTCATGCATCCATGGCTTGGACCTTAACTCCGCTCAAAGGCCTGCACCATCTTCGAGGGCATGGTCAGCCAATAGTCAGCGCAAAGCCGCTGGCCTCATCCTCCAGCTCATCCATGAGGGCAAGATCACCAGCCGCACCATCCTCCTTGCTGGCCAATCCGACATCGACAAGACCGCCATTGCCATAGGCCTTCTCAAGTCTCTTGGCCAGGAGACCTCCTACGCTACCGTCTCTGGCTCCAAGCTCTTCTCCCTCAGAATGTCCAAGATCGAGGCCCTCACTTAGGCTTCTATTTGCTTTGCTCTTTGGCTCCAAAGCTTGCTCTCTCTTCTCTCTTTCTGCTGCCATGGCGGAGCTTAAGAAGCTCTCAAAGAGCTAGGACCCAAGGACGGCTCAATATATTTAGAGGCCTAAAGCTAAATACTAAAATATAATTTTTAATTAAATTATATAAATTTTTATTAAATTTATTTTCTAGCTTTTTAAGATGCAAAATATTTTATTAGATTTTATAATCAAGTTCTTCTAACATTTCTTTTCAATTGATAAGATAGCCAATCAATTTAATATTTCTTGAGATATTGTTGATCTTAAGTAAATTTTTTAATTTAGTTTTGAAAAAAAATTTTCTACCGAAGCAATACTTACTAAAATTATTAACATTATTCTAAAAGCAATATATACATTTGAAAAAGAATCAAGTCATCTTATATGATTGAATATGTCCATTAGACTGTTATCTTCCACTTGTATAATTTTTTTTAAATTTATAGCTCTAAAAATAAATCTAAACCATCAATATCATAGTAATTATTATATTTTAAGGAACATTCAAGATTAAGATAATATTCTTTCAAACTATCATTGTCTGATGACTTTAATTTTTTACCACTAAATAGAAAACTAAAATATTTTCATATATCTTAAACTATTCAAATCTATTTTGAATAAAAAAATTACTTGATCTACTATATATAAGAATAATCAATTCTAAATGATTCTTCAAGAGATTTTGTTGTTTCATTATCAACATTCTCATCAAATTATTTCTTTCTATGAATGATATGCTTATCATGAAATTTAGATTTTATTTTATTTCAAATATAATTCTTAAAAAAATTATAGAAATGCAAATCCATCTTTTCTATATTTTTTAAAAAAAGAAAGAAGATCTTTTAGTTGTTCTATAGCAACATCAATATAC
>KE504718.1:400076-431920 GCA_000441515.1 Elaeis oleifera | reverse complement strand
ATATATATATATATATATATATATATATATTAGATGAGATAATAATTTATTGAGGCATGTGAGATGTGATAAGACCTGTCACCCTGTACAAATAATTAATGCCTAATTATACTTTTGAGATGTGATAAAACCTGACGTACCGTAATATATTCGAGTTTAATTTTTAAACCCTATTATATATTAATTTCTCTTTTGCATGGTATTAGAGAAAAAAAAAGATGAGTACAAATTGAAATTTTAGATTTTATTTCTCTCAAAGTTCTTCCATCACCGCTCGGACACCACCATCACTCTTATGCCATTGTCGGTGGTTCATCTCCTCTTACTTTTTTTTTTTTTTAAATAAATTATGCTAATTCCTCCCAAGATTTGGGTTAATTATAGACTCCAACCTAATATTTTGAAAATATATATTCCACCGTCTGACATTTGCTATATGCATAACACAATCTTATACTATTATTTTTTATTCAATAAACTAACATATCTTGCTGACCACTTTCTAACCTTTTTAGAGTTTTAAAATATCTTCGGTGATTTGGAGAAAGATCAATGACCAAGATAGTCTTAAAAATATTTTAACCTATTTTAACCTCAATCTTTTGAAGACTAACTCGGTTATTTGACTTAACATACATGTTTCTGGATGGACAAGCTCTCCTTCCAGTGGTTTACACCATTGAGCTTTTGATGTGCATGGTGCACTTCTCATATGGTTGTACCATAGGTATTGGAGTCCTCTGTAGAGATATGGAGGTGTGATGATTGCAAATGTAGAGCAGCTTCATTCGAGATTCCTTTGACCCAAGAACCTACAGTCAATACAAGAGCATTAACATCAAGAATAGAATGATGACCATGATCCATAGAAAACGAAGTAAAATAAATAAATAAATCAATGAAAGGAGAGAATGCAGAAGACACAATAACGTTGGCCAACATAAGAGAGCAAACTAAACAACCAATCTTTCCCAAATCGGCTCAGATATTCTAAGATTTAAATAAATTAGAGAGTGATGACCTCAGCACAGTCTGTTAACTTATTAATACAAAGATAATAATAGAGGTTAGATGTTATGTATATAGCAAAAATTAAGTAGTTAAAAGCATATTTCTGAAATATTCGGTGGATATGCTACCTCATGCCTACTTTCCAGGTTTGCACAAAATTTGTGCTGGACTTGTGTTTCCTCTACCGTCCAGTTTGGCACGAACCGGTTGGGCTCTATGTACATTTGAATTTAGGGGGGCAAAAATATTATAATTATCTTCAATGCTGCCGGGCCAGCCATTGGCATTAGTGATGGCATGCACTCGCTTGTTTTTAAATTATCAAGTTTCAATCCAACCGATATTTGTATATATTTAAAAAATAGAAGGGAACAGCCCCGTTGGTGGCGTAGAAGTGTCAGTGGCATTGATGCAGCCGCCAACAACAGAGCACCAGGGGAGGATTAACAATATGAAATTTCCCAACCATCCTCATTTTTTTCTCAATATTGAACAAAGAGAAGTAACAAAATTTGAAAAATTAACCAAGGTGTTCTGTGATGTCTTCAATCTTCCCACGTCTATGAGCACCTAAGGCATGTCCCCCATCATTTTAACTAAAAAATGGGAAACTCTATCATCTAATTTATTTAGTCTACTAGCATATAATTTCTATGATGTGCTGGATACCCTTTTTTATTATAAATATATTATCTTTAAATATTATTTTTATCAACTATATATTTATTTAAAAAACAGTATATTTTTATAAATATAATAAATATTCATTTTTATTAGTGAGTATATTTATTAGAGTTTAACAAAAAAAATAGACTAATAATTTATTATTATAAAATGAATGATTGACATCTTTAGACTTGAACAAAAGAATGATTTCAATATTTTATTATTTCTACTCTAGTATCATCCAAGCACTAGTACAGGATCTAGAATATATATTTACCGGTAAACATAGAACATATGCTTATAGCAAATTAACGATACGTTTGGTTAGCCATTAAAAAATATATTTTTTAATTTTTAATTTTTAAAAATAAAATTAAAAAGTAATATTTGATGACATCATGAAAGTAAAAAATAAAAATCAAAAAATTAAAATAATTATTTTATATACAAATAAATTTTTTTACTTTTCAAAATTTATTTTTTGTTTTTTTTGCTTCCGCACGTCTAAAACGTTAATTAAAAATCAAAGAGCCCAAATCTTTCTCTCTTGTCGAGCTCTTTACTTCTCCACCTCTTTTTTTCTTCCTTCTTGAATCATTCTCCCTCGTCGAACTCTTTACCTGCCGTCCTCAAACATTATTTTTTACTTTATAGCAACGTAATCACCAATATATTTTTACTTTTTATTTTATTCAATAGTAAAATAAAAAAATAAAAATATTTAAAAATTAAAATTAAAAATGTAATCAAATGTATCCCAAGTGACTTGATCTATATATATTTATTATGATTTATATACATATTTATTAAAATTGTTTGAGACCAACATCCAATCCAACTGCCTGTATGGACCCATGGTCCTCAAGTCTAATAATTGGTTAGCTTGTTCGCATCTCCAGTCACCTATATAGATCGAGATTAGGTCTACATCAGAGAGTTACATAATACACTGTCGCTGTCGAGAAAAATGGTCCATTAATCCAAGTATAGCAACTTTAAAAGGAAAGGGACAATTATTAGGACCCAAGAGTCCAACTCAAAATCCAACGGTCGCCATCAAGAACATTTGCTTATCCCAAATCTTATCGAGAGCAACGCCCTCTTTACCACACATTTCGCATTGCAAAGAAAGGAATAACCCATTCGTTTCCCATTTTATCCAGCTTACACTATGAAACTATACCTCCTCATAAGTCAAAGCATTTAAGTACGTGACAAAAAGAGTCTATATACTGCCTCCCAACATGTCATGTGGACGGTGTCCTTTTCTCATTAAGAAACGGAGTAAATCCAGGCTTGAGTTATATCTAATTAATTTTTTAAGCATAAATTGCTACTGCTTACCCACCAAGCTGGCAGCATTTAGATGCTAAATGACTCTTCTTAACAAAAGGAAGATGATGCTTGCTACAAACCAATATTAATAATTTAAATTAAAATATGCACCACATCAATAATGCACCATACAAATGCTGTTTGGACATATGGCTAGACTTGCCATATCATCATAACTTAAATGGAAAGAAAATGAGATCTCAGTTCCCTTTCTCCTTGTCATCCTAATAAGAAATCCCAACTCCTCTTCCCTCTCCTACCATCACCTCTTCAATGGAGAGGAAAAAAGTGCTACACTCCTCTAACCATGAAGCCATCATCCTCGAAGCCACTTCAAGGCCTTTTTCTTCCATCCCTCTCTGCCCCCCTTCCACCAACACCTCATCGATGGAGAGGAAGAACTGCCCTCCTCTAACTTTTTTTTTGGTAGTATCCTCCAACTTGGAAGTCACCATCCTCAAGGCCACCTCCCATGACGAGGTCTCCATCGATAAGATCGTTCTTCGCATCAAGTCCTTCCACATGATTGAGTTCTTTTCCAAAACCCTTGCTTGTGTTCTTTGATCTATACTTTAAATGTGAGATTCGTCTAGGAGTAATTCTTTGTACACCGCCCTCGGTGTAGAAATTCCGACGTGGAGCGCACCACATCATTTGGTTGGTCCATGTAGCACCCATATGGCATGATGTGATGGCTTCTGCTTTTGACGGACTGTAGCCTGATGCTCTACAGCATCATTAATTCTAATCTTTCAAAATAATGAAAAGATGCTTTTGCCCCTATTGTTTGGCAAAAAAAAAAATACCTACTAAGAGAGAGGGAGAGAAATCCTGATTAAATTTTTTCATTTTTCTTCACTCCGTTTTCCTTCACTCCGACGTTCAGCATTTTTCTTTGTTTTTTCCTTCGTCTTCTCTCCCAAAATAGCTCTTTATCTTCCCTCCACTTCGACGACCAATATTTTTTTATTTCTTCATTCAAACAATTGAAGCAACTCAACCGGACTATTTTTGTGGTTGGTCTCATTCTTTAGATGGAGACTCTCCTCTCGAGATAGATTTCACGATAAGCATTTTGTTATTTTCAGAAGGTATATTATTTGTTGAGGGAGCATTTTTAGATAAGCATTTTTATACAGTAATAGCCTCTTTAGAATATCTTAAATTACAATATGGTACTATAGGTTAATATATTCTGAAATTATACAATATCTATGTAATATTTTCAAATTCATGCCTAAAGAGGGATGTCATAACATTTTTTACAAAATTTATGACACCGATTCACAAAATACCTTTGGTTTTTGTTTAGGAAGGATTAATGCCTTCAATTTTTTTTAGTGTCGGATGTCATAATTTTTGTGAAGAGATGTTATATTTTTATTTCTGTATATATTCATCATATTTTCTTTCTCCATGATGTATTATGACGTTCTGGGAGTTATAATTCAGGCTATGGATGACAGGAAGTATTGGTAGGAAGGGTTAATGTCCTCTATTTTTTGTTTAGTAGCAGATATCATAATTTCTGTGAAAGAGTATCATAATTTTTAAGAAGAGATGTCACAATTCTATTTCTGCATATATTCATCATCTTTTTTCTTCATAATATATTATATTATCGTAGGAGTCATAATTCCGACCACAGATGACAGAAAGTATTAGTAGGAGGAGTTAATGCCTTCAATTTTTTGTTTAGTGCCGGGGTGTTATAATTTTTTGAAGGAGTATCATAATTTTTGTGAAGAAATACATATTTTTATTTTCATATATATTCATCATATTTTTTCTCCATGGTATAAATTCAAATCATGGATGACAGGAAGTATTGATAGGAGAGGTTAATACCTTTGATTTTTTTATTTAGTATTAGGGTGTCATAATTTTTATAAAGAGATATTATATTTTTTAAGAAGAGATGTCATAATTATATTTTCATCTATATTTATCATCTTTTTTTTCTCTGTGGCGTATTATGACATTCTAGGAGTCATAATTCAGGCCACAGATGATAGAAAGTATGGTGATTTATTATAACAGTAAGATAAAATTTTTTTATGTAATATGATATTTTTTTTTTCTCATATTGTAGTTGGTTTTCTAATTATTCCACAGCTTGTAGATGTGAAGCCCTTATAATTCTTTAAGAATTCTTACAAGCCGGCAGTTTATATTTAGAATGTTTGGAAGATGGATTTTCAAATTCGTATTATGATATCTTAGGAGTTAATTTCAAATCCTTATTATGAAATCTGCATTATGTTTGGAAGATGAATTTTTTGCTCGCAAAGATAAGCCAGACCATTGGGACTTCACACAAAATGATATCAGTCAATACCGACAATAGCTTGGAGCAAGAATCTTGAAGGAGAGCCTCAATCAAAAGATAATTTTTTTTAAAATTAGAATGAAAAACTAAATATATGTTATGATATTTCTTTTCAGTTCTTTAATTTTTGTAATTGGATCAAAAATTTATAATTCAATGGATGTTAATATTATAACTTTATTATTTCAATTCATGCAGTTTTTTGAATATGAGATGTTATGTTCTATGTCTGGATGTCATAAATTTTGAATGGATGTCATAATATTATACAGGGATATCATAATGTCATAAATTTCTGAATGAATGATAGAAAGATCTAGTAGGAGCAGTTAATAACTTTTAGTTTAGCATTTTTGTAGGAATGTCATAATTTTGTAAAGAAATGTCATAATTTTAAGAAGGGATGTCATAATACTGTTTCTCATATATTCATTATCTTTTTTTTCTCTGTGCCATATTATAACATCCTGAAAGTCATAATATCGACAAAGAATAATAGAAAGATCTGGAAGGAGGGATTAATAACTTCAGTTTAGTATTTTATTCAGGGGTATTATAATTTTTGTAAAAGGATATCATACTTTTATGAAGGGGTGTCATAATACTGTTTCCGCATATATTCATTATCTTTTTTTCCTCCATATCATATTATGACATCTTGAGAGTCATAATATAGGCAAAAGATTATAGGATGACCTAAAAGAGGGTTAATAACTTTAGTTTAGCATTTCACGGGGGTGTCATAATTTTATAAAGAAGTGTCATAATTTCTAAGAAGCAGTGTCATAATTCTGTTCTGCATATATTCATCTATTTTTTTTCTCTGTTAGTCTTGGATGCCATAACTTAATTCCTGAAATCATATGTTAAACAACATATCATAATTTTACCACATGTTATAGGTTGATATTCAGTTCAGCCTATGTTTTAGAGCAACATTAGAGCTCCTTCAACATAACATTAAAGCTCCTATCAATCCATATTTTAGAGCTTCGGCAAAATATGTTCAACAATGTTCAGCAAGAGTATCATTTGCTATTCAACATGTTCAGTAAAAATTTCATGGGCAATGTTCAGCATGCTCAGCTTTGTTATACAAATTCAAGTTCAGCACAAGTAGACTAGAACATTCAAGTTCAGCTAATACAATTGATAACAATCTTAAATTAAACACTGATAATATCTGAACATTGATAATACTGATAACATCCTTAAATTAAACATTGATAACACTGATAATATCTGAACATTGATAACATCCTTAAATTAAATATAACATAGATTTTAAAGCTGATTAGGAAGGTTATATCATTGATTACAAAACTGATTACAAATATTCATTACATACATGACTTCCAAAATTATATCTATTTTTTTTAGACAAAAAAAATACAACTACTAGCATTGCCTATGAAACCATCATTGCAACCAATAAAACTTCTTCCTTGCAGTACATTTTGCAAGCTCCCTCTTCAACCTAGCACATTCAGCTTTCACCTCTGTTACTTTTTTTTAATGTCAAAAACCTCCTTTTTTAAGATATCTGCCTCTTCTAACGGGTCGATTGTCTCTCCTTTCAACTCTAATATATATTCTTTCAAACCTAAACTTTCTCCTCCATATCTTCTAATAATTCCAGATAATCTTCCCACCTCAGCTTTCAAATCTCTTACTTCATCTTCTTTCAATAAGAGCTGCTTTGACTCGACCTTTGATTTTCAGATCGATCCATGTGAAATAATGGCAATAGAACTCATTCTACAAAGATGAACAGTTATGCATAGAGAGTATACTTAAACAACTGATATTATAGCTACAACATTAATCAAATTTATCTGATAGTTTCGACAACCTCTAAATCTTTTTCAAGATTGTCATCACTCCATGAGGTCTATATTTTAGTTGAGAGACCACACTTGTATTGCCCTATACCATCACTGCTTCCTGTTAAGTCCATGCTCCAATTTGGCGACTCACGTGTTGATCTTCCAACATTCCTATAAGCCATCACCTTCAAATGGGTTTTGAATGAATGCCTTAATACAGCATGGCAACAACTTGACTTGAAATTATGAAAATTAGACTTATGACACCCCTTCACAAAATTTATGATACTCCTTTAGAAATTATGACACTCCGGAACAAAATGAAAATCATCAGTTTTGATCCTCAGTACCAGGGCTTTTCACTATCCATTGGCTAAAATACGACACCCAGATGTAATAATACGGCCTTGAGATAATTTGAGCTAAAAATATGAGAAATATGAATATCTCAGCACAAAATAAAAAATAAAAATTTTGATCCTCTGTATCAGAAATATTCAACTGTCCATTGTCATAAATATGACACCCAAAGAGTAATAATATGGCCAGGAGATAAAAAATTTCTGAAAATATGAGATTTATACTTATGACATCCCTTTACAAAATTATGATATCCCTTCAGAAATTTTTGACACCTCGGCATAAAAAAAATTAAAGACTTTCATTCTCCTATCAGGACTTCCCATCATCCATTGGCTAAAATATAATACCTAGGATATCATAATACGGATTTGAAAAACCCATCTTCCAAACATTCTGAATATAAACTGCGGCTTGCAAGAATTCTTAAAGAGTTGTTAGGACTTCACACTTATAAGCTGTGGAATAATTAGAAAACCAACTGCAACATAAAAAAAAGAATATCATATTACGTAAAAAAATTTCTATCTTATTGTTATAATAAATCACCATACTTTTGTCATTTGTGGCGTGAATTATGACTCCCAGAATGTCATAATATGCCATAGAAGAAAAAAGATGATGAGTATATACGGAACAAAATTATGACATCTCTTCTTAAAAAATATAACACTCCTTCAAAAAATTATGACATCCCGATATTAAACAAAAAACTAAGGCATTAACCCCTCCTACTAATACTTTCTGTTATCCGTTGTCTGAATTTATGTCATGGAGGAAAAAATATGATAGATATATATGAAAATAAAAATATGACACTTCTTCATAAAAATTATGACAGTCCTTCAAAAAAATTATGACACTCCGGTACTAAACCAAAAACTGAAGACATTAACCTCTCCTACCAATACTTCTATCTTCTTTGATCTGAATTATGACCCCTAAAATATCATAATATACCACGGAGAAAAAAGATGATGAATATATGCAGAAATAAATTATGACATCTTTTCTTAAAAATTATGATATTTCTTCACAAAATTATGACATTCCGGTATTAAGCAAAAAATCGAAGGCATTAACCCCTCCTACTAATATTTTCTATCATTCGTAGTCTGAATTATGACTCCCAGAATATCATAATACGTCATGAAGAAAAAAATATGATGAATATATATGAAAATAGAAATATGATATTCCTTCACAAAAATTATGACATCCGGTACTAAAAAAAATACTGCAGACATTAACCCCTCCTAAACAAAAAATCGAAGGCATTTTATGAATCGATGTCATAAATTTTGTAATATTACGACATCACTCTTTAGGCATAAATTTTAAAATATTACATGAATATTGTATAATTTCAAAATATATTAACCTATAGTGTCATATTGTAATTTAAGATGCTCAAAAGAGGCTATTACTGAATAAAATACTTATCTAAAAATACTCTCTCAATAAATAATATATTTTAAAAAAATGATAAAATGCTCACTATAGAATCTCTTTCGAAAGGAGAGTCTCCATCTAAAGAACGAAGCCAACTACGGAGATGATCTGGTCGAGTTGCTTCGATTGTTCGAACGAAAAAATGAAAAAAATATTGATCGTCGGAGTGAAGAGAAGATTAAGAGGTATTTTGGGAGAAAAAATGAAAGAAGAAAATAAAGAAAAAATGCTGAATGTTGGAGTGAAGGAAAATGGAGTGGAGGAAGATGAAAAATTTCAATCGAATTTTTTTCATCCTCTCTCTCAACAGGCATTTTTTTTTGCTCAGTAACGGAGATAAAATATTTTTTATATTTTAAAATATTAAATTAATGATGCCGTAGAATATCATATTTAATTATAAAAAATAGAAACCATCACACCATATCATATGGATGTTATGCAGACCAGTCAAACGATATGGTGCGCTCTAAGTCGGAATTTCTGCATCGAAGGCGGTGTTCAAAGAATTACTCCTCGTCTGGACCCAATCGCATAGATGGATTTCAAGGATTAAGATTTTTTTCTCCATCATCTTTGTATCACGAAGCTTAAAAGTACCAGCAACCATGTCATCTAAATTTTAATTATATTTAATTTTCTGATTTCTTTTTTTCCTTATTTTATTAACTAAATTGATACAACCGGAAATTAGAGGACTCGATTGCTGGTATGGTATCTCTAAATTTTATAGTTAAAAATTTAATTATTTTGATGGGCCTAGATTAATGCTAAAATAATTGCAAAAAAGCGAAGGGCCACCCCGACAGTTTCAGAACTCGATAACGGCTCCCTAGAAGGTCCTGCGCTCACGCCACGTGGCATGTAATCACTCCTTCATTTCGAGCAAGTATCCGAGGTGGAGCTCCCCTTCGCCAACTACCTAAACTACCCTTGTGCCCCGAGCTGCCACGGGCCGACTAAATTACATATCTACCTCTCACCCTCCTCCCTCCAAATTTCCAACGGTGACGATCATTTAATCGGACGGTGGTGATTAAATACATTGCAGACCCGGAGGAGGGTATTATAGTCAATTCGGATCTACAGAGGCGAGGACGCGGTGGTCTTCCTATTGTTTACAGTTTTACTAAGCTATAGGGGTAAATTGGTAATTGAGTCACTCCTCGACGGTCCGCCGAAGACTTAAATGAGGGTTTATGCGGCGATGGGAATCGCAGGGAACCTTCGTCGTTGATGCGGATTGCTTCTTCTAGGGTTTCGACCAACTGCATGGGGAAGCTGCGATCTAGGGTTTGGGGCTTCGATTTCTGGAGCAATTTCCATCGAAGTTGACGATGTTCGTTGCTTCCTGTTGTCGAATAGTGGAAAAGTCTCTGCTTGAGCTCTGATTCTTGTTGGGTTTCTTCCATTTCCGCTGTTTTTCGCATGTCTCTGCGAAATCCGTGGAATCTTGGGCTCATTTTTGGTATTCATCTTCTGAGGGTTCTATGTTCCTGTTAAGTGCAGGCGGTTAGAGGTTTTCGTTTTATGGTTTCATTCATTCAAGGGTTAGGTCACTTTGTTTGCCTCTGGGATCTTGGGTTTCTCAGTTATGTTTCGTTTGGGGTTGTCTCATCTTTAAAATTCAGTGAATTTGGGTATCTTAGGGTGAACAATTGCGGAATTTTGGCCAGCTTCCAGTGTTCTTAGATTTATAGGTTTCTTTCCTTCTGATATTTAGTGTAATAGAAGCCTATATTTCTGGTATTTTATTAAAAACTCTGTGCCATTTGGTTGTTTTTCTGCTTCGAAGCTTCAATTTTTACCTCCCTTAAGCCCTGTTCTGTAATTAGGTTTCTCTTCCATTTCTGAACCGATTTCAGTGATTGGGGGATTTTTGGCGATGATTATTCTTGAGATATTTGATTCTTAGTGATTTGATTAGGTTTTTGCCCCTTTTTGTTGAGATGAACCCAGAAAATGGCACCTTTTCTAGGTGTGTAAGGCACCCGTCTCAGTTCTTCACTGGTTTCTGTTCACTATGCTTGGTTGAAAGGTTATCAAGTGTTGGTTCTGCGGAACGGAGCTTGAAACCTTCGGATGGTTCCCAGTGTGAAATTGTTGAGGTCTCCTTCGCCGTTCCTGGTGCTGATAAGAAGCCTAAGGAGGTCAGAGTAAGGAAGACTCTGCTATCTTTATTTCAGTTGGATGATGCTGACAGTATTGCTAGCAAGGAAATCCATCAAAAGACCTGCTTGTGACAGAGAATTCAGGTGTTGGGAGTCTCAGGTCTTCAGAACATGGGTATGAATGCAAAACTGGTGTTTCCGATGACGTGAATAGTTCTAAGAATGTTCAGGTTGAGGTGAGCTCTAGGGTTTCAGAGAACAATTCCGAGGCCACTGGCAATCTTAGTGATAATGCTGGATTTGGCAGGAAAGTCAAGTCCTTAGAAGATGGGAAATTGAAAGGCAAAGGCGTGCCATTTTGGTTGAATTTAATGCTGCCAAATAAGGGATTGAGATGGAGAAAGAGTAGCACATTCAAGAAGAACCAGCTGAATCACAGGAACTTGAGTGATGGAGTCGGGGATAAACAGCTGGATGGCAAGACTGACTTCCGGCATTCTTGTGACTGGAGGGTGTCTCATGATTCCAGCAAGACCTCATACTGGGAATTACCTAGACATTCATGGGATGGTTCAATGGTGAGCAAGGCACTAGCATGTTCATTTGCCTGCCTTGAAGAACGTGGAGATGGTTGTGGTAGGACAAAGAAAGTTTACCTGAAGAAGTTGTAAGTTCAGACCATAAGCCAACTGCTGATAATTGTGTTATTAGCAAAACTGATAATGATAGAACATTATCATCAGAAAGTAGTTTGGGAAGCCATTGCAAAGAGCAGAGTTGCAAAGAATCTAATTCAGATATCAAATTTTCGGATATCAGCAAGAAAAAATCCCACAGGTGGAGTAGAGTGTGGGATCGCAGTATGACAAGCCCTTTCAGGGATTTTGTAAAGAAGCGTGAACATGTGTTGGAGAGGTCTCTGTCTGAGTCCTGGCAAGCCCGGCAGGACAAGAGTATGGAAACTGCAGGATCTGTCGGTGGAGTACAGTATAATGGGAATGGCTTCAATTCTGTTAGAACAAGCCAGAGCATAAACCGAATTATAAATGCTGCTAATGGTGATCTTCATGATTCTAGACCTGATTGGCAAAGAAGAGGGCATACGGGCTTGGTCGAAGCCGGAGTGTACATTACTCTTCCCCTGGGAACGTAGATAATGGACTTCTTCGCTTTTATTTAACTCCTTTAAGAAGAAGCAGAACCGCAAGCAAGAGTAGGGCGAAAAATTCACATTCATTTGCCAGAGGCATCTTGGGTTTACTGAAAGCAACAGCATTATACCCAAAGGATGCTAAATTTACGTGGTACACTTATTTATGTGCAGTCCAAGCCCGTTGCTCGCTGTGAAAAAGTGTTATGTGATGCTGAGTTCTCTTTATGACTCTGAAGATGGAAAAAGATGTGCCAGAGTCTGTGTAGCTTGGTTGCAGCATTTTGTGTAAGTACAACCATGCCGTTTTCTTTTCTTTTTTTCCAGATGTCGGCTAATGTACAGTATACAGGTCTGTATTAGGAATATTAGTGTAATCTATATTTGTTCTTTGACCGATAATAATGAAATATTGCTATCAAATATAACTCTTTTGTTGCTAAATGTATCATAATTAGCTCCCTTAAAGTGAATGAAGCTGATCTACTTGAATGAGAGTTTGAAAGTTATTGGTGAATATCAGTTTTTAATTTTGACAAATACACTTCTTTTTCCCCCTTTTGCCACATAAGTTTAGATCAACTGCTTCTGATCCAACTTAGTGTTATGGAATATTGAAATAAATTAGGATACTATGTCTCACCTCATGAAAATTCAAGTAGCCTGAGATGTCAGCTCTCTGCCATTCTGTGCACCATGACTGCTTTTATCAAATTGAAGAAAGAAAAGTTCTTAAAGTTCTGTTTGATAGCATTTATATTTGTATTTTGTTTCCCAAGAAAGCCTCTTTTTCATGGTTGAACCCAATTATTGTCTTGATTTCTTTAATATTAATTGTGTTTCATACTTGTACTATGGCTCTATTTTTGCATCTCTTTTATCTTATTTCCAGGTTTTGGTACTCCTGGATTTCTCATGGCCAAATGACTATACCATTAGTATCACTGTACCAATCATACACTTCTTTGCTTCCCATATATAGGTGCTGGTCTAAATTTATGTTCTCGTCGTTCTCTCATCTATCTGCAGCTTTATTCTTTCTTGACCACCACCACAAGGTATAAATCTGTCTTTGTCATTTCTAATTTCTTAATTGATATTGATTGCAATAACTATGTTTTGTCCTCAGTAGCTGGAAAAAATGAGTGCTGCTTTCTATCTTGAGTGTTCTTCCCTAGACTTGCTTTTGATTTATTGTGATTCTCGATTCATCATGCTTCTTTACTGTGTTCATTTGACCACTCTACTACATAAGGCATATAAATTATATCCTTGTATAAATGCGCAAGCCATATCCCCATACATCAAACATATACAAATGTACACATGCACGCATATAATAGGTGTCTATTTCATGTAACTCGAGGAGAGTGAATGTGATATAATAGTTTGATGTGGTGAAGTAAAATTTATTTGTAGTCATAGTATGATTACCTTCACTGTATTTGCAGAGTTAGTTGTCATACAATTGTATGTGCATGCTTATGAGAACTTGGTTGTGGATGGAAGTGAACAATACCATTGCTCAATGAAGATTTATATGGGTGTTTCTTCGGACCAGGCCTTTTTTTTTTTTTTTTTTTGAGGGGGGTCAGTTTATAATGTTTAGTTTTGAAAATAGCAATATGTTTACTAGAAGACATCCAGGAATAATGTAGATACTAAGTTGGACCAGCAACTTAGGAATTGTGCAATCATGATGACAAATAATTTTCCTATACATTGTTGAGTCATCATTCTCTTGCATAATGCACAGAGCTTGTGCTTGTTTCGATTAATCATACTCTTGATTATTTTGCTCTGGAACACTAGGCTTCTTTCTAGTGCTCTGTGTCCAGCCAATGGATTAAAAGAGACAAAGTGTTAAAGAGTACATATATGGTATGCTGTGAGATAATGACAACTCTGTAAGTTGAGGAAGCAGGATGAATTAAATTGGGAACATATTTGAGGATGTAGACAGAGATATTCGAGCAATCTGATTTTGACAGGAATTTAATTCATAAACTAGACTTTGATTGTGGGTAAAAGCAGCAGTATATTTCCAATTGTTGGTTGATGCATAAATATTATTCATATGTCTTCAAAGTTGACTTATGGCTGGAATGTGTCCAGTGTTATGTCCTCAAATGAAATAGCTCAAGGTCTTGAATGCGGAGAAAGTTCATGAATTATGCTTATCATGGTTAGTTTATATTGGACTTAGAATATGTTGACGGATCATATTTTGAAGTGAGTAATTTCTTGTGATATTGGTTATGCAAAATCGTTTTGTTTTCTCCTGGCTTCTATTTTGGCTATATTCCATCCTTGATATCATTGTTATAGTCCTACCGATGGTTGTGTCCATGGTAGTGAGTAAAATAGAAATCTACTTAAAGCTGAAACAAGAACATTAACATGTTGCTCAGCGATAATACCATATGGAAGAAAAAGACAATGAAAAGTTAAACCAACCTTTACATTTAGATCTCCTTATTTGCATAGATTGAGCCTACTTATAGAAGTGACTGTGCCAAAATAACTGTAGGTGTAATTTTTTTGGCTCAAAATGGAACCCAATCTAAGAGGATATATTGTTGTATAAGAAATCCATTTCCTATTGCTTATTTGGTCTGTTTAAGGGATATGGTTGGTCCAACTTTTTTTAAAAAAGTTAGATGTTCCAACATATTTAAATTCACCTGAGCCCATTTCAAGGTAAGCAAAATGTGACTGGATGAGCTCTATCAATTGCTATTCTCTAACCCTTTGTTGTTTGGTTCAAAATTTCAGAGGATTTGAAGGTGCCATGTTAAAGGATGAGTGAGAGCATATGGCATGGTTTGAATATTCAATACTAAATATTGCAAACAAATTGATAACATAACAAAATCATTTTAATGCTAGGTTTGAATATCAAATAGCATGTTTATATTTTGGATTGAAACACCATATGGTGACCAACTCATTTCTTGTGAATTAATGAGATTTATTTGCAGTTATAGCAGACATCATCTTGTGAAATTCAGACATGTTAAACGGACCATGTAATACAAGCTCTCTACATACACATGCTGTTGTTGATAAACATATCCCATAAAACACACAAACCATATAAAATACTAAAAACAGTGATTATGCATCAATTAGGGAAAATTTAATCTTATAAAATGTGTTACCAAAAGCATGGGTGAAAAAATTATCATTATGCAACATTGCACGTCATATTATAATGATTAAAGCTTTGAATGAAGCAGTACCGCAATATTATACACATAAACACATGGATGTGTTGGTGTTGAAGTTATACTCCTCAAGATATTAATGTTTGTATTTCGTACCCTGTCATTACGTCAAGAACAGAGCACATCATATATTATACTTGGTATAATATTGGAGGAAAGGAGAAGACAAAAGGAAAACACTTGAATAGATATATTGGCTCAACTAGAATTTTGAAAATAATGAAAATTTTGAGTTACCAACTAACCAAAAGGAAACAAGCAGGATTTCAATAATCATGAGATAAATTTGCAAAATTTGAGTTCGGTGGGCATAAAGAAATCTCTTCTTGAGCTAACAGTCCCTACAAAGCCTGCGTGAGCAAATTAGATTAGGGTCAAAATTTAGTGACCCATGAAGTTTTGGATCAACTTGAATATAGTCTGATCTGAGTTGGTTAATTTTATGTAAGTGTCCAAAATTGATTTGGTTGGGGGAGGAGGAGAGAGACATCTTTCCATGCCTCCTTGTTAAAAATATCTACTTGATAAACCACCATCTTTGGCTTTTCCTTGCTCCTCATACGATGCATGTAAGAGAGGCCTTATCTCGTATAAGACCAGAGTGGCACATTGAAAGAAAACTGGAAGTGGAAGAGAATCAAACTAGAAGCTAAAATTGAATCTAAAAGTCAACTAAAAGCTAGAACTTTTCCTGCAAAACTTTGGCATCCAACCTCTAGTCTTCACAGGGCCTCGGTTGAAGAATTCTGGCAACCCAGTATCTTCTTTCTGAACCATAGCATCACACCATTGTTGAACGGCATCACACCACAAGAAATTGAGAAATCTAAAGGAATGGCTTTATTAACTTCATTGATGAAAAGGAGTACATAAATGTCCTATGTATAGTATTCTAGGTCTCATACATTGAAGGAATTCATGGGGTCCCCAGTACTTGACTAAGACTCAATTAGCTAAGTTCTAACACAACTAGAACAATAAATCTCTCCTTAAGAGCATTCTAGAAGCAAATTCCTTCCAAATGTGACAATCACATCATCAGATGCCTTCAGATGACAGTAATGATGCCATCCAATCATCCTAGATCCAATTTGTGTTGGATACAGACAAATTGTGAACTGACAATGAGGTAGTTCACCATCAGATGGTTCTGACAGTCTGTAGGATGTATTGATTCCATGGTTCTACCTATTTTGGGATCCTTCTAATGCCATGCTTTCCTCTATAGTTTCAGGATCCTAATTGCACTGACACCACTTCAATAATTTGACCATATCCTTCATTTGAGCTTTGTTTGAGGTGATTCAAGTGGCATTTGAAAGGTAGCTTGATGCCAGATGTCATACAAGTTGTTTCACTTTAGAATTCGAACTACGGTAACTTCAGTGATGTTGTTTTGGGACTGGTGTGCAGTGGTCTATTCCATTAGCTGCATCTTGTGCCAATTTGTTCAAAATTCTGCATCCATTGGATACACTTGTAAGTCAAGTGCTACCTTGTACCTTTTGTAAACTCATGATGGCCATCTGGAGTGTCTCACTGGGGTGTCTTCTCATGGAGATTTACCTTGTGTTTGTGTTGGAGATGCGTTACTTTGGGAGGTTTTGTGCAAGGATGACTAGCGGTTGTTTCTGGGTGCATCTTCAACCTGAGTCATCATAACCCTAATTTACCCACATTATCTCTTCATCCATCGCATGTGACTGCATTTGTAGTCTTTGCTTTTCTCTTGACATTTAACATTGCTCCTTCTACATTGACTTGACCATGACTGGTGTACCTTGATGGTTGCTTGAACCTTCAATGGCAAAGAAGGAGGGAGGAGGCATAAGGTGGAGGGAGAGGGAAGAGTTGTGGTAGGGCCATGAAAGGGACTGGTATTCTAGGAGATACAAAGAGAATGGGGTTGGATAGATGGGTAGTCTGATGCAATGCTTTGAAACTAGGCCGAAAGGTGACTTGGTGCCCTAGCCGGTTCACTGGTCAAACTGGTTTGACCGGTAGGTCTGATCGGTGACATCGGCATGACAATGTGCTGATGTCATAAATATTTTTTATTTTAATATTATGAAAAATATTTAAAAAATCTAAAAAAAGAAAATTTCCAAAAAATAGACAAAATTACCTCAAAAAAAAAAAAAAAACAACTTCATCTACACATGATGATCTCTTCGAAGACAATTTCATCTATCTAGCCAACAACACCGGTGCATCCTGAAAGGATCAGAGCTTCTCCACTCAGCAACATCCTCTCCTAGGTCTCAATGCATCATCGCCTCCTCCAGCTCTGTGAAGCCTTTGGAAATCTCCAAATCTGTCCACTACAACTTCAACCACTCTCTCATCAGGAGTAATTAGATGTTGTGACGCTCTCTTGATCTCAATGAGTACGGGGTCTACAAGATCGAGCACACATGGAGACCGCCCTCAAGGTTGGCGATGTGGCCAGCCAAATTGACAAGAAGAGGCAGAGGTGGTGCGCCATCATCGATCGGAATGATGATCAATCTGAGGAGAACCAGATGATGGATCTTGAGAGGCCAGAGATCTAGGGAGGGAGGGTAGGGCAGAGCAATGGAGATGCACAGATGAGGAGAGAAGGATATGAGTTGAGGGTTTTAAGAGAGAAGGGAATGGTATTCAATGGCGTCCAAAGATGGACTGAACCATGTTCAATTTGGACTGGTACGTCCGATTCTGCTGGTTTTGCCAGTTTTATCCGCCTCGAATCTCTAAACAACTCAGGCCGGAGACCTATCCGGTCCCTAGTCAATCAGTCAAATAGGCCGGTCCAATCCGAGTTTCAAAACATTGGTCTGATATAGAGTGAGGAACAAGAGGGGTGGAAGTTTGGTGAAGGGTTTTGTTTTAAAGATTAGGTGAACTTTTATTCTTTTTTAAATATTTCTGCTTTCTTTTTTGAGTTTTGAATGTGCTATGTGGATTGATCTGGAGTCTATCTGAATTTATATAGGTCTGGTACAATTATGCATGTTCTTGATTTGATTAAGTCAAATTTAGGTTCTTTTTAAATGGTTGCTAACCTCACCTGAACCTAATTCAACCCAACTATGTTGCTGGTGGTGATTTTCCTAACTACAGCCACTTCGGAAAAAAAGATTGCATAGAGCTTTGAATATGTGCATGCAAAACAATTTCAAGAGAATGTTATGGCAAAAACCCTGTGGCATGTAATAATTCATGTTCTTTTTCACTCAGTCCATGCTCCACTCCTGCAAGCTTAAACCATCTACCGTGGTCTCAATGAAGCATGCACTATCGAATAATATGGTACCTTTAGATAATTTTTTTGCATAAGCCTAATTTGCCACAACAATAACCATCAATTCCGATCTCAACTTTTAAGTCGGCTTTATGGACCCTCATTTGCCAACATTGTTATCCAGCGATATCTTTGATGTTATTTGTAGCTTTTGCATTTCTTTTTTCACAACCTCTGTCCATATTTCCGTAGGTTTTCTCCTCCTTTTGTACCAAGTTGAGGACAAATTTAAGTACCTCTTCTAATTGGAGGCCCCTATATCTTAATTTTACAATGCCTATGCCATTTAAATTGATTCTTGGTGCAAGCCTGTTGTAACTGAAAATATATTTGTTGTAGCATAACACATCCTGGCAATACTCCAGAATACATATTATCAATGATTTCAATATATGTTTATGGATGCCTTTCCTTCTTAAAGCCCACTAGGTTATCTTTCTTGGCACTTATCCAGAGTTTTCTTCGAGTCCATGAAGATCATATATAGACTTTTTTGTTTTCTTTGTGTTTTCTATCAGTTAATAAAGTAAGATCATTTATATTGTAGACCTTTCAGGCATAAACTCAAATTGATTTTCCGAGATTGTTGTTATTTTTCTTAATCTGTGTTTCATTGCCCTTTCTCATAACTTCATTGTGTGAGTCACAAGTTTAATTCCCAAATAATTAGAGCAATTCTGTAATCACATGGCCTTTTGTTTGATTCCAAATCTTAGTAAATAAGTTAGAAATCCAAGCTAGCCCCATATGCTTCTTGATTATCCAAATTCCAAACCTTCATAAATATTTCATCTGGTCTTAATGCCTAGCTTAAATGACTCTGCGGTGTCTAGCTGCTTTAGTTGTGTCCATACATTATATTGGTCATTTGTGCTCAAGCTATTTGAATGTCTACTTCAATGTTCAAGTGATTTTTTAATGTGCTTGATCATTTGTAGTTCATCAAATGGTCAATCTAAAGAATTAGTGTATCCAATTTGTATGAAAGGGCATGAGCAGGCAACAATAATCTCAATGCTCAAGAAGGATCATTAGTGACTTTGTGATAGGATAATATGCAATGTGGTGTGGTACCTCCAAAGATGTGCCTCATCTTGTTTTGTCAACCATGACTGTTTGATAGTAAGGTGCAGCAATTTGCCTAAATAACATGGATTCTTACAAGCATGGCAGACTCAAGTTGATGTGTCAGCTACAAGCTTGCCTTCTTGAAACTCTAGGATTTTTTATTCTTTTCTTCCAGGAAATGTGAATTATTTTGGAGATGGCGCATTACTTACAAATTTGATATAATCAGAAGAGGTGCCACTGGGGGTTCGAACTGTTGCAATTAAGATTGAGCTGTGCCTTTTGTGGCATGAAGGTGCCGTGGAAGAAAGAATGACATGAAGTTCTCAAGGATGGTGGAGCTTATACGGGGAACACATGGTGCAACAAGAGAAAGGAGGGGGGGAAAGATTCCTGGTTTCTATTTTGGGCCACAGTTGGCTTTGTTGATAGCCCAATACCCTACCAGAAATCATAATCCATATCTAGACTTCATAGGCATGCTGGGTCAAGATTGGGACCTCAAGCATCATCCTGTGGCTGAAATGGCTCAAGGTTATGGACTTCATAGAAGTTCTATTGCCAAAAGAACTCTGAGGTATTTTAAGAAGAATAGGCGATGTAGGATCCTGGTCAGCTGGCTATTCATTTTTGAAGTTGTTTGGGACAAAAATGTTAAATGTTTGGCTGTTTTCGAGTTTTCTTCCCTTTTCACTGCTCTCTGCTTTTGTTATTCTATCATTTCTTCAGTATTCTCTGCTATTACTTCCTTTGGTGTTGTTGTACAGATCAGTTTAGAAAGGTCTGATAATTTCTTGGTTAAAACCAGTCACATATCCCTCTTAAAAGAGCAATCAACCCTCTACTCACTTTAATTCCATTCAGTCTCAAAGTAGACAGTATTGATGACATGGTTGAACGTATTGATTGGATTTATGATTGACAAGCATCCAAATCAGTTGAATTCTGGAATCTCTTCTAAGAAGTCTAGATCATCAAGATCAACTTTTTGGATTCTCATATCACCTGTCTTTTAATATATATTAGCACTTGAATTGAGTGATACTATCCATTTTACTTGATGCATAGATAAGAAACCACAATAAACTTGATCTTTTTGTTTTAAGTATTTCAAATATTGTAAACATGATCAACAATATGTATATTTAATTAAAAGGTGCTAAAAGGTCCATCATTGATTTTGCGTGAGATTTAAGGCTTCAATCCTATCATGAAATACCAGCTCAACTCCCTCCCTTGCCAGCAGGAAACAGGGGTTGGTGCGGGCAGCAGGATAGAGAGGGTTAGTACTAAAACACATTTTTAATTGTCCCATCATTTAATAGTCTGTTTAAACAAGTATGATCATTTTAACCATTGCCAAGCTGCATCGACAACTAAAATGGTGCTGTCCTAATTTAATCACAATGAATTGTAACTCAACATGTGCTCTTCTAACCCTAGCTATGATATTTGGTCAACCATCTAGTCCATAGTCTTCCATCAAAAATTTCCACATTGACTACCTTTTAAGTATATCGTTTCCATTCTTTCTGGCCATTCTACCTCCTTTTTTCCCACTTATGAGACCAAATGGATATTGATCAAGCTCAATTCATGATCAAGTTTTGGTGGTACACTAGGAGAGTGTTTCTGACTTGTGGAGATTACCTACGATACATAACTTCTAATAACAAGAAAATTTAATGATGCATCATTAAATCTTACTCAAAAGAAGATCTGTTCGCCATTTGTCAGAAATGGTGCTATTTAAGGACTTTCTTGAGATGCTTGGTGCATTTACAGTACCTGTCATCTGAAAATGAGCTCAGTATGAGCTGGTTTTATTTATACATTTTGGCCTAGCAAATGTCCATCAAATGGTTGTAAGTGAATGATATGAAATCTGCTGTTTGGCTTGGGGATTGAAATAGGTCAGAACTAGTGCTTCCATAGACTTTAAATCCTTTTTTTTGTCCCATCCCCTTGACCATAGAGTAGCTTTCTAAAGCTACAATGTTTGGGAGAAGTGGTGGACAAGTCAACTCAAGATCCACTATCTTGGTACTGGATACCATATTGGTATCTTACCAATTCGGTATGGTACAGTACGTATAGGTACGATACGTATCCTATGCCGAAATAACTCCCAAACAATGTTTCTCAATTTTTATCTTAGTACACCTCAATTTAGGTCGGTACATTTCGGATACGGATCGGTACGCACCTCAATATGGGTCGGTAGGCTTTGGTATGGGCGGTACGGAATTTGTACTAATTTAAAGTGGGGTTTTGTACCAGTTTTCTCTCAATATGATATCTTACCTCTATTTCGGGTGGTATGGGGCGGTACGGCAGACCATGAGTCAACTTCTCAAAGGAAAATGCTTGTTGAATGGAATTCGGTCATTGTTGACAAGGAAATGCTTCTAGAGGGTGCTGAGGAAAAGCTATTCACACACAATCCTTGTAACATGATGGTATTCTTAAATTGGATTATTTTCTAGATCCATTGGCAGTGTTTAGCTTGGATAGATTACATTAGATGGATACAGTGACTGAATGGGATTTATTCAGTATGTGTTTTAGCAAGTCAAACATATATATTATGATGGTTCTAAGATGATTACCTAGGTTTGTCCCTGAAACTTGTGGAAGCTAGAATAATCACTGTTTTTCCTGCATTCTCATCTTCTGAATTTGTAGCTTTTTTTTTAATGAGAAATCTGTAGCTTATTTGACTAGAGACTTAAATGTGTTATATCATTCATGATGCACCAGCGCAGCTTTCTGTTTCTCATATATTATTATTTGCATGGCAAATCAAACATGTTTATTTCATCTTTGTTTGAACTAATCACAAGTGTCAGTCATGTTTGTAAAGTTAGCAAGGCTTTGGAGTCTTCAGGACTTCTGTATCTTTATGATTTTTGAAATTATCTTGATTTTTTAAGATCCTCTCTGCATGGCTTTCAACATGTCATGCTGTCATTTAAATAATTTCATTGATTCTGCAACCAGCCAAACTATGTTGTAGAGGTTACTTTATTAAACATCACTTTATTGAAGATGGGGAGAACTAAAGAGTTGAAATTTTGATCATGAGGTATATGATTGCAGATCCACTAAATCTTGGTTGTGAAACGGAGCAAAATGGGGAGCGCTTGGAGGAGATGATTTTTGCTTCAGTGCCGAAAGGCTTGAAGATGGTAGCAGAAGGTGGTTGTGTTCAGCATGAGATAATGTTGGGAAGGTGATTACCTAGGGGATTGTAATCATCTCAGGGATAGCAAGAAAAGGGATTATTCTTGACATTTGAGGCCTTCAAAGAAAGGACCAGAAGGGAAAGAAAGGACCAGAAGGGGAAGAGGAAACACATGAGAGTCTCAAAATTTCCAATTAGAAAATAAAGAAACATAAATCAACCTTGATAAGAGTAGGTGGAATTGGAGGGCCAATTGGTTTCTGGGGCCTCTAATCAATGCCTTATCCAAGTCAAGTTTGGTAAAAGTAATGGGTGCTGACTGAGGGGCTGTTGTCTAAAACTCAACTGTGTCAGTTCCAAGCACATGTTTACATTAGATGCAAAAAAAAAATTCAGGGATGTGTGTGCAGAAACTCTTTTGTTTTTTTCAGTCATCCCTTAACATATAGATCCAGTGACACCCTCCCATTAAACTGCTATTCACCATCAATGGACTGTTATTTAGCAACTTCTGTCGGGCAGAAAAAGGGAGAACCATTGTTCTAATATTGAAATTATTTTATAGCCATGTTATGATGATCCCTATTATTCACCATAATCGGAGAAAAAGGACAAATTAACAAAATGATGGTGTTCTCTGACTAACTTCCCTCTGCACTGGATAAAGTATTATTCTTTAATTAAGATCAATTTATGCTATTTAGATGGGAGAATACTATTATAACTGGCATGAGGTATATATGTGACACTAATCCTTTTATAATTTCTCATGTGGTCCGAATGGGAACCTTTAGGTATTTCCTGATACCAGAAATTATGTTATAAGTAGATCACTTGGCTGGCACAAAAGTTATCCATGGCAAAGGCTCAGCGGAATTTGGGATTAGGGCAGGACTTCGACCAAGATTATTGTCTGCTAATCTCACTAGTTGCCACCATCTACGAGGATGAATATATTTCAATTCATTAGCTGCGTATCAGTGGTATAAACTGCCTTGATTATAGAGGAATTAGCAATTGTGCATGCTCAATAACATTCCTTCTTTATGATTGGATCTACGAAGCACTGGCATTGCCATGGGTCTGTGACTTTCAACGTGGCTTAGGTCACAAATTCACCATCCTGTTCCCATCCCTTCCGACCTCATGGGTCCATTGCGCAGCTTGATAATGAAAGTGCAAATATCTACTAGTCCTATGGGGTATCAGGTTCCAATTCATAATAAATTAACACCAACTTATTATTCTGCCAGGGTAAAAGTGTGTCTTCTGATTCGCCTTTTAACCGCCCTCTGTGCCCAATAAGCCAAAAAAAAGTGGTTATATGCCGTCAAAATGACCATCGGCAATTTATTCCGTTCTATTTAGTACCTGGCTCAGTTCAACCTTAGCGGTGCAGGTTTTATTCAACCCATTTTAAGGTGCATTTGATATGCAATCAGAATCCAAATAGGAGCCAGAATGGCTATTTTTATCGAGGAGTTTGATTCGTGATCGAAATCTAAATTGGAATGGTAGTTGAATACTAGGAATTAGATTTAAGGGATTAGGACATTCCAATCCTTCTCTGAAATCGAAATAAAATAAATTTTTTTAAACAAATGATTAAAATAGGAGTCGGTCATTCTCGTTTCATTTCAAAATCCAACCCTCTTTAATCAAACATGCTATTAGAGTCGGCAGTGGAGAGAGAGATTCATTTGTAAAGTTGAAGTGGATCTATGATGGATGCAGATAATGATAATGTCTGATCCAAACTCAAGTTAATTATGCATCAACTTTTAATATTAACAATGAGTATAATAGTAATGAAGAAGAAAACATCATGATCGATCATAAGAAAGATTAATCATGTGAAAAAGCTACAAAATACATATTTAGTTGTATACTTTTTAATGGATTGTGCAGTTTAAAAGATATTTGATATCATAAAATATTATTTTATTTGTTGTTTATTGTTGAATATTTGATTTGTTGTGTTTTATATTTTGGATTTTTATTTTGTTCAAGTATATAAAGTGATGCTGTCATAACCTGATTTTTTCCATATGAATCTCAATGTGGCCCAAAGAAAAAAAAAACAAAAGAAAACAAAATAGAAAAACGAGAACTCTCAAGGGAGTTTCTTTCTTGTCGAATTCAATTAGGAATCGGACTCCTAAGGGCTATCAAAAATCCTTGGAAGTCTTCTATAAATCTCTCCCTCTTCCTCTTAAGTAAGCCACGATGAAGTCAGATCTTCCTCCCTTTTCTTTCTCCTTGGTTTCTCCTATTGAAGCTGTGGATACCCTCATCATGCTCCCTAGAAATCGAAGACGAAGACCCACTGGAATCAAGGTAAAAGCCCGGGTCTTTCTTCCTCTTTTCTTTCTGCTTCTTTCCATATCTTTGCGCATGACTGCCGGCCATCAGAATCATCGAAAAATCCATCAAAAGTGAAGCACTATTTTTTTATATTTTGATCGAGATTTCTTTCCTTTTCTCGACCACCACCATCGTCGCCCATGGTGCCACACCCTCGAGTCGTGACATCCGACCTTTCTACTATCGTTTCCAAAGATCTTGGCCGTCAATAAATGGCCAATGATCGAAAAAATGTAAGAGAATGGGTGGATCCTCTATTTTTGGGATTTTATTTTTTTATTTTTGTTGGCCGGCCACTTGCCGCTGGCCATCCCTTACTCCATCGCTGTCGCCCACCTATTGTCACAGCCCGCCGCCAGTCTTTCAGCTAAGAACCACTGCCCCTTCCATCTCTTGTTCGGCCAAGAAAGGAAGAAGAAAAGAATAGGAAAGAAGAAGAAGAAAAGATAACAAAAGAAAAAGAAAAGAGAGAGAAAAGTTCTCTCTCTTGTGTCTCTCTTTACTCTCTCTCTTTCTCTCTCTATCTAATCCTTGGATCCTAGTATGAACCTAAGATAATCATTTGAAAGAAATCTGAAATCGCTTTGATATCCATGTAGTAGGTCGGAACTCAGTCTGATCCTTATCAGAAATTTATGGCATCTAATCATTGTTAACCCCTATTGAGTCACCCTAACATGATCTGTGATAATCTTGATCATGGATTTCTCTTTTGAAGGATACTTGGACTCTCTCTCCATTTTCTTTCTCTTTATCCATTTTCTCTCTTTGAGAAGACATAAAAGCTCCAGTATCGAACCATTCTTTTCTCTTCTAGGGACCATGTTTATCCCGACAAGAAGATCCCAAATCGATTTGATGCCTAGATGGTCTATCGACCAATCACCTGATCAACGGTCTCTTTTATTATTTAATTTATTTAAATAATTAAAAAATAATTATGATTTAATATTTTAAATAGTATTATCTGATTCATCTAACAAAATCTAAAAATCTAAGATGAATGAAGTAAATGGATCTTATGCTTCTTATTTATTTTAAATTTTCATGTTTTCATGTATATGACTTCTTATCGATGAAATCATATTTTCATAAAATAAGGATTAGTATATGTAATATAAAAAAATATATTTAATATGACCATAGATTTTATGAATATATTTTATAAAATAGCATATTTATGAAGCATAAATTTTATGATTTTTTTATCTATGTATATATATATTTTAAAATATATATAAAGATATGAAAAGCTCTTAGGTAGCTATGAATAGATCCCTATGAGAAGGTCAACATCCGAAGCTAGCATCCATAAGAATACAGATCCTGTCAGCGGGTATAAAGTTGGCATATGAAATGAAAATTCTATCGATTAAGAATACTGATCTTGTCATGAGTACAAAGTGATCGTAGTATGAATATCTAAGAGCAACACTTTGAAATATGATATAGATACATGATAAGAATAATTTACAATTCATGTTTACGAAATGTTTATGATTTATGCATGTATGATTGGTTTATAATTTATTTATTATATGCTCTATGAATGCTTAATTTTATCATATCTATTATTTTTAATATTATATTATCATAAAAAATTATACTTGATTCGATAAGAAAGCATATATTTTACTTACTGAGCTAATGTAGCTTATATCTTTTATTTTTATTTTATAGACGAATAAGTTAAGACCGATGAAGAATTCAGGCTTGGGAATCTACATAATAAGTTTGAAAATTTTATAACTAGAACTTACTTTACTAGATGATTTGGATTTATACCTAACTATTAATAAATTTTGAGATATGGGTTTGGCATTTAATTTTGGATTGATGCTCTGAACCAATTTTAGTTTAATTAAAAAATTGAATTGAACCTTTTAATTACATGATGAATGATGGAATTAATTTTTATTATATTTTATATATGATAAATTTTAACTGATTACGATTGATAGGCTTTGTATTAACGAGGGCGGTATCCCTCGGTAGCATGGCCATATTATGTCTCAAAATTGGAATGTAATATTTTATGGTATCAGAGCAATATGTTTGATTATGGATAGAACTTAAAGTCTAACAATGGATAATTAGATCTTGTTTAAATAGATCATGTTTGACTGAATGAAAGTAGATAAGTTTTATTAGAGTTTCTGTTGCTCATTTAAGAAAGCTGATTAATGCTAGTATTTTTGATAAGTGTCAATGTGCAACAAAGAGGATGAAGTCTTGACAAATCTTGTCACTAGGAGGAGAGGAGTAAGGACTACAAGGAGAGATGCCAACTAATCGATTGAGCAGATTCCTAATATGCTAGCCACTCATACAGATATTGCTGAAGTATGCCAAATAGTGGCTCAGCTAATTCAGCGATAACAACAGACACAAACTGCTCCTCGACCTATGCCATCTTTAAAGCCATATTATAAAAGGTTTAGAAAGCTCAACCCACTATTGTTTAAGAGTGGATCTGATCCTCTAATCATGGAGACCTAGATTCAGAAAATAGAAAAGATGTTTGATGTACTATGGTATCTCGAGGATGTGAATGTTAGGCTAGCTATTCCTATACTAAAAGAATACCGAGTTTTGATGGACTACAATAAAAGCTGCATATAGGAATACTGATAATTAGATAATAAGGGAGGAGTTCAAAAAAATATTTTATGATTAATATTTTTCTAAATCAATGAAAAGAGAATGAGTTCTTGACTTTGAGGTAGAAAGATAATATAACAGTATTGGAGTATGCAAATAAATTCAATGAGTTAGATCATTTCTGCCCCTAACTCATGGAGTCCGAAAGGAACAAAGCTAACAAATTTGAGTAAGGTTTAAGATATGGGATTCAATTTTATTTGTCTTCCCATCTTTTTAATAACTAAAGATATGCTAGAACAAGCTTTGAAAGTGAAATCCAAGAAAAAAAGATTGAAACAAGAAAGGAGTAACAAAAAGAGATCGAGACTAGTAGGAAATCTAGATAATCGATAAAAAATCCACTAATAACTTAGATAATAATAAAGAAGTTGCGACCTATAAATATTATGGTAAAATTATTATGGACCTTATCTTAGAAAGCTGGGAGCATGCTTTTCATATAACAGAGTAGGACATATGGCGTGAGATTGTCCTATTAAAAAAAGATAGTTAAAATTTCCAAACCAATAGATTAGAAACAACAAGAAAATTTATGGGTGTTTGCTTTGACCTAGCAAGATGCCAGTGCAAGCAATCAAGTAGTTATATGTTCCATTCTAGTCACCCCATAAATGCTCATGTGCTATTTGATTATAAATTTTCACATTCCTTTATGCCTTCCAAGTTAAACTATATGTTTATAGAATTGAATAAGCTATTATATATCATCTCTTCTCCTAAGAAAAGTTATTCTCACTGATATCTTATTTTAAGAATTGCATCATTTTAGATGAGGAAGCTAAGCTTGATGGAAACTAGTCTAAAGTATCGTAAAGATGATATGAAGATAAAGTATCCTCATTTATTTGAAAATAAAAATATGTTAAGTTTCGAGAATGAAACTTGTAATACTACAAAATCTAAAGGTCCGGATCTTAAAACATAAACTAGAAAAAAAAAAGAGAAGAAATTACATGATTTTTTTTTAAAACATCAATAATACGAAAAAAAAGAAATAACCAACACGTGCATTGCACGTGCTAGACATACATGGAAAGCTAGAAATTCAGTGGGAACTAAGGAATATACGGAAGAATTTCTTCACCGATTGAGAGTCTAAAAACCACTCAAAAACCTAATTGAAATCGAATTGAAACTCTTTCCTTAAAGATCTATTTAAAGACCCTCAAACCTTTTGATTTCTTCTCACCAAAAAGTCACCAAAAAATCATGGATTAAATTGTTTTCTCTTCCTTCATCTCATCCTGTTTAATCGGTGATTTGATCCTACTTTGGCCACTGAAATCCGATCAAATCCATCTAAAAATTAGATAAATATCTTTCATTATCTTTCGTCAATCTTTATGGGTTTTAATCTTGAATTGTTATCAAATTTTCTGTCAAAATCCCTTGATAATTTTGTTTTCTCGAATCTCCTATTTTTCCTTTCTTTTTGATTTTTTTTCTATTACGGTTTGGCCGCCATTGGTCATCGAACCCGGTCGCTCGGCATCATCGAAAACTGTCCCACCGACCTTAGTGGTGGTCGGCTGGGGGGAAGGGTCTCCTCATCGGGAACAAGGGGAGCAAGAGTCCCTTGTTTCGTGAATGAAGAAGAAGAAGGCAGAGGACGCACGGGTCCTCTATCCTGTGAAGGGAAAAAAAAAGAAAAAAAAAGAGAAAAAAAGAGAAAAAATAAAAAAAAGAGAGAGTTTCTCTCTCTTCCATCTCTCCCTGCTCTGACTTTGAACCCCAGCTTTCTCTCTCTAAAATATTGGATTTTCTCTCTCTACTTTCTCTCTCTAAATTTCTCTTCTTGATGGATTTCTCTCTCTTGAAGTCATCTCTCTAAGATTAGCCGCTGAATGGATTTTTTTAAGTGATTTTGATCCGATTGCAGTAAGAAATTTCGATTTGCAGTAGTCGGATAGTATGCCGGCATCCACCTTAATTAGATCAGAAATCTTTAGATTTGATCATCCTTGATTACATAAAGTTAATATGATTGGACCGATCTAGATCATAGGATGTGATTGCCATTCATCATGTCTTCCTTGATTATTCGTATCCTTTCTAATTATTAGATTTAATTATGTAGTGGTGTAACTTTCTCGACAAGAAGTCTAGCAATGGGGTACTGCGATTGAATATATGAATTGAAGATTTTGAAAGAAATTTATGAAATTATATGGAATTGTTAGAATACGTATGAGATAAGTAATGCTTCACTTCTTTTAGATTAATCAGCAAGTTATAAATATTTTTATATTGAATTATGCATGATTTATGAATATGATATATCATATTTTGAATTGTTGAATATGCTCCTTTCTGATTTATGAATAATCATATTAAGTTATGTTGATTGATTTTGATATCGTCTAGTTTATGAACTTTTTGAATTAGAATATGAAATAGTGTTTTGAATTGAGATGAATTTTAACTCGCAGCCTAACTAAGTTTCGAACCCACCAGTGGGGGTTAAACACTGGTATTTCGATATCCTGCTAGTGGAGGTTGTGTGTTGGTACTTCGATACCCTACCAGTAAGGGTTATATGCTGGTATTTTGATACCCTGCCAGTGGGGGTTATATGCTGGTATTTCGATATCCTGTCAGTAGAGATTATATGTTAGTATTTCGATAGTCTATCAATGGAGATTGTGCGTTAGTACTTGGATACCTGTCATTAGAAGTTATACGGTGGTACTTTAATTAATTCATGGCTGTCAAGATATATATGTTGTTTTGAAAGAAATTGATATATGAACGAAATTGAATTTGAAATAAATTTTGAAAACTGAATTTGAATGATCTTATTTTGATTAGTATTTTATGTTTAAACTGATGCACTATGTATGTTTATTTTTCAGCATATTGTTATTGCTGACTTTATCTAGCTAAAGTGCACATTGCTTACTGGACTATTTAGCTCATGATGAGTTTTTATTATTTTTACAGATTCATAGATCTAGCTTGATCCGGAGATTCAATATGGGAGAGTGAATTAGAGGAAGACTTTGACATTTTATTTTAGATTAGGATTTATTGAGATTTGATTGCAAGACTATGAAATTTTATTTATAAATATTTGATTTAGTTAATTAAATAAATAAATTATAATTATTTGAATTCTATTCCACTGTGATGTATTAATATCGTGATATGATGCGTTGCATACTTTTGGAGAGAGTTTTTCATAAGTATGTGATGGTTGCCATGACCCGCGGCTCATGATCTCGGATCAAAAATGTGACAATTAAAATGGTATCAGAGCATAAGTGGATAAACTATATGATACAGAATCAGATATGAGTGTAGAAGGGTAGACATTAGGGATATTGGGATGATAACTTATATTGATTATGATAATTTAGAAACTTAGATTTGACATAAGTGCATTGATAAATTTAAATCTGAGTGCGCAGTGAAAGCATAGTAGTCTGAATTATTTTCAAGCTGATAGAATAGTAATTTGATTTGAAAGATATGATGATGAAAGATTCGATTTTGAAGTTAGAGGATGACTATGACTTGGGATAAAGTAACTTTGAATTATTGAGGATTTGAGTATGAAAATTTCAAGGATGAATTTTTTTTTAGAGGGAGAGAATGTGATACTACAAATCTTAAGGCACGGATCTTAAAGCATAAATTAGAAAAAGAAAGAGAAGAAATTACATGATTTTTTAAAAAATATCAATAATACAAAAAAAAAAGAATAATGTGCTGGACATACGTGGGAAGATGGAAATTTAGTGGGAACTAAGGAATAACGAAGAATTCCTTCACTGATTGAGAGTCTAAAAACCACTCAAAAATCTAATTGAAATTG
>KE504718.1:385977-397809 GCA_000441515.1 Elaeis oleifera | reverse complement strand
TTGAATAAATTTGAATCATAAATTATTTAAATTCTATTCCGCTATGATGTATTGATATCGTGATAAGATGCCTTGCATATTTTTGGAGAGAATTTTTCATAAATATGCAGCTGTTGCCATGACCCTTGGCTCATGATCTCGGGTCGGGGGCGTGACAAAACTCTTGTAAGGAGGATAAAATGTGATAATCTGATTTTTGCCACATGAATCTCAAAGTGGCCTAGAAAAAAGAGAAACAAAAAAGAAGAGAAAATAGAGGAAGGAATACTCCCAAACGGAGTCTTCTTCCTCATCGAATCTGGTTAGGAATTGAACTCCTAAGGCTGCCAAAACCCTTTGGAGTTTTCTATAAATCTTCCCCTCCCTCTCCTAAGCAAGCCACGACGAAGTCGGATCTTCTTTCCTCTTCTTCTTCTTGGTTTCTCCAGTTGAAGCCATGGATACCCCCATTATGCCCATTGAAAATCAGAGGCGAAGACCCACTGGAACCAAGGTAAAAGCTCTGGCCCTTCTTCCTCTCTTCCTTCCCCTTCTTTTTATGCCTTTGCGCACAACTGTTGGCCGTTGGAATCATCGAAAATCTACCAAAAGTGAAGCCCTATTTTTTTCTATTTTGATCAAGATTTCTTCCCTTTTTTTAGCCACCATCGTCATCGCCCATGATGTCGCACCCTCGAGTCATGACACCTGACCTTTCTACTATTGTTCTTAAAGATCTTGACCATCGGTAATTAGCCAATAATCAAAAAATGTAAGAGAAGGGCGGATCCCTGTTTTTCGAGTTTTATTTCTTATTTTGTTGGCCGGCCACTTGCCACCGACCGTCCTTTACTCCACCACCATCGACTACCTATTGCTATGGCCCACTACTAGTCTTTTAGCCAAGAACCACTGCCCCTTCCATCACTTATTCGGCCAAGAAGGGAAGAAGAAAGAAAAGAAAGAAGAAGAAAGAAAAAAAAGAAGAGAAAATTCTCCCTCTTGTGTCTCTCTTTACTCTCTCTCTTCTCTCTCTATCTAATCTTTGAATTTTAGTATGAGCCTAAGATGATCTTTTCAAAGAGATCTAGAGTCGCTTTGATATCTGTGCAGTAGGTCGGATCTTAACTCGATTTTTGTTAGAAATTCATAGCATCTGATCACTATTAACCCCTATTGAGGCATCTTGACATGATCCCTGATAATCTTGATCATAGATTTCTCTTTTGAAGGATATTTGGACTCTCTCTCCACTTTTTCTCTCTACTTTTCTCTCTTCATCCATTTTCTCTCTCTAAGAAGGCATAAAGACTCCAAGATCGAACCATCCCTTCCTCTTCTAGGGACCCATGTTGATCCTGACAAGAAGATCCTGAATCAATTTGGTGCTTAGATGGTCTATCAGACCAATCGTCTGATCAACAGTCCTCTTTTATTATTTAATTTATTTAATTAATTAAAAAATTAATTATGATTTAATATTTTAAATAGAATTATCTATTCATCTAGCGAAGCCTAAAGATTTAGGATGAACGAGATAAGTGAATCTTATATTTCTTATTTATTTTTAAATTTTCATATTTTCATACATATGATCTCTTATTAATGAAATTATTTTTTATAAATAAGGATTAGCATATGTAATATGAAAAAGTATGTTTTAATATGATCATGGATTTCATGAATATATTTTATAAAAATAACATATTTATGAAGTATAAATTTTATGATTTTCACATCTATGTATATGTATTTCTTTAAAAAATAATATAAAAATTTGAAAAGCTCTAAGATAGCTATGAATAAATCTCTATAAAAAAATTGACATTTGAAGCTATCATCCATAGGAACACAGATCTTGCCAGCAGGTATAAAGTTAGCATATGAAGCAAAAATTCTGTCGATTAAAAGCATTGGCCTTGTTATGAGTATAAAATGATCGTAGTACGGATATCTAAGAATAATATTTTGAAATATGATATGGACACATGATAAAAATGATTTATGATTCATAAATTTTATGAAGTGCTCATGATTTATGCATGTATGATTGGTTTATGACTTATTTAATTATATGCTCTATGAAATACTTAATTTTTATAATATTTATTATTTTTTAAATATTATATTATCATAAAAATATTTATACTTGATCTGGTAAGGAAGTATAGGTTTTACTTACTAAGCTAATGCAGCTCATATCTTTTATTTTTTTATAAAAAAATAAGGTTAGGACCAATGAAGAATCTAGACTTGGGTTCTACATAGCAAGCTTAAAAAATTTTATAGCTGGGACTTAATTTATTGGATGATCATAAATTTATACTTAACTATTTATAAATTTTGAGATATGGATTTGGTATTTAATTTTGAATTTAGATGCTCTGAACAAATTTTGATTTAATTACATGATAAATGATGAAATTGAATCTTTTATTATATTTTATTATGATAAATTTTAGCTGATTATTATTGATAAACTTCGTGTTAACGAGGGCAGTATCCCTCGGTAGCATAGCTGTATTATGTTTTGGATTTGGGGCATGATAGATACATCCTAAGATGGACCATCCGTCGTGGCACTGGTGGTCCGATGGCAACCTGACACATCTCTGACAAAGGGTGACAAAGCGATTGCTCAACCTCTGTCATCTGGTCCTTTATGATTGTGCTCGAGATACTCTAGAGTCTTCCAGCCATTAGATAACAAGAAGGCTGCAATCTCACTATTCCACTTCCTGCTCCACTCAGTCAAATCTGTAATCTCAATAAAAAATTTAAAATTTGTAAGCTTTTATACTCTAATGATCGAAGCATGTCCTCATGACCTCTGTTCTCTAGTAGTAATGCATATTCCTGAAGATGCATGTACCCACCTTCGTTTATAAAATCCAACTCCTTAGGACCCTTCAAATAAAGGAAAAAATACTCACTTTGCATGCCTTCTTCTTGATAATGGTTTCATATGAATTGGATCATATCTCCTCTATAAAGCTCTAAGTAGTTCTGACTCTATCTTTGAACTCCACCTTCCATATGACATCCTCTGGGCTTCTGCTCTTCATTCTCCCACTCCAATTTTTTTACTTCATACTCAACTCCGCTACTAAATTCTTTGAGAAAGTTCAGATCTCTTCTGTTTACTTCCATGGGAGACTAATTTGGGCATTGAGAAGGTCCACTGTTGAGGAATCCCTCAATGTGAGGATTTTTCTATTTTTGATAGTTTTATAGGATCCGGCTTGCAAGATTGAGCAAGGATCATATACCAAAATCTGACCTGGAGGTCTCGCATGGCCATCTTGTGACTGCTTTTCTCTTTCTCTCCAACTCCAGCTCAGCAGCTTTAGCCAACTTGATTCTCCAGTGCCAACAGATTGGCACTAGAGAAAGGATCCAACCTACATCTAAGGTCCTAAACTTTTCCTTCTCATCATTTGAGTATGTGGAATAAGAAGACTGTGGTGACATCTTCTGCCACCCTTTCGGAGGTACTTGTGGAACCCATGGATCCCGACCAGGATCATCGAGATCTTAAAGTTTGGAGGTGTCGACTACCCCAGTCATCAACTTCGATCTATTTCAACAACTCCTACAGCAGGTACAAGCACTGACCACCATAGTGTACAGCTTGTAGCAGTCAACTCAGTAGCCTGTTTCAGTGCCAATCGATCATCCAGTCCTAATATATCCTAATCTTCCTCCTCCCTCGAGAAGCTTGAGGTGAAGTAACCAATCTCACTCTGCCAACCCAAAAGAATCCCCTTGGATCTCCCGATCCATCCATTAGAGTCTTGAGCAAGCTTTGCTTCCCCATTGTCCTCACCTCAGAAATAGTAAGTGAGGTAAGGAGTGTAAATTCGCTCTTCCTCTTTCACCCTCTTCTTCCCCGCAGGATTCATCCGTGAGCAGATCTATAAGCCAACGACCCCAAAGGAGACTCAGGCGGCAAGATGAGTTGGATCGAAAGATTCAAGAGGTGGATTATTACCTTGAGGTCCTCCATCAGCACTAGTTGGTTTCGAAAGAGAGCCCTTATTCACTACTCACCTCCTTCATGGAGAAGATCATGAGGAAGCCAATCCACCACTGATCCTTATGATCACCTAGAGAGCTTCAAGACTCTCATGATATTGTGGGAGGCCTCGGATGGAGTACTATGCAGATCCTTTTCCACCACTCGTCAAGGTACTGCTTGAGCCTGATATATCAAGGTTCAACCAAACTCCATCCATTATTTTGAGTTTAGTGGCTAATTCACTGCTCAATTTCAGAGTAGTAGGAAGCTAAGAAAGGCTACTAATGCCCTCTTCTCCATCAAATAAGAGGATGGAGAATCCCTCCAAAACTACATGAGTCACTTCAAAGTGGCCATGTTAGAAGTCTACGATCTGAATCACTCGGTCGCAATGTCAGCTTTCAAGAAGGAGCCAAAGGCAAATAAATTTTTCTTCTCCCTTTTGAAGAAGTTTCCTCGTGACTTTTTCGAGCTCCTCATCCGAGCTGACAAGTACATCGATGGCTAGGAAGGGATGGCAGAGAAGGAAAAGAGAGGGTGGAATAGAAGAGGACTAAGGAGGACCACCCTGCTCCCAACCTAAGAAATAGAAGCACGATAGGTTGCCTCCATCGATCTCAAAGCCCTCATCATTTCAAGGACTTCACTCCTTTGAATGCTCCCCGGAGGCAAGTTCTCACGGAATAAAAATCAGGACATCCTTCAATGGCCTAAGAAGATGAGCTAACGATATCCTAGCATGATCGATTGAAGTACTGCTACTTCTACCAGAACCATGGTCATGACACTGATGTTTGCTTTCAGCTTAAGAAGAAATAGAAGCCCTTGTCCGGTGAGGCTACCTACAGGACTTCATCAGCCATCCAAAGGAAGCTAAGGCCTCAGGCCCCAAACTTTAGTCCGTGTCGAAGTCTCTGGTTGACAACCAACCCATTACAGGAGTTATTCATATCATCATGGGAGGATCCATAGCTAGAGTCAAGAGCTCATCTGCAAGGAAGGCCTATGCCCATACGGCTAAGGTGAGGGCTTCTACACCAAAGAGATAGAGGTCGGATGAAGTTATCTTCTTTTCGAATGCCGATGTTGAAGATGTCCAGACCCTTCATGACGATGCTATAGTTGTTTTCATGATCATTGCAAATTTTGATGTAAAAAAATTTTTGATAGATAATGGAAGCTCTGCAGACATCACATTTTATGATGCTTTCTATAAAATGAGTCTGTCAGCAAATCGACTCCAAATGACCAATTCTCTCTTGGTTGGTTTTTCAAATGTTGTGGTCTCTATTGAGGGAATCATAACCTTACCTATGACTGTAAGATAGGCTCCAAGGCAAGCTACAATCATGCTCGACTTCTTGGTAGTGAAGGTAACTTCAACCTACAATGTAATCTTGGGAAGGCCTAGTTTGAATGCCCTATGAGCCATCATCTCAACCTACCATCTGTTGGTAAGGTTCCCTATCATCCAAGGCATAGATGAGCTTCGGGGTGACTAGACTCTAGTCAAGCATTGCTACGTCGTCTCCCTCAAGCATAAGAAGCCTAGAGAGGCCATGCCAATCGAAAGCTTCGATGCCTGCAATGAAGGACAGCGGCAATGTTGAGAGTCAGCTAAGTGGCTTATCTTAGTTCCCTTATATGAATCTGACCCAAGCAAAATAGTCCAAATTGGATCGCACCAAGATGAAGCCTCTTGAGCCAAGTTGTTGAACTTCTTATCGGCTAATGCGACGTTTTCACATGATCGATCGAGGATATGCCTGACATCGATTTGGAGGTTATGCTGCATCATATGCATATCAATCCACTATATTGACCAATGCGGTAGAAGAAGCAGAGCTTTACCCTGAGCGCCAACAAGCCATCAAGCAAGAGGTGGACAACCTCCTAGTGGTTGGTTTCATCTATGAAATGGACTATCCTGAGTGGCTAGCAAATATTATTCTCATCAAAAAGGCAAATAGCAAATGGTGGACATGTGTAGACTTTAACTGATTTGAATAAAGCTTATTTGAAAGATGATTTTTTTTTATCTAGGATAGACCAACTCATCGATGTCACTAGGGAACATCAGATGCTCAACTTCATGGATGCCTTCTCCAGATATAACCAAATTTATATGGCACGAGGAGAAGACATCTTTCACCATGGATCAAGGGTTGTACCATTACAAAATTATGCCTTTGGTCTAAAGAATGCAGGAGCCATCCATCAGCATCTCATCAATAAAGCCTTCAAAGATCAGATCAGTCATAACATGGAGGTCTATGTAGATGATATACTGGTAAAAAGCTCTCATATGGAGTAGTATGTGGCAGATCTCGACAAAACCTTTCAGATCCTAAGAAAATAGTGCATGACGCTTAATCCAAGCAAGTGCATCTTTGGGATAATTTTGGAAAGATTCCTCAATTTCATAATTACCCATTTTGGGATCGAGGCAAATCTAGAGAAAATTCGAGCAATCATGGAGATGTCACCCCAAAGGATTTGGAAGGAAATGTAGTGCCTCACGGGACGTATAGCTACACTAAGTAGATTCATGGCTAGATCAATGAAGATCGAAGTGCCTACCATTCTTTAAGGCCCTAAAGCATATTGGAGATTTTCATTGGATGGTTGAATGTCATTCCACCTTCGATTAGCTTTTGGAGTATCTTGTTTCGACTCTGCTCCTAACTAAGCCATTTACCAGGGAAATGTTGTACTTGTTTCTTGCTATTCCCCTATAGCCATGAGCTCTATCCTCATTCGAAAGGAAGAGGAAATGTAGAAATATGTCTACTACACCAGCAGGGTTCTTTGAGATTGTAGAAACCAGGTATCCCAAGGTGGAGAAGATCATTTATGCCTTGGTACTTCTAGGTGCATCCCATCATCATGCTGATTGATCAACACCTAAGATAGGTCTTGCAAAGACTTAATGCCTCAAAAAGGTGACCAAGTGGACCATGTAGCATGGGAATTCAATATTCATTATCGACCTTAACTATCCATCAAGGCTCAGGCTCTGACAAATTTTTTTTGTAGAATATATACTTTCAGAGGAGACCGATGCCATGCCAAAATCTCCTATCTCAGTGCTTGCAGTTCTGTGGATGCTGCATATTGACGAATCATCTAACACTGAAGGTGCTGAGACTGGGTTGATTCTCACCTATCTCAATGGCATTGTAGTGGAGCAAGCCCTCTGATTCAACTTCAAGATGTCAAATAATAAAGCAGAATATGAGGCACTCTTAGCCGGGTTAAGGAATACTCAAGAACTGAGAGTTTTGCACCTTCAAGTCTTCAATGATTCCCAATTGGTAGTTGGTCAGGTTCAGAGAGAATACGAGGGAAAGGCACCCTCCATGAGAAGGTATCTATGAAGATACAAGAACAATTCATTCTTTCAATATATTCAAGGTTTTACAAATACCCAAGTTAAAGAATGCTTAGGCGGATCTGTTGTCGAAGTTGGCGACCTCGGAATACGTCGATATCCAAAGACCGATCTATTTGAAGACTCTTAATAAACCTAATATCAAGGAGGAGCCAACCCAAGTGATGCAGGTGAAACAAGAACCTAGTTGGATGGACTCGCTGGTCAGGTACCTAAAGATAGTTCATTATCGAAAGATTGGATTGAAGCCCAAAGAATCAAGTTCAAGTCCGTGTGGTACGTGATCCTTGAATGAAAGCTCTACAAGTGATCCTTCTATTGGGGAAGGATTCCTTACGAGTGCAGAATACGGATCCCCTACCTAAGATCTCAATGCTGGTGATGGTGTCGATACCGCAATAGAAAAAAGAAGAGATAAAATAAAAGACATAATTAAATATATGGATAAGCTCAAGGTTTATCTCCATGGGGCATGCAAACTTCACTATGAAAGAAGAAAACATGTACAAGAGGAGATCACACTCTCTCAACTCTCATACATAAACGTCTCTCTCAATAAAAAGCACAACCCTCACAAAAGCTCTCACAACTCCTCCAAGGAGAGTCTCTTATAGGCCTACCGTGTCAGAATCTTCGACACCTTTGGATACTTTCTATGATGCTCTTAGCCGCTATATCATGCCTCAACCTCTGCCCCTATGCTCATGGCCATTCCCACGGCCATTCTAAAAGCACTCTCGACTGGTCTCTGCCGCTATTGCTCATGCCAAGCCACTACACCTTTGCTTCCAAGCTGTCAGGCCTTCTTTTATAGGCCCAAAACTGAGTCTAGATCGAAATCACACTCTCAATAGGACTCAGAAACCCCTACAAGCTTTCGTGGCCATCCGATCACAATCGCATCAAGATCTGGTTATGGATCGCACAAAAAATCCCTTCGGTTATGGGCTCTCACTGACATCTTCCATGGTAGTCAGCTTCTCCTCGCATAAGAGAGCATCGATTAACCCCCATTGGATGAGCACATTCTTCACCCTTGCTATAAGGAGAAATTGCTCTTCCTATTGTACCGATTGATCTATACTTTGATTGAGTCCGACTTCTCCATCTTCTCCAATCCTGATCAACACTGTCGCAATCCAAACAACCTAGCACTTTGACACCACTTGTTGGGGAAGGATCCCTCATGAGTGTGAAATACGGATCCCCCACCCAAGATCTCAATGCCGATGATGGTGTCAACACCACAATAGAAAGAAGAAGAGATAAAAGACATAATCAAATACGTGGATAAGTCTAAGGCTTACCTCCATGGGGCATGCAAGCTTACTATGGAAGAAGAATATAAGTATAAGAGGAGATTATATCCTCTCAACTCGCATACACAAATCTGTCTCTTAACAAGAAGCACAACCCTCACAAAAGCTCTCACAACTCCTTCAAGAAGACTCTCTCATAGGCCTGCCGTGCCAAGATCCTTAATGTCCCTAGACGCTTCCTATGATGTTCTCATCTGTTACATCATGCCTCAGCCTCTGCCCTTATGCTCACAGCTATTCTCAAGATACTCTCTACTGGTCTCTGCCGTTACTGCTTATGTCTAGCCGCTACTCTCCTACTTTCAAGATGTCAGGCCTTTTTTATAGGCCCAAAATTGAGTCTAGATCGAATCAGACTCTCAACATGACTTAGCAACCCCTGCAAGCTTCCGTGGCCATTCGATCGTGATCGCATGAAGATCTAGCCATTGACTCATGCAAAAAACCACTCGAGACTGTGCATACCCATGCGCGTCCGCACGCCCATGCACTAGCCCAGCATGTAGCAGGCCTGGTCTGGGCCACGCGTGCTGCAGTGGGCCTGCGGGCTATGCCTTCGGGCCTTCATGTTTGCTGGGCTTCTCTGTCTTGGGCTTTTCTCCTGTTGTGGATTGAATTCGAGGTGCCAAAACTCAACATCTTTTTTATGCCCCTTTCTGCTGTCTCCCACCCTTTGAGGCTGAATATGCTCTGCATGAAGTCTACAAAGGCATCTGTGGCAATCACTTTGGGGAGTAGGACCTTAGCATATAAGGTCCTTCAGTAAGGATACTACTAGTCGAGCATTCACGAGGATGGGATCGAGTTTGTGAAGCACTATGATTAGTGCCAATAATACTCAAGCATTCAGCATCTACTAATAGCTCCTCTCTCTCTAATCTATTCTCCTTGGCTATTGGCTTAGTAGGGGATCGACATCCTCAGTCCTTTCCCACAGGCCACTAGACAAAGAAATTTCTTATAGTGGCAATCAACAACTTCACCAAGTGGATTGAGATCAAGCCACTCATCCGTATCATTGAGAAGAACACCCGTGACTTTGTTTAGAAGAGCACCATCTGTCGCTTCGGCCTGTCTCGGATCATCACAACTAACAACGATCGATAGTTTGACCATATCTTCTTTCAGGAGTTTTGTCAAGAACTCCACATCGACCATTGCTTTACCTCCGTGGGCACCCCAAGCAAACGGAGAAGCTAAAGTGAGCAATCGGACCATCCTCTAAGGCTTAAAAAAATTCAGTTGGATAAGATCTAAGGACTCTAGGTAAATGAACTACACAGTGTTCTCTGGGCCTACCGCACCAAGCACAGGCTCCCAATGGGTGAGACACCATTTAACCTTACCTTCGGGGCTGAAGTAATTATCCCAGTGGAGATAGGCCTGCCCTCATACTGGATGGAGGCCTTCAATGTGCAAAGGAATTCAGAAGACCTATGGATGAACCTAGATCTTCTGAAGGAAGTTCGAGAGAAGTATGGATTCGGATGGCAGCATATTAGCAGTATGTCGTGTGTCATTGCAACTCCAGAGTGAAAGAGAAACACTTTCAATTCAAAGACTTGATGCTCAGAAGGGTTGAAGTCAACCAACCAACCAAAGGAAACTCTCATCCAATTGGGAAGGACTATATCGTGTCACCGAGACAGTCTGCTTCGGGCCTTATCATCTTGAACGGTTAGATAGGATGCCTCTTCTTCAGATCTGGAATTCTGCTAATCTCCAATTTTACTATTAGTAAGGTGCACCATGTAAGCCAATCTTACAATAAAGCTCCAATTCTTCTATGCAAAGAATAGTTATTGAGTAAAGCAACCTGGAGAAGTGAAAACCTCGACTATCCCATATGCCTCCAATGGTGGAAGACTTTGAGCCTCGAGGCTAGAGTAAGCCCATGTTGGCTAAAAGCTCTGCAAAAGTCCTAGGTAAGCTGTATGCCCTAGGCTAGGTCATCATGTCCATCGAAAATTCGAGATGAGCTAACACCCTAAGCCGAGTCACCATGCCCTAAAGCCTCAGCTATCCCGTACATGTCCGATGGCGGAAGAGTCCGAGCCTCGGGGTACAGTAAGCCCACATTGGCTGAAACTTTAAAAAACCTTGGGTGAGCTACACATGTCCTAGATCAAGCCACCATGCTTATTAGAAAGCCCTGGATGAGTTTCACGCCTTAGGTCGGGTCACTATGACCGAAAACCTCAACAATCTTGTATGCCTCTGACTACACTGAACCTTAGGACCAGATTAGGCCCACATCGGCTGAAAACTCTGAAAAAGATCTGGATGAGCTACGTGCCCTAGGCCAAGCCATCATACCTATTCTCTTCAAGTTTTAGAGGTTGTAACGTACTTCAACTCTTAAACAAGTACATGATCCAAAGCAATCCCAATCATTCAAACCTCTAAAGTCTTTCTCCTTCGAGTCCACAAACTCGAAGGAAGAAAAACCTCAACCATCAAGCCTCGGATGACCAAGCCTCTGGAATCTCCCTCCTTTGAGTCCGCAAACTCGAAGGAAGTAAAGCTTCGACTGTCAAGCTTTGGATGACCGGGCCTTAGGAAGTCCCACTCCTTGGACTACATGAACTTAAAAGGAGGCAAGCCAATGCCTTTATAGCCTCTTGATGACCCTGGAGGAGGCAAGGCCTCGAAAGAAACCGATCGAAGTAGCCAAATAGAGACTTGAGGAAAGGCAAAGCATCGGATCTCAACACACCCACTCACAACAACAAAACAGGTTATTAGCAATGAAAATTTTTTATCACTAATAACCTATTTCCGTTGTTAATAGTTATTCGTGATGAAAATTTTATTGCTAATTTTTCATCGTAAATAATCACGTCGTTGATAATATTTTACGATGAAAAAATATTTCATCGTTAATAATATTTATTTATGATGAATAATTTTATCGTTAAAAATTTTGACGAAAAATTTTAATCGTACAAAAAAATATTTACGATGAATTATAACATCGCTAATAAATAAAAAATTAATAACGATGAAATTTTTTTTATCACTATTAATTTAATTAAATTTTTTCTAAATAAATTTTAAAATTTTAGTGATAAAAATTATGTCGTAAATAATATTTTTACAACAAAAATTTTACTATCACTATTAAT
>KE504718.1:339554-365809 GCA_000441515.1 Elaeis oleifera | reverse complement strand
GTGATGAAAAATATATTTTCATAGCAAATACTAACATTATTTACAATAAAATATTTTATTATAAATATTTAAAATATAAAATTAAATAAATATTTATTATTTATGATGATTATTTTTGATGCAAATAATAGGTATTTATGATGAATTTTTTTTCATCGTAAATATGGAGCTATTTATAACGAAAATAATTTCATCGTAAATATTTAATTATTAACGATGAAATAATTTTTATCATAAATATCTTTATTGACAACGAAATATTTTCGTCGTAAATAAATTCGTCACAAAATTTTATTTCTTGTAGTGACTCAAAGCATACGCAACAGTCATTCATAATAAGGCAATGAAGATTAAATAAAAGTTTTTCTTTATTCATTCATGATTCAAGAGTACAGGACTTCGATTTGAAGACTCAATTACAGAATGTATGGATTTGAAATACAAAAATGCTAGGGGAAAGAACCCCTCACGCTTCACCTCAAAAGACTTTCCCGATGACTGCTGGCCTAAGCCAAGAGATATTGGAAAGGGCATAGCCTCTTCAAACTAGCATTCTATGGAAAGTGCAGGAAGTCATCTTTAGGGGAGGTGAAGCCCCCCTAACCTATCACTCGCTCCTCACTGGAACCAATGGCGAGCATGGGTTGCTGCATCCTCGACCAGATCTATACCAAGACAATGAAATTTGAATAATAGTGGAAATCAACTATCGGCTCTAGTTGGAATGGTTAGAACCTTAGCAACTTATGGCTGGAATAGTTGAAACTTCAGCGGCCAACCTTAGTCATAACACCAAGATTGGAGTGGTGACACTTGTTGACACCTCGTACGCCCAGTTCTAAAGGCTCTGCAGATAGCTAGAGAGTGAAAGAAATCCCTCCATGATATGGTGGACATCGATGACAGTTGTGCCACCAATGGGTGACCGCGTTGGCGACATGTTCTCCAAAATTTTCACCAAAATGAAAGTGGGCTTGACCGTAAGTGCCTTCCTCTTATTTATAGAAGATTCGGATAGAAAGTATCGATTCATTCTCCAAATCAGATGCCAGGTGTCACCACCCCAATCGCTCCAGAAGACCGTGCCTTTGAGGAAAAGGCATCCCAAGCGTCCCATTCAGTGAAATGCCATTTCAGGGACTGCAGCATTAAAAGAATTACACAGGTTCTTCCAGAGAGGAAGACGCCCCAATTGGCAGAGCAACAAATGCACCCTGTGATTTCTAGATAATGCTAGCATCGAATTCGCAGAAGGCAAAGTGGATAACTGGAGTTGGTATAGGACATGATGTCCCACGTGACTAGGGACAAAGTGTCTTGGCATGAGTTCCAAGCTATAGCGTTGGTGACTTTATGGCAGTTTGACATGTATCTCTAATAAAGGATAATGAAGTGATTGCTGAGGCTCTACCATCTGATCCTTTATGATCGTGTTGGAGGTACTTTAGAGTCTTCCATCCACTAAACAACGAGAAGCCGATCATCTCGCTGCTTAACTTCCTCCTTCACTCAGTGAGATATATAATCTCAACAAACTCCGAAATATATAGACCATTATTGCTAATAATCGAAGCACATCCTCATAACCTATGCACTTTAATAGTAGTGCACATTTTCGAAGATGACATGTACCCACCTTTGTCTATAAAATCCAACTCCTTGTGACCCTCTAGGTAAAAGAGAAAAAACTTACCTCGCATATCTTATTGTGAGATTGATTTCATATGAACTAGATTCTATCTCCTCTACAAAATTTTGAGCAGTTATGACTTTTATCTCTGAATTCTATCTTCCACGTGGCATCTTCTGAGCTTTTACTTTTTCATTCTCTTACTCCAATTTACCTTGTTTTATACTCAACTTTACCACTAAATTTTTAAAAAAACTCATATCTTTTTTATTTACTTTCGTAAGAGACTTAGATATCAGAAGATTTACCGTCAAAAAATCTTTCAATATGAGAATTTTTCTATCCTTAATAATTTTGTAAGATCTGATTTATGAGATCGATCGGGGATCAAGCGCCGGAATCTAACTTGCAGGTCTCGCATGCTCATCCCGTGAATATTTTCTCTCTCCTCTCGACTTTAGCTCAATGGTATAAGACAGTTGGACCCTCCAACGACAACATGGAGTACTAAAGTTTATTTTATCTTTTTTTAAAAAATTTATTTATTGATTTGTTTAAAAAAATTTGCAGCTTCTACTTGTCTTGATCTATATCGGCTCGTCTTTCTTACTAGTACCCAATCTGTCATGTCCGGGGCCCGGAAGGGATAGATGTAGATTCATCGCTCCTTGTCGGGAGGACGGACACGGATATTGATGTACCGGACCATTCCGTCACCATCTCTACTAAATGCATAATATTTCTCCCTTCAAATCTTGCATGTACATGTAAGCGATGCATCCTTTTATGTTTGGCCATCTTTGTTAAATTCGAAGGTTTTAATAAAGCCAATTTATACAAATAACAGGCGGGTTCTAATTGTTATCTTGACTTAACGATGAAAATGAGATACCAAGGCTATGTGATTCCTTTTTGAAAAAAAAAAAAAAATTAAAAGATAACTTTCTTTTATCCGAACAGCGAATAAGTAGAACTATTATCTCTTTAGAATAAGCATGTGAAAAAAATAAAATAATTTTTATTTTTTCAATACTAGATATGATGAGTTTTAATTAAATATTAAAAATTTAAAAAATTAATGATATCTCATGTATTAATTTTCGTTATGGGATTACTCCATCTCAATCTTTATCCTCAGCTTTTACATTCTGATATTATTTTCAGTCCTTATCCAATGAGGTCGTTGGATCCATAAGGATATTATGATCAGATCCAAATTGATAATTTTTGAAATCTTAAAAATATTAAATTATTCTATAAAAATATGGATGAGTGCCATCTTTCTTAAATTCTAGACAGTTATATCAAAACTCCAGACGATTACGATAAATATGACACGTAAGTTAATATCACTTATTGCCCACTATCTAAATAACATCATCGATCATAATTTTTGTGATAATTATTGATTATCAAGATAATATTTTTTATAAAAAATATAAATTTTTTGAAATTTTTTTTAGAGAACCAAAAAGCACTCTCTTACTAATTCTCTCTTATTATTTTAAAATTTGGTTAACTTAAGTATCCTCCATCAAAAAATCTTCGATAATCAAATTTTTGTTCAAGAGCTTAAAAGCACTCAATTATTTTAGATTGGTGCCGGTCTCTGAGCTTCATCTTAGATCTCTATGAACCTCTGCTATTCCTCTTTGCTCCGAAATTTCATGACAATAATTATCAAATTTAATTTAATTTAATATTTTTAAATAATATAATTAAATATTTATTATTATTATTATTTATTTTATTTATTTCAAAAAATGGGCTCATTAACGATTTGAACGTACTATCATTCGATTTATTTTTTTTTCTTTTTGACCCTTGTGTTGAGATAATATAATCTTATTTCTGCCGGACAATAAAATCTAAATTAAAAACTTGCATAAAATATAAACTGGCAAAGGGTATAAAATGATTTGTTGTTTTCCGTCCTCCTTCAAACCAGATATGAAGCCATTCTTTCCACTGGGACGCATGGTAGCAGTAGAACAGTAAAAAAGCAATATCCTCGGCAATCTTTTTACTTCTTTTCTCCCCTTCCAGCTTGCAGAGCGGATCGTACGGCGGATATAATAATAAAAAGCGGAGTGAATGCAGTGCATGTGCCCCATCCCTTTTCTTTCCCATTTATATTTAATTTTAATTTAATTTATTTTGAATCCGGGAAACGGACGACGTTTTTTAATGCCCGCCAGCTGCCATCCGGACTCCAAACCCGGACTTCAATCCCACTCTATAGAAAGATATATATAGGCGCCCACCCCTTGTATTCCGTTACTTTGCTTTCATCTGAGAGACTCATCCCACGGAACTCAATCGTGCACCCGCTCACCGACTTGCGGGGCCCGCGGTGGAGTGCGGTCGGGGTCGGTTGCTTTCTCGGATCTCCTCCCATTAAGGGCACTTGTCTTGGCAGATTAGATCCCGACAGCTGGATTGGGGGACACGTGTCGCTGTCGTAGGTCCCACTGTCAGATGTTTGGTGGCTCGGTTCGGCTTCGGCGAGCCGACGGTGGAGTGCGTGAGGGGCCGCCTATATTATGTGAAATGACGGAAATGGCCTTGCTGACAAGATCAAAAGGGTTGCTGCCACCGAATCAGCATTTAGGTTGGATACGCGAGATTTGCCGCGCGACTTGTTTAGGATTATATTAATTACCGTACTGGGACACGTATCTCCAGCTACCACACATTATCTGTTTTATTTTTATAACATTTTTCAGTGAAATCTCTCTGTTGTCGACTGAGAGGGTAAAAGAGCATACATCATCAAATTTAAGAACAAGCATATTTCAGAAAAGAGACGTAATAAAGCATTAAGAGGAGAGATATAAATGATCAGCTACATAATTTTTTTTTTTTTAAATTTCGATCAGGTTGGCACCTCTGTCGTCTGAGGTCTAAATTTTAAATCTGGAGGGTAGTATCTCTAATTTATTTCTCAAAATTATTATATTATTATAATATTTTTCATTATATAAGTGATCAAAAAGATAATTTAAATTGAAAAAATGGCAGGTATAATTTGCTGAAAGCAACGACAAATCTAAAAAATTTTGTCGCTGGAAGCACTCGACAAGGAGGAAGAGAAGCAGTGGTGGAATGAGTCGCGAAGCAATGGGTATCGGATGGAGTCGCACGTAGATGAGGATTCGAGTTTCACTTTTCAGAGCTTGATCTTGGGGCTGGGGCCGGTGGAGTCATAGAGCAGTGGGCATCCGGTGTCGGATGGAGTCACATTCAAAGGGTTTCAGGGCAGGACTGGGGCTGACAGAGTCACGGAAAAAAGACTTTATTTTCTAGACTTAAAATTGGAGTCAGAGGCAATGGAGTCACAGAGAAAGACACTGACGGAGTCGTGGAGTCACGGAGAAGAATCGATGGAGGAGGATTTCACCGCTAGGAGCCAGTAAAAAATTTAATTAAATTATGGACTTAGGGCTTGGCTCATCGAGGGCCATGGCCCCCGATGCCAATATATGGATCCGCCTTGGCTAGAAGAGGAGCAAAAGATGCTCCCAAGGCCTTGAACTAAATTTATGCAGAGATGGATATGATGACTTTGATTGGCTACTATGATATATGACTACATGCAACTTCGTTTTATGGTTTGTGGTATCATGAATAGCTTAGTTCTTCTAATACTTTCTAATGATTTGATCTCATAATATGTTTTGAATTTTATTAAACTATATCATCATACTTTTAAAGGTGCACATATGCATTGTAGTCGCAAGAACATAGATATAGCAGCTGTACAAAATTTACTATGGATTTTATTTTTTAAAAAAAATAAGATAAAGTGGTTAGTCCTACAAGATTCCCTTAAAGCTGACTAATGAAATCAAAATTAGTGATCTTCCTTTTTTACTTGCTTTCTTCTAATTAATCACCCTTAATCTCCAAACTCAAAGATTATTAAAAGAATACATTTATACAAATGTGCTAGATAACTTTATTGATTTTCATATATTCTAAGGTTTCTATAGGTGTTCTAGAAATTTTGAATTTTGAAATGTGCCATCACATTATACACACATATATACATATATGTATAATAGCATGTCATGGTGCACGTAGGTGCGTGCTCTCCCTCTATAGCCTGATCACCATGTGCATATTTAGGCCATCTTATTTTTTATGATTTTCTGTGGATTAATCTAATGAGATTTGACCTAATTTTATCACATAACTTAATTGGCTCAATCTGCTTGCCATTTATTCTATTAAGAGCTAATTATTCCTTATTTGGATGGAAGCTTTGCTTTATGTATATGGTGTCTCTATGGAATTTATAATTGAAGCTCTGAGTCCTTTTTTTTTAATATATGTCCTCAAACTCTCTCTTTATGTTGAGTCTTGGCTGACTGTTGAAGCATAATTTAATTTGAGTACCGTCAATTATGTGAAGGTTCATGGAAGGATTATTATATCTTAGATTGCCAAGCAACTCATATACCTTATGAGGATGAACCTTTCTCTAAAGATAATACCTAAGGATATGCCTTAATCGATAAACTTTCTTCCCTTCTTATTTACTACTATTTTTATTAGCTATTTTTTCTCCTGATTATCTGTCATTTTCCAACAACCATATATGAGCATGCACATAAATAATGAATTAATTGGCATATTACAAATACCCTTAAAATTACCTCAAATAAATAATATTATGGGTAGATTTTTTTTTTCCTTCATGCATACACTAAGTGTATGATAAATTAATGATCATGTCCAATAAAAAATAATTATTGATATGATAATATGGTCTGCAACCTGCAATATAAGTGCCAAAGATGAGCTTTTTGAGTTTTTTTTTTTTCCTTCCTCATACTTTCAATATTTTCTTTCCAAAATAGTTAATGGTTATGATTGAAAGACATAATTTTTGTTGGTTCCTAATATTGAAATTGTTGATCACTTATACAAATACTTAAAAAAATATGTAGTGTATGGGCATACGGGAAGAAATAAGATTCAAGGCTAAAAGATTAATTAGAAGTTGACTAAAATTAGTTGATTGGCTATTGGAGATGAATGTACATAAAATACATTTGGTGCATATGCATGACATAAATACTATTTGTGATCATGTATGGAGGGAGATCAACTTTGAATGTTATGCTAATGGAATATATCATCTAGCTGTTAATTTATCAAGTTTGAATTTGATATCATAAAGCTCACAAAATATCATGATATATAATAGATCCAAAATGAGATTTTTTGTGTTCAATAAATCTTTAGATTAAGGAATTAATATGGCCCTTTTTCGGTAACAATTAATTAATGTGCCCTTTGATAATTCATCCATATTGCTCCTCTTATCCACTCTCTCAACCTAATAGATATTTATAGATTTGCTGTCTAACTTTAAATAGCATACCATTCATATTATAGCTAAGTATTCAAATAAATAATGCGATCTTTTAGATACTTACATATGTAAAATATCTCATAGTTTTTCAATCTATCTTTATACCAAACTGCGGGACATATCTGCTCATCAATTATAGATATTACTTTTTCACCAACAACACACTTTTTACATACTCAACACAAATAGAACGAAGAAAAATGGATAAAATAGGTATAAAATACATAACACTTGATGAAATAAATTATAAACTCAATAAAATATGTTAGTTTATACCCACGAGCTTCAAACCAAAGCCTCCGTACACGCACACAAAAGATATTTTATCCCCTTCAAGTAACATGCTTTCAAGGATCTCATACGTGGAAATATATACTTTTTTTTTATATCAATTCAATTTTTATGCTCCTTGTATCCCCAATAAATCTCATGCAGCTTTTGGATTAAATGTAAAATAGAGTGCCCAATGATGCAAGAAACCTACAGCGACCGGTGAAATAAAATTATAAACCTGAAAACCTTGGTGCAAAAAGTTCTTAAAAAGGCAGCAATTCTCTCTCTTCATGTTTCTTTTTTAATCTTAAGCTAATCCATGTCCCTCATGGGGCACGTGAGAACCACGAGCTCAAAGTAATACACACACAAAGCAACATTTGTGGTCACCGGCTAATTAATCAATCATTAATCAGTATGTGAATTATCCGTACGCTATTCTAGAGTCCAACTTATGACACCCAATTCAGACCCTAGTCTCACCGTCACGCGGGCCCCATGCATGCTCTCTTAACACATTTCAACATCTGGGTGTGCTTTGGGTGTCTAAAACCTTGTGCATTTTAATTTTAGCCTTACTAAACCAAGGGCAGTTTATAGCTTGAGATCGGCTTCAGACAGCGGATCCGGATCGGCTCGGTCTTTAGCAACGGGCGAGCCGTACGTTAAAGCCGGTAACCCCACGGTCCCCTCCCCGTTTAAGCGTTTACTCTCTTGGCAGTTGGACAGCGCTTACAGTGCTCTTTCTCCTGCTCTCCTTCGCCCCCTGAAACCCTTCTCCTTCCCCCAAATTTCCGAGAAACCCTGCCCTTTTCCACCTCAAGTCCTCTTCTTTCCTATCTCTGGCGCTCCCATTCCCTCAGATCTGTTGGTTTTGCGACGGGTTGGAGCACGGATTCCATTTTCTCGTGGCGGAAAACGCCGGTTTTGAGATCTCTGCAGCTTAAAAGCCCGGCATTTCGAAATTTGTGGTGGAGTCATTGCACTGCTTCTCCGAATCGGAGCATTGCGTTACGGTATCTTGAATTTAAGAATTTTTTAGATCCGTTTCTTTGAACTATTTAAGTTTGAATTCGAATGGGTTTCTTTTATTCTCTTTTTCTTTACGAGAATTAGGTGAATTTGTAACTAATGGATTTGGTTTTGGATGCTAGAATTGAGTGAGATCTGTGGGTTTGTGGGATTGGCGAGGTGAAGAGGACGATTAATTGGTTACGCTTGTGGTGTGTAAGTGATATTCCTTTGAGATGCCTGAGCAAAGATTTAATATCTGTTTGTTTTTAGTCCTTTTTTTTTTTTTTTGGTCGTTTTAGATTTAAATTGTCTTTTTTCCCCCCTCTTTGGCCTGACAGATAAGAGGATTTTCTGGAAGGAATCTGGTCTGGAGAATAGTGGAGTAAGTGCAGGTGAGAACTTTTCTTTACTTTAATTACTTACCATTCATTTCGAGCTGGCATATAGCTTCAAGATCATCTCTTTCTGGTTCAGATGCAATTCTTACCAGGACATTTGGGACCAGTATTTCGATACAATTGCATGCAGTGCAACCTACTAGCTTCATAGAAGTAATTAAAGTTTGATGATTGCTACTTTTGATTTCTGTTTGATCCTTATAAGGAAGTGGATTTTAATTTAAAAACCGATTTTAAAATTCAATTGAGGATTGCACTGCCAATTCCAGCTAGATCTTAAAGAACTGCTTGATTTAGTGTAAGAAAGCCTTTTTTTTCTCTTGCATTCAATATAAAGGAATTGGAATTTTATTTTAAGAAAGTAGGTATTGGGTTTGCAGAATTTTCCATTTGTTTAATTTCAAACTTCTCTAGCGACACCTAGCATGAGCTTATGAAGTTTTTTGCTTTCTTAGACAGAGTGTTGCAGATCGGAGTATTTTGAAGCAAATTTGATATAGAGAGGCATATAGTCAGGTAAATTTATTTTCCTTTCTTTCAGGATAAAAGTTGTCGGTTATGGATTTGATGCAGTAGGGGCAACTTAATTGCTTTCGGATTGGTCGGTCATAGTCATCACGCATATAAACAATAATTGTATGGTGGTGGATTCTAATAGCCTTAGATTTTTCTTATTCCAACTTAGGATTGAGCCCTGTAGCAATAAATGTCAATTCTGTAGCACTGCACCACTTCATTGCTGTCTTTGACTTGGTTGTTCTCTAATCTGTAAGCCGGGCAGATATGTTGGTGTGGGGCCCTGCACCATACTTGAAGGTAGATTTGCATCTAATTATTGTCTTGATGATTGTGAGTTTGGATATTTCTGATCTTTTTACATTCAGGTTCACCATATCTGAATTTCCCTAGTCTGTAAACTTATATTCAATTTGACTGATTGGCTAGAAATTTGTTCAGTTTTTCTTTGTTAATTACGCCAAAGGATTTAATTTGAGCAATGGTATGTTCATGGTAGCAATTTCTATTCTTGTGTTGTTTTGGAAATGGGCTTCTTAATCCATTGAATAATATGTAGCTTTTAGGAACCATTATTATTAATTGTGTTATTTGTTAACATCTTTTATATCGCCTTGTACTGTATTGATTGCAAATCAATTGATAGGTGTATGCAATTAATGGAGGCTGAGTTGTGTTTGTCTCGAGCTCTGTCTTCGTCTCGAGAAGAAAGTGGGGATGAAGAGCTTTCAGTGCTTCCTAGGCACACTAAAGTCATCGTTACCGGTAACAACAGGACGAAGTCAGTTTTGGTCGGGCTGCAAGGTGTTGTCAAGAAAGCTGTTGGTCTTGGTGGCTGGCATTGGCTGGTAATAGAACCATTCCTCAGCTGTATTGCTTTCGTTTTGAAATGTTATCATTATCATCTATGTTTGCAGCTTTCTCTGAGCTATTTCTCTGTGTTCCATCTGTCTTCTTGTGGTCAGAGCTGAGTCACTCCCTAATCAGAATTCTTCAACAGGTTCATGGTGATAATATGATATTAGTATGGACAAGTAAACTCGTCCCAAGTAATTTTTTCCACTAACGTTTTTGGTATCTCTCCTCGATTTCGTTCTCTCAACCTTTGACTAAAAAAAAAAAAAAATTAGTGCAGACTTGATTTCAGTATTACGTTTCTTAATACTGTGTGCGCCAATAAATGTGGTAGAGCAGGGAAAAGATTTATTAGTTTGTGCGGCGAAGAGAATTTATGTATCTTGTACTGTGGTTTGATCCTGTAGTTAGGAGAGCCTTGAGACTCTAGGTTACTTTATTGTTATTATTATTTGTTAAGACCTCATATATCCCATATTCTGTCTTCTATCGATAATTTCATGCAAAGGCATAATCTTTGGCGATGTCAGGTCCTCAAGAATGGGGTGGAGGTAAAGCTGCAGAGGAATGCGTTGAGTGTTTTAGAAGCTCCAACTGGTAATGAGGATGATGATGACGACTGTGATAACTCTTTCTGCAGCAGCTCTGACATGGGCGAGAAAGATATTGATTACGGTAGGTTTTAAGCTTTGATTGATAACTAATTATCAGAAATTCAAGTGCTGTTTAAGAGCAAGAAAATACGTAATTTAATTAAAGTAATGAGTAATAAAACCTGTTCATCACATGTTTTAATAAATTATCGCTTGTGGGCAGGTAGCGTAGAGTTCCACAAACCAACAAAGCCAAGGGCTCGGCATACCAGGCCTTGGACTTCTTCAGCCAAGTCAAATAACCGGGGCATCTATAGAGACATCCACAGTTATAAGCCTCAGACGGTGAGAAATGATATGAATGGTGACTTTGATCACATTACTCCATTATGGTAGCATGTAAGCTTCAGTGATGAGTGATTATCTGTGGCTGGTGGTGTTGTGGAATGATCAAAGTCTTGATTGCTTAGACGAAGCATAAATTATTAGCCCTATTGAATTACTGGGTTTAGATAAACAAGTCATAGCCAAATATACTGACATGAATATATACCTTATCAAGTGGGATTACATCACCAAAACTCAGTGGTGTAATGAAAACACCTATAGGATCGGATAATGCTAAAGATATCCCCAGCTTGATTGTATGTATCGAGAGATTGTGCTTAGTGCTTACACTTTGTAGATTATTGACAGAGGGTGAACTTGGCAAACTTGGGACTGCCACCTTGTGGAGATATTGGAGGCACTTCAATCTGGTATATTTCAGACCCCTGACCCTGTGTTATAGCATCTTGTGGAAGAGGAGAATTTTTTTTGGCAGAGTAACATCAGGCATGTACAACGATATTTCAGGTGAGCATCAATCCGAACCCATCCAAGGAACAACTGGTTCATGGTGTGCAGCACCATTTCCTTTCTCAGGTACCATTTGTGCTTTAATTGCTTGCGTTATTTGTTCTAGGTTTTGCATAAATTATCAAAAAAAGCTTTTCCGAAATCTTCTTTCCTCAATGTATTTTGGATGTCACGTATATTTATGGTCTTGTTTTTTTTCTCTCAATTGCAAAAGCAATTGGATGAGATGCAGGTGATTGTGGGGTTCATTCACACAGCCAAGAGGTTGAAGACCATCTACTCTTGAGAACGGGACTGGAAGAGTAGTGCAATCCTGATTGCTGTGCGCTTCGACCAAATATGATTAACCACCAAATCTGAGGGGGAAGATCATGTCTCTTGTGCTGATGGCCAAATCTGTATTTAAGAGCAGTGCACTCTTGTTCACATGTAGCACAGTTGTACTGAGTACTAACCATGCTATAATGAGGTTTTGTAGTGTACCATCCTACTATATCTAGAGATATGATTTGGTGCTCTTCTAAAACAAGTTGTAGGATATGATTGATGTAGCAGTGGTATTGTTGATGCTTGGACTTGGGAGGAGGGTGTTCAGAGGGACTGCAGTGCGGACTCTTTGTAGCTCTTGCATGGTCTCATTCTAAAGTGGTAGAGTGGTAGGTAGCTATTTCTCTTTTCGGACCTCAAAAGCTGCAAAAATTTATAGAGCAAGCAAAGAAGAGGTAGTGGTTGGATGGGGGACAGGGTGTTTGATGGGTTGTGTTTGGGGATTGGGCAGTGTGCCAATGCGGACAAACCAAGAGTGGAAAAGGACAGCATCTTGTGTTAATTATATCGCAATCTTTTCGTAGATTTCGTAACCACGCTTGTCCTCATTAGTTAATGCTCGATACCGGTCCAGCTTAATGTTTTTAAAAAAACTGAGCAAATAATTAGTTGGGTTCATTCCATTGCTTTCGGAGACGTGTTCAATAATTGTAGGACCGTTGTTGAGGCAGTTCAGATTTCCATCGCATCCAAATGATCCTTGTACCGGCAGCAAGATCTTTGATTGCTTACGGTCTGGTGCGGTCCTTGGATAGAATATTTGCACTGTTTGTGTGATGACATGTGAGAGCATCTTACGAGTCCTCTCAGGTTTTAGGTATTTATATAGGTTTGAAGGAATTTAAATATTATTATTATTATTATTTTAAGATGAGATTTAATGTTATTGTAAATGGTATTAGAGTGAATCTAACCTACGATCTATGTAAATTAGAGGTTGTTGTAGTATGTGTTTATTTGGATTGATTGTAGGTTGATCAAAATGCTTGGGGTTGAATTTATGATATTTATATTTAGATTTAAATGAATTTTGATTTTTAACTTGACGGGATGTTAGATTTTAAATAGAGATAGAATGCAACGATATATGGGGCTATATATTTAGATTTATATTAATTATATATTAGATAGATTTTAGATATTTATATTTTAAAATTAGTTTAAATAATTTTAATTATTTTTTGGGATGAGATTTGAAATTATTGTAATTTAATTTGATTATTTTTTGAGATGCAGTAATCTTAAAGATACGGGCGTGGTTCTACATTTATGTTTTTTCAATTTTTTTTCAATTTTATATTTGCTTGCGATAAACTTCTAAATGATAAAATTTATTATTATATTTGATAAATTTAGAATGGTTCTACATCTATGTTTTTTCAATCTTATATTTGCTTGCAATAAATTTCTAAATGATAAAATTTATTATTATATTTGATAAATTTAGAATGAATGATGAAATATATTATTATTTTTGAATAAATAAGAGAAATTATTGAATTATTGAAAAAATAAAATTTAAATCATTTCGATGCTGATGTTCCAATTGTCACTGTTTTTGTCTGTTTTCCACTCGAAAAAATGTGTGGAGAAAGAAACCAAGATGGTTCAAAAAGATAAAATTTGAAAAATCTTATATTTGAGATCTACGATCTAGGAAAGGTTTGGATTGTATTTTGTATATGAAAAATGATTGATTTTTTTTACAATATCGATCATTGGATTGCTTCTTGCTTTGTAAGATCGTAAATATTTTGAATTTTTTGATTTCGACTATATAGATTTTCATGCAACTATTGTGCGATCCAATGATGGCTTCGTGGCGAAGGAATGCAAATTTTTTTTTCATGCGAAAGATGCAACTTTAGTCCACTTGGAAAACCACAAAATCATAAGTAAAACTTACCAAAACACAACACACACACAAGTAAATCATGTCTAATATGCCCTTTCAATTGTATCCCTTCCTGGAATGCCAACTTTCTTACTCTTTTGTATTGATACAAAGATCTAGATTTGATCCTATCATCACTCCAATTTTAGCTCAGGCTTTCACTTCTCTGGTTCTTTGTAAAAAAATTATGGCCCTTCCAAGCAACCACTTCCAAGAATATCGTGAGTAGAAAGACTAGGTGATAAAAAAACCTATTTAGATATTTGTTGCTGCAAAGCTCTAGAGAACAAATATTGAAATCAGTAATGAACCAAGTTGGAGAGCTGAGAGTTGAGCTAAATCGATGTAGACTGCAAATAAACCTACAAAATAAGTTTTAAAACCGTAGGGTGCCCTCCGATTTGGGATCTTCTAATGCCTAAGCCAGCCGGAACTTTGAGAACAGATAGTGAAAATGGAGAAGTAGAAAGCAAAAAATATGAGTTTGAAAGTGGAATAAAGTGGAGAGAACTCTGGTTTCCTTCAATAAAAATTTAGCAGAGTTTTGTCTATGTAAATTCAGACTTACCTCTTGAAGAGTACCATATCCCCCTTATATAAAGGACGCTTGCTTAGGCTTTAAGGAAAGTTTGTTAAGCTATTAGAGATTTGTTAGACCGTTAGAGATCTGTTAGACTGTTAGATTGTTATAATAGAATGACCAGCTGTGTAGAGATCATGGACCAATTGCCTATGTGACGATGAATTGAAATATACCTAGAAGATAATTATTGTTGAGCTGGATGACAGCTGCCGGATAACCATCTGTATCTTTAGTGGTACATCAATAATAGATCGATGTGGAATAGCTGATATCGGTGACTATTTGAACTGGGCATCATGCTTTAGTGTTAATAATCATATCGGTTGAGAATAGAAGTAAGGTGATGCAGATCGGATACAAATTGAGGTGAGCATTTCGTCTACCAGTAGTTCTGAATTAAACTAACAAATTGTACTGAAGAGGCAGATCAGCCATAGACCGATGAGACCATGAGAGAATTATTAACTCAGATAATAATTTGCTATCATGTGTCTAGATGATGATGAGGCAGATAATATATACTAATATATACCCTCCACTTTTCAGACCGAAATGAAATACTTCATATCAGTGTGGAAAGTCTTTTCAGAGACCTCATCCGACCTATACTGTCACAATAAATGTTCTGTTCTATCGACGATCAAAAATATTAATTTTTTAAACATTCGAAGTGATGCGCCATCCTTCGAAATAACCCGCCGTACGAAATAATGATGGTATCTGAAAAATCGAGATTTCATAATTGCCCGAACGGCTAACTTTCGAGACATGCATGCCAAGTGTCAAAATATGATTTATGGCTTTGGTTGTCACACGGATCTTGCTTACGTGACTAAATCAGGAAGAGGTGTATCGAAACGACTTTCTGCAGAATCGTTGGATGGCCAATAGGTGTCACCGATCTGATAATGTACCAAATCAATCCAGACCATTGAATAGCTTTATAAAAAGGCCTGCCCTATGGTTGAAAACCACTTTACTATTTCTCCTCTACAGAAACTCTATCAAAATATTCCTAGATCCCTACCGGTGCCGCAGAAGAGAATCCCTTAAAGTCGTTAGAGCCGAAGAAGAGAGAAGCAGAAAACCTTTCAAAGCTTCCTCAAGCCCTTCCCTTTCGTTAGGTATTTACCTCCGTCTCCATTCCATAAGGATCTAGATTTTTAGAGTTTTAGAAGCCTTCCATTTCTTTTTAATAGTTTCCCTCTCTGTTCCCGTTCTTTTTGAATCCTTTCTATCCTATTATTTTGTGCTTCCTTTTTCTATCAAAATATCTTCCAATAGTAGTAACAAGATGTGTCAGAGCAGTCGGATATCTCGATCAACCCAGCCGCTATTTGATTTTGAGGTGAAATATCCACCTCGGACAGTAGCTGAGGTCTGCACCCTAGGCCGAGATGAACTTGAGTCTCCTATAAGGGGACTCAGATTATCTTGGACCGACTATCGAATAGTCTGCTCTGACTAATCTCGATCTTCAAAAATTTAGAGAGAAATACTCGATTCCTGAAGAATTTTAACTGATAGAATCAGATCGGGATGATAGGATAACTGAACCTCCAGATGGTTGTGTCGTATTTTAGATGAGGCACTTCGGTCTGATCTTCAATTTTCTTTACATCCTTTCTTCAGCAATATTTTTGACCTCTACAAAATTCAAATCACTCCCGATGCTATTAGGGCAATCATAGTTTTCATCATCTACTATAAATTCTCCACCATAGAATTTAAGATTTCTCTCTTTAGGGCACTTTTTGTCTTAAAGAAATATCTATATGAAAAAGATTGATGGTATTTTTTACCTCGGCCGAAATATAAATTTGATCCTGACCTTCCTTCTTCTATACACAATTGAAAAAAATATTTTTTGTTTCTTTCAATGTTCCATGGGGTTTTAGTTGCAAATGGCATAACTTCGAAACCAAATAGAACTCGCACAATTAAGTACTTTTGGGGGATGAGGAGGCTTTTGCAGAGCTTTTGGGTATGAAAGTATCCAAGATAAGCTTACTGGTGATGGATCAGTCTCTACTTAAAGCCGGCATCAGTTAGATCTCTCCTCAGAATAAGTCTGATATCAATTTATTTGATAACTTTATCATTTTTATCAATATCTTCATCCACTAATAACTTCTACTTTTATGTAACAGAAATAATGAAGTTCAATCTGCAGAGGATGGCAGAGGTCAAGAAAGAAAGCAAACTCAAGCTGATCAGCCTGCTCCCACCTCTGCACTTAAAAAGCCCAGGAGATTGCTTCTTCGAGGTCAGCTGCTCCTCGATCATCATCCAAGGCCATAGTTATCGACAGTGATGCCATGCTGATCTTCGCTGTCATTTCAAAGCCAACTCGTCAATCTACCGAGATGGCTAGATTGACACCTCCTAGAGGATCAACACAATAGAAGGGGTCCTCACTAGCACCTCCTTTGATGTTAGCCAAGGCAGCTCGGCTAGCCAATCAGCGTCTGAGGACCCAAGCCTCAGAGGATCTACCATCCACTTCATCGGAGCTGATAGATATGGCGAAGGTGTCACTTCTAAAGATGCCAAGGTTGGTCAAGACCTCTTCGCCAAGATGATGCCTCAGAAAGATCTCGACGTCTGGAGGAGAGATCTTGCTCTAGATCCATTGGTGAACTATGGGTTCAACAGCATCATGGACGTATGTTTTTTTTCTTTTTCTTTTTTTTACATCAGCTTTGTACCGATCTAACCATATTTTTCTTTTCTATTTTTTTTGCACTCTACCATGTACTTCAGGTTGCTGCATGAACACATGGCATGGTTTATAAGAATAAAGTCTTTGGAGGAGGGGCTCAAGGTTAAGAAGGATGCCAAGAAAGCAGGCGAAAAGGCCAAAATGACAGTAGAAGAAAAGGCTGTCAAGAAGAATGAAATAGCGGAGGAGCTGCAGAAATAGCTCCAAGAGAAAATAGCTTCAATAAAAGATAAGAATAAACAGTTGATAGAGAATCAACGTCAGCTCAATGAAAAAGACAATCAGCTGATCGAAAAAGATGATCAGCTGTAGAAAATATTGAGAGGATCTCCAAGCTGGAGAGTAAGCTAAAGGAGGCTGAAGCAACTATTGAAAAGCATGATGAGGCTTTGGTTACATATTGACGTCAGCTCGATAAGGATAAAGAACGAATGTCATGAATTATCGAGGACTACAAAACTTAGATGCTTTTCAAGATGAGGTGATTGAAGCCTCAAAAGGGACCTTTGACGGTAGCTTCAAGAGCTGCCGGTGCTTGATTATCAAGCAATTTCCGACCTCGACCTCAGCAAGATCACAATAAAGGCAGTTTTGGAAGCAGTAGCCGAGGTGACTTCTGATACTACTGCCATCCAACTTCCTTCAACTCCTTCCCTTGAGATGCCTCCGATTGAAGTCCCAGCCAGTCCGACCGAGATTATCGCCGTGGAAGCTCCATCAGAAGAAAAAGCCAAAAAAGAATGTAGCTCGGCTTCTCCAGTAGAAGATTCTCAAGCTAAAGCCTGATTTATATTTTTCTTGTCCTTTTAACTTTTGTATCAGCGGAATATGGGTTTTATAACTATTCTTTTATATTAATGAAATAGAACTTTTTTTTGAAATATCTATGTTTGTTATTTTAGCCGATCTCAGATAACCCGATCTGGATTTCATTATTTTGAGAGTTATTATTATTCATTTTTTGACGTCAGTCAAATGTATGCAATTTAAGATAGATTAATCAAATAGGTCAAATGACTATTCTCAGATCAGAGAAATAAATAAGTCGATGTGATTAACTTTAAGAAGTAATCTTCATTATTGAACTAAATTGAATCAGATCATGTAATTGGATATAAATCAATCTCTAATAATTCAATGTAAAGGTTTCAAAAATATCTTTAACCGAAGTTGAGGTGGCAGATCGGATTTTATCATCCATAGATTATGATCTATGTTGCCTTCTCACAATCATCATTAAAGAGATTCAGTCATAGATCTGGGTGCTCTTCTTATTGGATCTGGTTTATCCCTTTATATTATCTGATGAGATCCAATCCGAAGATCGAGTATCCCGAGTTGCTTGATGAGATCCAATACAGAGATCAGATGTCCTGAATTGTCTGACGAAGTCTAATTCGAAGATTAGGTGTTCCATAATATTTGGTGAGATCCAATCTGGAGATTAGATATCTCACATTCTTCGATGAGATCTAATCCGAAGATTGGATATCTCACATTTTTTGATGAGATTCAATCTGAAGATCAGATGTCTAACATCTTTCGATAAGGTCCAATCTAGAGATCGGATGTATTACATCTTTCGGTGAGATCCAATCCAGATATCGGATGTCTCACACCTTTTGGTGAGATTCAATTCAGAGATCGGATGTCTCACATCTTTTGGTGAGGTCCAATCCGAGGATCAGATGTCTCACATTAGGTTGTCTTAGTTTGGTCGAAATTTTCATGGCTTTAATGTGGCTTTTTTCCGGCTTCGTTTGGACACCTTAATTTTTTCTTATAGTCATCCTCTTTTGATTGGTTTTCACCGATCTAGTTTGGATGAAGAAGGATTCTTCAATAGAATTTTGATCAAAATTTTATCTTCATTGGGACAAAAATTGAATGCTTTATTAAAAAGATTTCATTGATAGTATATTTTGAGAATTTCAGCATTTCATGTTCTTAGAATGATTATACCATCTAGATTTTTAATTCAGTAAGCTCCTGGATGAATTACTTCGGTAACCCAAGGTCATTCCCAATTTGAAGTGAGTTTTTCTTGTTCCATTGGCTTCGAGACTTCAGCTCGTTAGAGAACCAGATCACCCTTATAAAAAATTTTGAGTTTCATCCAAGAATTGTAATATTTAGCCACTCTTTGTTTATAAGCTGCCATGCGGATATAAGCACTTTCTCGAATTTCATCAAGTAAATCAAGATTATTTCTTAACCGATCTAAATTACTTTCAGATTGAAAATTTTTGTTCTGATTGTAGGTAGACCGATCTTAACAAGTATCACTACCTTTATTCCAAAGTTTGAAAGATGTTTCCCCAATTGGTCTCCGAGGTATAGTTCTATATACCCAAGAATATTATAAAGCTCTGTTACCCAGAGTCCTTTGACTTCAGTGAGCTTTATCTTTAAATTCTAAGGATAGTTCTATTAGTGACTTCGACTTCTTTATTTGACTGTGGAAGTCCAATCGAAGTAAATTTATGATCAATATGAAGCTTAAAATAGAATTTCTTGAACTTTTGATTATCAAACAATCATCTATTATCAGTGATTATGACTTGAGGTAAATCAAAATGATAGATAATTGATTTTTACATAATTTCTCATCTTTTTCTCAGTGATTTGTGCTAAGGGTTTAGCCTCTACCCATTTAGTGAAATAATCAATCGCTACCACTAAGAATTTTTTATCCTGCGGCCATTGGGAAAGGTCCCAGAATATTCATTCTTCAGAGAGTAAAAGATCATGGTGCTATGATAAAAATGAGCTCGAACACAGGCTGATGTTGAATATTGACATACCTTTAACACTAATCACATTTATTGACAAGATTGGCATAATCTTTTTGAATGATAGGCCAATAGTAATCTTGTCGATTATTTTATAGGTCAAAGATCTACTCCCCAAGTGATTGCCGTAGATTCCTTCATAAACTTCTAGAGAGCATAATCAGCTTTCGATGATTTTAGACATCGAAGCAGTGGAGAGGAATATAACCTTTTGTATAGTTGGTTATCTAGAATGATATACCATGGGGCTTATCTTTTAATTCTCCTTGCTTCAACTGGATCGGTCAGCAAAATTTCTTCGACTATATATTTCATCAATGGATCAATCCAACTCAGCTCATGTTCGATTTGGGCAATAGGTAAGGCTTCAATATTAAATTTTCAAGAATATCAATAAGAATATTTGGATTAAGTTCGAAAAAATTTGATGTGGCTAAATGAGATAGAGCATCAGCTCGGATGTTTTTCGACCTGGATATCTGTATGACTTTTAAGTCTTCGAAGCTTTTTGATAATTCTTTCACATTACGTAAATATTAAGATATAAAAGAATCTTTAGCTTCAAATTGACCTCATACCTGACCGACGACAAGCTATGAATCAGTAAAAATTTTGAGCTTTTTAACATTGAGCTCTCTAGCCATTCCAAGTTCTGCGATCAATATTTCATATTCTGCTTTATTACTTGAAGTATCAAAATTGAATCTTAGAGTGTATTCAGTGATAATGCCTTCTAGGCTTGCTAGAATCAAATCAGCTTCACTTCTTTATAAATTAGAAGCTCCATCAATATGCTCCATCAATATGTAATACCCAATAAGAGTTCATATTAATATTTTTAAGATCTCCAAGACTGATTCTTCATCAGAAATAGAGTATTCAACAATAAAATTAGCTAATACTTGAGCTTTCAATGAGGACCGAGGTCGATAATGAACGTCGAATTCACTTAATTCAATGGTCCACTTAGCTATCTGACCTAAAGCATCAAGCTACTGTAAAACTGACTTCAAAGGTTGGTTGGTCAAAACTATGACAGAATGAGCCTGAAAATAAGATCGAAGCTGTCTTACCGATGTAATAAGAGCATAAATCATTGTCTCAATTTTAAAATATCGAGTTTTTGCATCTCTAAGTAGTTTGCTTGTGTAATAAATTGGTCTTTGTATTTTCACATTACTTTGAATCAAAATCGAACTAACAGCATTACCTGAAACAGATAAATACATGAATAACTCCTCACCTTCCATCGGTTTTGAGAATAATGGAGTAGATCCAAAATATTTCTTGTGGTCGTTGAAGGCAGCTCGGCATTCTTTCGACCAATTGAAGTCTTTGATAACTTGAAAATTTTAAAGAAAGGAAGATATGTTTCAACTGATCTAGAAATAAATCGACTGAGAGAAGCTACTCGTCCAGTGAGTTGTTGAACTTCTTTGATGGAGCTCGGATGCTTCATTTCGAGTAAAGCTTGGATTTTTTTAGGATTAGCTTCGATTCTTCTTTGAGTTATAAGAAAATCCAAAATTTTTTTCAAAGTCACTCCAAAAGTATACTTATTGAGATTGAGCTTTATTTGATATTTTTGAAGTTCACCAAAAGCTTTCTTTAGATCGATAATGTACCGATCTAATTCAATACTCTTTACTAATATATCATCAACATAGACTTTTATGTTGCAACTAATTTATTGCTTGAAAATTTTGTTTACCAATCGCTGGTACATGGCACGTACATTTTTAAGATCAAAAGACATCATTTTATAACAATACAAATCTCTTTCAGTGATAAAGACTGTATTTTTTTCATCCTCAGGCGTTATTCTAATTTGATTATAACCAGAAAAAATATCTATAAAGCTCAATAATTTATTTTTCGACATAGCATCAACAAGTGAATCAATCTTTGGGACAGAAAATTATCTTTTGGATAAATTTTGTTGAGATCAGTGTAATCAATACATATCCTCCACTTTTTATTGGCTTTTTAACCATAACAATATTTATGATCCACTTCAGATACTATGCTTCTCTGATAAATTTGATTTTCAATAATTTATCAACTTTCTCATCTAGTGTCTTTTGTCTTTTTGGAGTAAAGCTTCTTTCTTTTACTGTACCGGCTTATCTTTTGGATCAACATTGAGCTTATGCACAATAACATTAGCTGAGATTCCAGACATGTCAGATGCTGACCAAGCAAAAACATCAATATTTATCCGAAGAAAAGATATCAGTTTTTTCTTTAGGTCAGGCTTCAGTAAAGAACCAATCTGAACCGTCTTTTCTGGATCATCACCCAAAGAAATAGTAACAAGCTTCTTGGCTGGTTATCCTCGATTTTTTCTGACATCAGCTTTATTTTTCTGATCAGGTATTTCAATTGGTAAAACTTTCACGGGTCTCTTCATTTTTGTGGCTATCAAGAAGCACTATTTAGTGAGCATCTGATCTTCTCACATTTCTCCAACTTCATACTTAGTTGGAAATCGACTAATAAATGATAAGTGAAGACTACAGCTTTGAGGGCATTGAGTCCAGATCGGTCAAGAATTGTATTGTAAGCTGATGGCATTTTAACGATCAAAAAAGTAAGTTTCATAATTGACTGATAAGGTTCTACATTTGCAATGACTGACAAAGTGATTTCGCCTTCCATAGCTACAGAATTTTCAGATAAGCCGATCAAGGGGATACCGACCTGCTTTAGTTGACTTGTCAAATTCATTTTTTGAATGTATCGTAAACAATATGTCAGCAGAGCTTCTACTATCAACTAATATTCTTTTATATCATATTTGGCTATTACCATAGAAACAACAACAGTATCATTATGAGGAGTTTGAACTCCTTTGACATCATTATCAAAAATGAAATAATATTATCTATGCGCTGACGTTTTGGAGAGCTCTCAGTTACTTCGACTGCCTTCTCAGTTTCACTAAGGCCTGAGATCATATTGATAACTCCAATAGTGGGTCTATGGAGATCATTCTCACTGTCTGGCTTCGGTCGTTGGTTGGTAGGTTTATTGGCCCGATCTCAGGCATACTTGCTTAGTTGACCTCGATGTATCAGTGCCTCAACTTCATCTTTTAGTTGTCAACACTCCTCAGTATCATGGCCGTGATCTCGATGGTAACGACAGTACTTTTATCTCTTTTTGCTAGTGGAGCTCTCATAGGGTTAGGTCGGCGAAGATACCCTTGATCCTCGATCTCTATCAGTATCTGAGCTCAAGGGACAAACAAGGAAGTATAGGAATCAAATCATTGAAGTAGACTTTTGGACTTCTGACTTTTTCAAGATCGATCAAAATTATTTTGTTGATTTCTATGATTTTCTTTTGGAGGTCAGTTTTTCTCACTTTCTTCTTTCTTTGCTTGACGGAGTATGCTTTCTTCTTTTTTAGCCTGAGCATACTTCCATATTTAGATGAGCATTTACTCATAGTTATCTGGATTGTTTTATTAAGGAAGAAGATCAGAAGATTGCTACTGAGTCCTTGCTTCAGAGCTGCCATCACAACGGACTCATTGAAATTTTTAACTTCTAATGTAGTGGCATTGAAGCGTGCCACATAATTTCGTAGAGATTCACCTTCTTGCTGCTTCACAGTAAAAAGACTGTTGGTATTTTTAAATGAACTCTATTATTGCCAAAATAGGTGGCGAACAGTTTGGCTAACTATTTAAAAAAAATTCTGACTGAAGGTACGAATCAGATTTTTGCAGATTTTTTGAGGATGATGAGAAAGGTGATACAGAGTAAGGCATCAGATGCCCTTGCAACCTCATAATGGCTCTAAAATTTTCAAGTGGTCCAAAGGATCAGTGGAGCCATCAAATGACTCCACAGCAGGCATTTTGAACTGAAGAGGAACTAGCTCATTAAGAATCTGCTAAGAAAAGAAGATTGTAGGCTGAAATCCCTTCCACCCTATGAGCTTCCGATCTAAATTTCCATCATTTTCTTTCAAGATCTTGGATCTTTTGTCCAAGATCTTCTTCCACATTCATCTTTTTGCTTAAAGTGGATAATTTTGCCCCCCAAGACTGATCCGTGAGATCCAGAGTATGATTATGAGGAGGATCTTGAGAAATTGATTGCTGGAAATGATGCGATCGAACTATTTAGGGGGTTGTTTCTCGTTGCTGCTCAGTGGTATGTTGGGGTTGTTGTATAGCTGCAGTAAGGGCCTGAACCTACTGGACCAAGAGACTAAACTGCTGTGGATCAACAGTAACTGATGGTTGAATGACTTTTGAATGTCTCTAGGAAAAGATGAGGCAAGTAGAGGATGATTAGATGCTTTCTTGTTCACCATTTTCCATCAAAAATTTTCAAAATCTTCTTTCTCTAGTACCAATCTATTGCTGCAAGGCTCCGAAAAGTAGATATTGAAGTCGGTAATAAATCGAGTTGAAGAGCTAAGACTTGAGATGAGCCGATGTAGACTACGAATGAACCTACAAAATAAGTCCTAAAATCGTAGGATATCCTCTGGTTTAGGACCCTTCGATGCCTAAGTTAGCCAGGATCTTAAGAACAGGTAGTAAAAATGAAGAAGTAGAGAGCAAGAAATATGAGTTTGAAAGTAGAACGAAGTGAAGAAAACTCTTATTTCCTTCAGTAAAAAATTTAGCAGAGTTTTATCTCTGTGATTTCAGATTTACCTTCTGGAAAGTACCCTATCCTCCTTATATAGAGGGAGCTCGCTTAGGTCTTAAGAAAATTTGTTAGGCCATTAGAGATCTGTTAGACCGTTAGAAATCTGTTAGACTATTAGAGATCTGTTTGGCCGTTAAGTTGTTATAATAGAATGGCTACCTATGTAGAGATCGTGGGATGATTGCCCACATAGCGATGAACTGGAATATAGCTGGCAGATAGTTATTACTGAGCTGGATGACAACTATCGGATAACCGTCTGTATCTCTGATGGTACATCGACAATAGATCGATGTGGAATAGCTAATATCGATTGACTATCTGAACTGGACATCATGCTTTTAGTATTAATTATCATATCGATTGAGTACAGAAATAAGATGACGCAGATCGGATACAAATCGAGGTGAACGTTTATCAGTAGTTCTGGATTAAGCTGACTAACAAATTATACTAAAGAGGCAGATCAGCCATAGATCGATGTGACCATGAGAGAACTATTAACTCAGATAATAATTTACTGTCACGTGTCCAGATGATGATAAGATTGATATACACCAACAATATTTTATAGGATTAGGTTGAAAATCCTATAGTATTCATGGATTAGATTATTCATTTAAGTATGGCCCTATATCAATCAAATGCCATTTAGCCTAAATTTGTGGGAAGAAAAAGACCTCCTATAGCCCAAAAGATAAGATATGGACCGGATTTGGACAAGCTTTTAGAAAATGTAATCAAGATTAGCCAATAGGTCTATACCTATATAGGATTTTCAATCCAACCATATACGCTCATCCAAACAGGCCTTAAATAAGATATAAAAATGAACAATATGCTACTCTTCAATCAATCAATCAATCAAAAAAAAATAACTGCTTCATTCAAAAAAGAAATAAACAATGCTAGAACTATGATTGAACATCTTAGAGCGTGGTAACATTATTTCATCCAAAACTCAATTAACCCACCAAAATTTCAAGTAACATTTTAGAGCATGGTTCTTCGTGTGGAATGATAACTTAGGACACAAAACTGGTTTCTTAAGTAGGATGGCAGCATTTGCTTTGTCCTGGCCATATAATTATTCTATGAGAACAATGGTTTGATGGCATGCTTAAAAAAAAAGATCTTTGAATCTCTTAGGCGACCCTCCAACTGAAACTTCCCAAGACAAACAATATTAGTGAACTAACGTGATCCAAGGAAACTTGTACTCCAAACAAATAATGATCAACTGTTTTGCCTGAGGGTGACCATTATTGAGACGGCTGTGATGCTGCAAGCACTTCTAGTGTTGGAGTCTCCACTTGCCTCATCTTAATAGTGCGTGCTGAGTGCAAGATGCTCCCCTTGTACAAGCTTTCTTGACTCTGTACAGTATGTCTTCAATTATCAGGAATCAAGTGATAGTGTAGGATGAGCAATCTATGGCTACTTGCTTTTCCCAGCAAAGGACTGTCCAGTTTCAGTCTCATTACCAACTAAGTTGTCTAAACAGCATTCAAATACAAGAACTCGCCTTTCTTGTAAGCTAACTACAGCAACTTGAGTTGCAACATATAAGGGGAGATACGAGAACAAGAAGGACTTGTTGGTTCGAGGGAAATGGAGGGAGAAAAGTGTGGTCAATAAAAAATAATAAAATCTCTTCTTATTTGGTTGGAGTTTTAAAAGAAGAGAGATTAGATAAAATATTTTTTTTATGGTTGAATGAAGCTAGAAAACAGCCATTCTTCCATTATGG
>KE504718.1:314968-329820 GCA_000441515.1 Elaeis oleifera | reverse complement strand
CATGACAATGAAATGTAGTCTTCTGATTCGGCCTTCCATCCCATGCCTCCAAATTAAACTTAAGAAGAGGGGAAAAAAAAATTTCTCGAAAAAGAAAGAAAAAAATCCAATAAAACTCGTGATTGAAAATATTCTTTTCTATTTTTGTTTTCACTTACATATTACCATTATTGGACATGTGTTATGCATCTAGAATATGGCCTGCATGATTGCTAAAGAGAGAGGTGACACTATAGAAATTAAGAAAGTGGAGTCCAACTTGAGGGGTAGAGACACCTTCCAGCATTTTCATCCTAGACAAAAGAAAAATAAACCAGTTTGATCAATTTATTAAAACTAAACCCATGGTAGAAAATGGAAATTTCAAACCCAACAGCTAACCAACAAAAGGAAGGAAGAAAGAACAAGGGGGAAATTAGGAATGAATTCTGCAAACGCTTCCTGGCGTCTGTGCAGGTTGACCGAGACTTGAGTCGCCCCCGCCACCCCCACCCAAAGGTCTTACGGACGTTGGCTCACCCACGCGCCGGAGCGCCAGTTAGCATAGACCACAGCTAAGAAAGCTTCTAAGCGGCGCACGTTAAATAACCCGAGATATTCCCCGAGCGCATATTCTGACCGCCAACCGCGTCGTCCTCCCGCGGCTTCGGATGATGCGGAGCCCCGCGCCGGCGTCCGGCGGCCAGAATCCAGCGCCTCCAGCCGGAACCCTAGCACCACCAGTCGGAACCCTAGCAGCACGACCCGGAAGTCCCAGGACGGCTGGGACAGCTCTCGGAGCTCCACCTCCTCGGTTCTTCATCAGGCTGCAGCAAGTCGTCGTCGTCCGGCAGGAACCCGGTCAAGATCGCAGCCTGGGCGTTCGGGTCCTGCTTCGTCCCGCCGGTGGAGAGGTCGGAGAAGGGCGATGTCTCGGAGGGCTTCAAGCCACCTTCTCGTAAGCTTCTTTCCTCTCCACCCTTCGTAGGAAGTTTTGGACTTTGGGTTTGGATCGGGGTGAAGTTCGTTGTTTTAGAATTTGGCGCTCTCTTTTTGCTTGTATTCTTGTTTAATTTAGAAGTACATGAGAATGTTGAGGAAAAGTTGCTTTTTTTTGTATGGATGGTTTTGGGAAAATTGATGTTTTTTCCTCGTTTTAGATGGTTTCGATCTGTTGTTGGTGGGCAAATAGATCCTTGTTTGACAGAAATTTTCACGCTGCGTAATTGAAACGTTGGATTTTATAGTTTGAGTTTGTCATCATTCTTCAGTGGTAGCAGTACCAGTGCTTAGGAATCTTGCCGTATTTTTATAAAATATTAACGGAAAATATATATATTTTTGATGTGCCATCTCTATCATTTTTTCCCCAAATTGTTTGTTTGTGCTTCAAGCATTTTGGAAGCTTGGAGTGGAAATATTTATTTTTTTCTTTTAGAATTGGAGTTCTTTGCTTGTTTTGGCTGCTTGATTCTATTGTTGTCTCTCGAATATATTAAAAATATACAAAGATGATAACTAATTTTCTGATGCATTTCATCATTCAACTTGTGGATTTTGATTTATTGGTTTGAGATATAGGCAAGAGGACCGGCAACTTTTAGTTTATTCTCATTGATTCTTTTTGATTAATTTGTGTTAGTCACCCCATCGCCTAGTGCATATGGAAGCTCTCGTGGAAGCTCCCGTGGAAGCTCTTATGCTGCCGAGAAGAGGCGATCGGGCAGAGGAATATATAATAGTAATTCAGGAAATACTTCACAGAAAGAGCCTGGAGATACGAGATTCACCATGGTGGAGATCCGGAAAGCGACTAGGAATTTCTCCCCAGCTTTGGAGATTGGACGTGGTGGCTCTGGGGTAGTCTATAAAGGCCAACTAAATGATGGCACACTTGTTGCAGTTAAGCGTGCCAAAAAGGTTAGATGCAGTTGTTTGTTGTTTTGGGATACTATGCTTTTCTTTCTTTTCGAGCAAATGTTTATGCCTTTTTCTTCTCCCTTTTCATTGTCTTTATGAAATTGGGGAATAGCTTTACCCTTGTTGTCAAAAAAAAAAAAAAGGTGCTTTCGTAAATTACATTGGCTTTAACTGAAAATCGAGACTGATATTACCATCGGGCTGTGATTCATTGCAGAATGTGCACGATAACCGTCCAAGCATGGAATTCCAGAGTGAGATTCAGACTTTGGCGTGTGTTGAGCATTTGAATCTGGTTAGGTTCTATGGGTATTTGGAATATGAGGACGAGAAGATTATTGTTGTTGAATATGTTCCTAATGGAACTCTTCGAGAACATCTTGACTGTAAGTTTTTCTTACATATTTTCCATTTTGTTTTGTTGCGATAGTCATATTTCAGTTTCACTTCTCGCTGTTTTGGTTGTCATTGTACTGTTGTTGATATTTGAAAAGATTAGTCATTGTACGAGCCTTGTTTTGATTGATCTTCTACTATTTCTTTCAACCCTTTGACATTTCATTCTGACATTGTTTAATAAATTTCAGGTCAACACGGAAAACCTCTGGACCTTGCTGCACGGCTGGATATTGCAATCGATGTTGCTCATGCTGTTACATATCTTCATATGTATTCAGGTGTGTTTAGAGTGTTCCAATGTTTGTTACCCTCGTATGTTTCTATGGTTAAATAACTGAAAATATCAATTGGATGATAGAGAACGGTTATGCATGGTTTGGGCATGAGGGTTGGGCTTTTTGTTGACAATGATATTCCCATTTCTTTTGCTCTGATAGAAATGCTGTGAGTGCACTGAAACTTGCCATTTGCTTCCTCAATTGTGTTGGGGTCCCACAACCCAGCCTCTAGAAATCACAAAGTTGCTATAGAACAGATTTTAGCAGAAACTGAAGACACATACTAATTATGTGTGTCATTTAGCCATATGATGCTAAGTTCCTACTAGAAGTAGCATGTAATTTGGGTGATTGCATCCAAACATTGTAAAAATGGGTATATGAGATGGAAAACGTGTGTGTGGGACTTCCCATATGGATGGTTGGATTACAAATTGAAATAGAGATATCATGAAGAGACATGACAACTAGAGCTGTCCAAATAGGTCGGCCCGGCCCTAGCCCACGTGGGCTGTGATTATGGGGGCCGGGCCGGGTCGGGCTTGGCCCACTTGTTAAAATAGGCTGTAAAAATCCAGCTCGGCCCTAGCCCACGTGGGCTGTGGGTTAGGGTCGGGCCAGCCCACTTTCTTTTTTATTTATTTTCTCATTTCTCCCTTCCCTTCCTCCCAACCCCCACCCAAGTCGATCCTCCGCCTTTCTCTACCAGCGGCCGACCCGCACCTACCCCCTCCGGTGCGCCACCCACGGCCCCACCCCACCGCCGTCCTCCGCAGGATCATGGGCGAACGAGAGCTGGTGCTCAATGCGGTAGCGCTTGCGTAGCTTCTCGACCTTGTGTTCGCACTGCACCGAGGTCTTGGAGGAGGCCTAGGGCAGGCGGGCGCAGTGGCGGGCGACGGCGTTGGCGACTTCCTGCCAGTGGGAGGCATGGAGGTTGCCTCGACGGAGGGCGTACCACTTGTCGCGGTAGGAGTCGATCAGGACTAGAGTTTCCTCGTGGGTCCAGTAGGGAGGAGGGAGGCGACGGGAGGAGGCAGAGGAGGGGGAGCCGGGGCGGCGGAAGGCAGTGCCGGGAAGGGTATGGGGGAGGGGATCGGGCTGGGGACTGCGACGGGGAGGGGCTTCGGGGAGGCTGCAATCGCCGTGCCGGTGGGGAGGTGCGGAGGAGGCGAGACCGTCGGGGAGGGAGGGGAGGGCGCGGAGGAGGCCGGGTGCGAAGAAGACCGGCGTCGCTACTGTTGTATCACGGCTAAAGCAGAAGAAGTGGGAGGGGAGACAGGAGGAGAAAAGGATTTGAGAGAAAAATCCCCCCTAAAAAAAAGCCATCAAGTGGGCCGGCCCATGGGCATCAAGTGGGCCGGCCCATGGGCTAACCCGACCCTAATCCGGTTCAGTCCATGGGCTACAAGGGCCGGCCAAAAAGCCCACTTTCATAAGTGGGCCAGAATTTCTCAGCCTGACCTGATCCATTTTTAGGGCCAAATGGGCTGGCCGATGGGCTCTGGCCCATTTTGACAGCTCTAATGACAACAGGTGTAATTAAAAGACATGATGGTGAAGGGATGTGATTAGTGGCTATTTGATTTGAACCAATGGGCACCTCTTTATAGTGACTATTGATAGAGGGATATGATGGTGAAGGGATGCATCTCATCACAAGTGACTATTGATGGAGGGACATGATGGTGAAGGGATGTGTCTCTTCATAAATGACTATTGATAGTCTATAAATACACGAGATTAGATCCCAAGCTACTCACTTTCTTTCATCACTGCAGCCATTGTACATGCTACCATTCTCTTCCCTTCTTCCTTATCATTTCTTGTCAAGAAATCTTGTATATCCAACCATCCTTGTGTGATCACTAGTCTAATGACAATCATACAAGGTTTATTCTCCATTACAATTTTTCAATAGAAACAAGGGTTCAGACACAATTATGAACTTGTGCGAACTGCTGGAATGAGACTAAAGTAGGACATCCAGATTTTGCAATCATTTGGAATGTGCAACAACACTTGTTGGAGATGAAATAGGCCAGAAACAACCAGAAACTCCAGAGGAAATGGGATCAAGCAATGTTGTAGACATATCATCGACGTAGCATTCGAGTAGATGAAAGGCACAACCATACAACAAGTTTTTAGTGGAAAACCCCTTAGGGAAAAGACGGCAAGATCCACTAGAAAACTCAAACAGAATGAGTACAATCTCCCACAACTTTGCCCTAGGTTTTGGAGTATTGCAATAGATCGGAGCATACAAGAGTTACCTTCCTTTCTTTCTGTTGCACTAGAGAGACTCCTCTTGAAGCTTCTCTAGATTTTAGGAATGGCACTTCTTGCACTCTTCTCCAAGTACTCATCTGGCTTGGGTACAAGAACCCTATAGAGGAACCCTAGAGGAACTTCCTATCTCTCTTTCTTCCCTTCTCTTCTTCCCTTTGACTTTTCCTCCCCATACTCTTCAACATGAGTGGCATCTGACATATAGGGCATGTTTGGTTCATGACTAGAATCGGAATTGAAATTGGAATGAATTGGAATAGGAATCAAAATGGCCATATCTTCCGACGTGTTTGGTTCGTGATTGGAATCAGAATTGGAATGGAATTTGAATACAAGGGGAGAGTAGGGATTGGGTTTTTGAGGATGCTTTCCCATTCTCTGTTGGAATCGGAATCGGAATGGGATTACTCCCAACCAAACAGTTGGAGTGGGAGTCACTCATTCCCATTCCTCTTCTGGAGTCCAATCCCCCCCCCAACTAAACATGCCCTTAAAGTGAGGAAACTTCTTATGGGTGAACCCTTGGAACACCATCTTGACTCTCTTCCTATATCAGAATATGAGTTATCCCCAATCACACTTCTTCTTTTCCCGACTGTTCACATGGGAGCTTCATGGGATTGGTCAATATAATGAGCTTCATTACCTTAAGTGAGGAAACTCCTTATGTGCTGAATGAATGGAACATAGTAGGCCCAATATAATGTTGGCTTCCTCATGGGATTGGTCCCATGGAACACAAATGAGCCTAATATGAACTCAGGCCTTGTGAGCCTGGACCATATATGTACATCCAACACAAATGGAGGCCTTCCTGTAGGGCCGGCAGGCGTAAACCCAACAAGTTGGTGGTAGAAACCAAATGTTTCACATTCTTATCTCTTGTGGTGTCCTTAAGCACACTTGTGGTTGGGCAGTAGCTTAGGGCAAATTCAATGGGATCATGGGAGAACAGGCAGGAAGGGCTATTACATTCATGTGCTGCTGAAAAACCAAGGGTATCAGGAAAGATATATGGGAGACTATCATAGTAAATAACCTGCACTTATATGAATTCGTAGAATCATTAGCTTTCCTGAAATTTGCTTTTGCTAGCATGGGAATCCATGCTTGAATCTCCAACATCCTGTTCCATGTGCTTTTTGGTTCATAGAAGTTGAGAGCTTCTTTTAGATCCTTTCTTTATAAAATTCCTTGTCCTGATTCATAGAAATTGCTTTCATGCAGATCAGCCTATCATTCATAGAGATATCAAATCCTCCAACATTCTTATAACGGATAATCTCCGTGCTAAGGTTGCTGATTTTGGGTTTGCACGACTTGGTGTGGCTGAGTCTGGAGTTTCCCATGTTTCAACCCAAGTAAAAGGGACTGCAGGCTATTTAGATCCAGAATATCTTAAAACTTATCAACTCACAGAGAAGAGTGATGTCTTCTCATTTGGTGTTTTGCTGGTGGAATTGCTATCTGGGAGGCGCCCCATAGAAGCACAAAGGGATCTCAAGGAACGGGTTACAGCAAAATGGGTATGTATCAGTTTCTTTCATACTGAACTTTTACTTTCTAGTCAATGCTGACTTCTGGATTAAGCTGAAACACCCTTGGCCTCCCAAGGAGGAGGAGGTTGAAAGCAAGTTAATGAGAACTTGCATGAAAATAATGGAGATGCTTATAATATTTGCATGTGTATAATGAGTTATTTTTCTGTTTGATTGGTATGGAATGGTTTGTCGCCGTTATGCTAACCATACGGGGAATTCTTTATGCTCCTACTTATCTTTGTGAAATTACAGGCAATAAGAAATTTACGGAAGAGAATGCAATACAAATATTGGACCCAAATCTATCACCAAGCCCTGCTACCAATCTGGCAGTGGAACAGATACTTGAGCTCGTATTCCAGTGCTTAGCTCCAGACAGACAGAGAAGACCCAGCATGAGGAGGTGTGCAGAAATCTTATGGAGCATACGTAAAGACTACAGAAAGTTGTCGTCTCTGGATTCCTTCTCCCAACCATCCTATCAAAGAAACAGTTCTCTTATCCACAACAACAAAGAGAAAAGCTAATGAGGTGAAATTTTATGTTGTGGAAGATCTAATTTACTTTTGGAGAAGTTCAGAATACCAAGTCTGGGATCACTCAAATGTGACAGTTGATCAGATGTTCTTGCTATTTAGTGTTTGACAAGTGTCAAGATGTTTTATTTTTTTTTTGGAGGGGCTGGGGGGATTGTATTCATGGTACTTAGGTAAGGCAATTGTGTATGCTTTTTGAGTAGGGAAGTATGACTATTCGAATTCTGCTTGATTTTTTTCCTTTGTGATCGGTTACTATAATGGAGGAGGTATATAGTGAAACAATAGAGCTGTATATTTTTTTTGTACATCCAGCCCCCTGATTCTTCTTCCTGTTATTTGAAATCCCTATCTAGTGTCATCGATATTTCTCGTTTTGCTAAAGGAGTGCTTTCTCTGGGTACCACTTGCAGTGCATATTCTGTTACAATGAAGACTCCTTCAACCAACAGAAGAAAGTAATCAGATTTTAAAAAGAGAAACAGATGGTCCATGGCCAAATGCCTGCTGCTTTGGCTGCAAGCCGCTTGGGTTCTAGTTGGTTTTTTGCACAACTGAGTCCATTCCTGTCTGCATTGGATCAAAATTTAAATCCAAACTTGTCATATTTTCTTATGTCGCAGGTTAGGCCTGGTTTATTGATCCCTGGGTATCCGCCGGCTGAACCAGATCAAGATCGTAGGTACTGCCTGGTTAACTACATGAAAATTTATTAACATAAATTCATAATTTTCTAAAATTGTAAGAGTCCATCCTTATATCAAAAGGGTTATAATTTTCTTTAATAATTATGATTGATCTTTCCAGTGCAGCCGAAAGTGTTTTAGTATAGCGCATGAACTAAAGGAGTTTGTTTGGATGCATGACCATCCTATTGTTAATATATATATCTAGCCAATTTTGGCTAATTTTAAAAGCTCCATTAATGTATAACAACTAGACATCCATTCACTCGGCCTCAAAATTGTTGTTACCTTTCTAATTTTCTGTTTATCCTTATAGTGGATGGAAGGGAAAATAGATGAGGTGTGATGGCTGCCCTGCGGCCTCCCAAGCTGCTGTTAATTCTTGCTAAAAGGTGGAATCTCCCAAGAAATCTAACATGACAGTGGTCTTTGGAGGTTGATGACTCATGCTAGTCTACTTCTTCTTCTTGTCCACCAGTGACTTCATCAATTGAGCCAGTTAGCACTCTCACCTTATGAGAAGATTTCTTCTTTTTTTTAAAAAAAGAAAGAAAAGATGATTAGAAATTTTCAGATTACCTCTTAGTTTAGGCCTCAAAACACTGTACCTTTAGTTTAAGCGTTTACAGTGGAGACTTCTAGCTGCAATTACTACGAGCAAAGGAAAAGTTGAAATTATCCTGTTGATTGTTCGTAGCTATGGTCTCTGACTATGGCTATAAATTTTGACATAATCAATTAAAGTTATTGCATGTGCATGGGATTATTCTTGCTTGCATTTGGTTAAATGAGTAACTACTAATTTGACATTCATTGTAAGGTATCCAAGAAGTTGAATCACCTATTAAGTCCTTACTTTGATTTTAATGCATTAAAAAATATTCTTAGGCATGATTAAAGTGCTTATATCTTAGAATATACGATGAAACATGCAACAATTTAGGACCTCACCTAAAAGATCAGCCAAAGATCTTATTTGATTCTTTGATCCCATATAAATATACAAAATTTTCTGATGAATAATCAATGAGAAACTCAATACATGTCCGTACAGATCTCCACGGAGCATCTAAAATATGATCAATGTATTCTTCAAAATCTGCATCATATTTAAAAGCTTAAAAGCTCAAAAATTAAATATTTTATTCTCTCAAAAAAGGTCAAGTATATTATGAACATTTCACCAATGGGTTTATCTATCCTAAAATATGCAAAATCAATCTCAAGAAATCCGTAAACACAGATTTGGCCCACCATGAAAGTTTTAAGGGCACACGCACAACAAAATGACTGATTCAGCATCCTGACCACCCCATGAACTATGGCATATATCTAGTTGACACATCGAGATTTACTACAAACTTTTTGGGAGATTTAATTCTTCCATGTTTAACCAGCAGACCGTGCGATGCACACAAGTACGCAAGCATTGCATGCCCGCACATAACAGATACCAGAGGCAAGTGCAAGATGCACTTAATATTTAACTTTCTACACGCATTGGTGCAGAAGCGCATGTATATAAGATCAATGTTTTACATCCATAAACATGGGCATATGTTTGGGTATACAAGCTGTTGGATGTATATTCTATAAGTTAATTGTTGACAGATGTAACATAAATTTATACTTATAAAATTTTATTAATCAATAAATTTTTTTTATTTTCAATCGTATTTTTATATATTCATGATTTGCTCTAGAGATTAACAGATGATATTATATATTTTTAAAGTGTTAAGAATTTGAAATATGCGCTATTGATGGTGAATTTTTAAAGGCTTCCGATTAAAGAATCATCACGGAGGATGGTGATCAATCCAGTTACATTAGTGTACAGATCGCCTCCTTCCAGACAGATGAATCTCAAGTCTGCAGTATGGGGACACTGGGATGAGAATGCAGGTGGTTGTTAGAGAACAACTTGCATTAAACATGATCAATATGAGAAACCACTTGGATATCTACTCACTTGTCAGTGGTTTGCTCAATGCCACAGTGGTGTGAATGATCTTTTGACCTGCGGTGCATTAGTTATTCGCAGTGAGACTACTGAGTTTGACTGCACCTAAACTTGGACCCTTAGCCATTTGAGTCTTTGCAGTGTATATTGACTTCAGTGGATTCAAATTCACTGTTAGGAATAAGATGTACCTAAATGGAATCTATCGATCTTGGTAGAGAAGAAAAAAATCCTATGCGATTTACGAAACTGAGTTCAGGAAGTCTTCGACCGAAGCAAGTGTGAATACTGGAAAGGAGTTTTCACAAGATTCACAAATGAACTCGAGTCGAGCCAATCTGGAATATGACTCACATTGAGATTTGATGAGTTTTTCATGATCTCCGTTGAGTCGGAACTCACGATAGAAGGATTAAATCATACGGTAACTATACCTAGAGATTTAATACTTTCATTCTATTGGATTGCCACTACATATTACTAGGTATCGCTGGTAGATTTTGAGACTCGTCGAGTGTCATTTTGACGATCGATGACTCTCGAAGGGCAGAGTTGGAATTACTCCGGTCTATCAAAAGAAGTTTCGATAATATTGTGATGAAGATCACAGTATATTTTACTACCAGACAGAATAGAACCTATAGGGTCACATACAAAAAAGGTTCTTATCTGATCAGATGATTGATTAATTATTATAATTATTGATGGGTATAATCATTAATATGATTGATGATTAATCTTATGCAAAAGTTGCAATTAAATAATTCGCTAAGAGTTAGTGAATTATAGAAGAATTCATTAGCAATTAGATTGCTAATTAGCTCAATTTAATTACAATCAGATTCGAATCAAGTTTAATTGAATTGGATCAGTTTGACTTGGATTGAATTTGACCTGATTGAGTTATAAGATAACCCAATTACAAGAAAGACCAATTCCTGATTTGATCAGGACTTGAGTTTGGTTAAATCCTAATTGGATTAGAATCTGATTCAAGAGGTTGGGTTTCTATTAGATTAGATTCTCTTCTCTCTTTGGGTTTAACCAAATTAGATTTGGATTGGGACCAAATTGAATGAATTTAAAATCCAAATTGGTTGGGGCTTAATCCCTTGCGCCAATAACCCAAGTACGCCATTCCTCATGCAAATATGATTTTAGCATGAGGAATCTCCACGCCAGAATAGAAATGTCGCCCACTCCCTTATCCCCTCTTGGATATGGATCAAGTCTTGTTCCAATTTGAATTCAAATTCAATTTGAATTCAAATTTGAATTTGATAGAGCTTGATCCTTATCTTGATGAGAATTTGTTCAGAATTTGTTCTCAACCATCTAACTCCCACGAGATGCCAACCATAAAAGAGCTCTCTTTTGGCATGAAAGTGATCTGAAAATCACTGTGAGAAACAATTCGTGGGCGTGAGTTTGGGAAGGGCGTTTTCATATTGGTGTTGAAGGGGATCTTAGGGTTCTAGAGTTTAGGCATTGGGTTTCGAAAAGAGAGAGAGTTCTCAAGATCTTCCTGCACCTCTTCTTCCTCCAATCCTTCTTCCTCTCTGAGAGTGTTCGAGAGATCTGAAGAAAGAGATTAATCAACCTCTACAAAGGCGCTAGCACTCCAAAAGATTAACGAACCTCCAATTAGATCGAAAGCTTCACGTGGATACCTGTAATGACCGGATGTCTGTGCTGCTCCAGAAACCTGTAAATCCACGATCATCAGCTACGATATATATCGATCCGTGCAAAGATATTGAGATTTGATTTCATATACATAATAGATATGATCTATATGATAGATTTCAGATTATGCATACTATGTTAATGTCGTAGATCCATGCATAGATAGTTTACAGATTAGATCTGATGCATGCTAAATTAAAAGATTTAATCTAAATCATCTTCCACTACTTTGATCCAAAAATTTTTTAAATACATGTATGAAACTACCACTTTTTAACAGCATGCATATAATGTACACAGGTACATGTATAATCAAGATTGCTCTAAGACAATGTATATGGATGTGGTATGGATCAAAAGATGAACCATCAAATCCAGCATTCAAGGCAAGGAAATATGAGTATAAAATAGTCTGAACCCAATCATTTCAATAAACTTTGAAGTAATTCCCCATTTACAATCAATTCTAACATTATTATTTGACGTGTAGGATCTTTAGGATAACCTAATTATTGCTGCAAATTTTATAGGAATAACAGAAAAATTCCCTATCAAACATAGTTGAAAATAACCAACATAGAATCCACTAATCTCACTCACTAACCCACAAAATTTCAGCCAGACTGCCCTTTTTACATATTACACGTATCTATGAAAATTGAACCCTAATCCTTATTTTCCCTCTGCACCATGAACTGTACAATTGTTGTATCTCGAGGCATCAGATCGGATCAATCTGAACAGCCAGTTCCTTGGACACTTGGCTGTGCATCATCATCATAGCATGATGTGGCAAGACATAAATAAAATCCCACAATGTCTGGGATGCTAATTTCTTCAGAAATTGATGGACTCCTGGCATTGCAAGCATACATATTTGGCTCTACCAATATCAGTCACACCTTACTTGGCACTATAAAGTCATTAAAAATGCACAAGACTACCAGCTTCCATAAATTCCTCATCCAGTTTCTGGTTTCTGTTTACTCTGTTAGCTCTGTTCTTGATGACGAGTTCTGCCGTGTTAGCTGATATTCAGGCTCTTCCCGCCCATTGCTTCCATTTGCACAAGTTGAGTACAAGAAGAAGAAGGAAGATGTGTATATGGTAATATGCCATAAGCTGCAGTCAAGTAAATAATCTATAGCAAGTAAGAACCATCTCAAGTAAACATGTTTGTGTGATAAAACATTCATCTAAATTCTGAGCTTTTCAGCCTTCTCCATCAGCATATAGGCTATGTGAAGGTACAGTAAGAACTATCAGATTTCACTTTAACTCAACAGAGTCATATTTGACAGTCATGCTATATGAGCTGATCCAATATAACTGAACCCTTGAAAGCAAGAAATGATTTCATTAGTAATTTGTGTGATTAAAAGATCTCATACCTATGCCATATCCAGTAACTTTCATTGGTTTCCATTTTCCAGCTAGTTGCTGCCAAAGCTAATGCAATAAAACCAAATAACATAAATCGCCAACGAAATCTTTTCTGCAGTGTTTTCATAAGGTTCCAGAACCAACTTTTAATATTTTGCCATCTGCAAAAAAGTCAGAATAAGCTATTGAAGAACTTTAATAGATTTACCGTTGGCTGCTCACTGTAGAATTTGTAACAAATCATAGACATTATATAATTACAGGGTTCTTAAAGGGAAGGGCAAATTACCAATGGTGCCACTGGACAGACATTACTTAACATCAAAATTACCCATCGATATATACTTTGAATGTAAAAATGTAATATATTCAGCAATTTTACGGAAGCACACCTTTCAGGCATATTTAAGTCGAATCTTGGTGGACAGTATATGGCTCTGTGTGCCGTGGAAAACTCTAAAAACCATGCGAAAAGAAGACCAAGAATGCCTATTGCTATAACAATGACAATATTTGCTGACCTGAAATTATGATAACAACCATCTGTCTAAGAACCAGCAAATAGAGATAGAATCTAAACACAAAATCATTTATCCAGCATACGTACCTGGTTGCACCCATCACAGCCAACAGAGCAGTGATGATAGATACAATTGTGTGGATCGCTCTTTTTGAAGCCTCATCAATTGTAGCCATATATATAAAAGTGCTCACCACAGCCATAAAGAAAGCCAAAAGTCCAGAAACTGAAGCCAGATACAGTTATGTGTTCATCAATTAATATTTTAGCTGGCTGGGAAAAAAGGATGCATAGAAACATTGTGTAGGAGTTTCATGTTAGTAGGGGTTATCTACAGGTTCCTAAGCTGACAATAAATTACGATCAGATAACCATTCAAATTATATTGAAGTCCGGACCAACAAAGCAATTCGATATTATATCTTTTTCTTCAAATTGTTATTTTGAATGACAAGATGATCCTCTCTGATACTAAGCTCCCACCAAAACCTGATCTGACAGAACTGCAGGTCAAAGAAGGTCAACCCAAACCTGACGGCAGGTAATCTTTGTTGACCCGGAACCAGCCTGTTTACCCAGTTCAAAGGGAATATATAAAAAGAAAGGAGAACAGAGGGGAAGCTGAGTGAAGGAGCCATGATGAGTGGGTGGTTAGATGATGGTGGTGTAGCAGGTTGGATAATGAGGTGGCAATGGGTTGGCTGGTGCCAACAGGCAGGCGAGGTGGTGGTAAGGCTAAAGGGTAGCAATGGGGCCGCTGGGAGTATTCTAATTGGGCAGGGATAAGATGGCGGCTTGAACCTAGTCCAGTGGATGGTAGAAGCAGTTTAGTGCAGCTGCTACGATTTACCTACCAAGGCCTGACCCTACCTTAACAACTTGAGCTTTTAAGATCTAATGGTCGATTAACTTGGTACTACAGCTGAAAGTCATGGGTCCACACCTCCTTTAGGCCAATTTTCACATAAGCAGAGGTGCTACGGGCATGATTTACATTGTTCGCTACTTGACTCCTTAACAAGATCAACTCTAGATGACTCTAGTGATTAGTTATTGTTGCTGTAAGAGACCACACTTAAATCCCAAAAGAGTAGGGAGGAAGGAATAAATAGGATGAGAGAGGAGGAAGAGGAGAGGGAAGAGATAGTGGCAAGGGGAAGATGGGAGTGGAAAATTGAGAGAGAAGGCAAGAAAAGCTAGGTTTAAGTTTGAAGCTTCTAACTTTAAATGCATGGCTGTGATTCTTCCATCATAATTTTTATGTTTTAATTAAAGATTAATTGCACTCTTTATTTGGATGATACTTCTCTTATCTGTTATCCCTAAAATAATAGGAAGTCTGCGGTTGCAAAATAGTGCTATTTACAAGAACCTTTTTGGTGGTATTTATAAGATCGTTCATAGATAAAATGACACCACAAATTGGCACCCAACCAAACCAATCTGACCTCCTAGTGGGTCTCCCATGCTTGACCTGTACCTGACCGGTTGACCCTATATGTCGGTCCTGGTTGAGACTGCCAGTCCCATCTGTAAAGCATAATATACATCCTTGTCCTCTAATAAGAATCGGCCATTGTTGAACTTTGTGGTAAATGTAATAATCAACCAGCAAAACATTTTATTGGGGGCGAGAGAGAGAGAGAGAGAGAGAGAGAGAGAGTACTTC
>KE504718.1:300260-311205 GCA_000441515.1 Elaeis oleifera | reverse complement strand
CCCCCCCCCCCCCACCATTATCGAGCCTCGGTTCGGTATTGATATGGTAAAGTATGCTCGGCACAGGGTGGTATGCATTGGTATGGCAACATGATTCAAGTCTCCTACACATAACAATATGCTGCAAATGATATTATGGAGCGCATTCCACAATAGCACATGCACGATTATATTTCACAAATATGTGCCTTATGGTGTTTCCTATGCTTATTTTTAGTATGCTTTTACATAATGAAGTACATCTTCTCAAAGAGAAATCTGCACCAAAATTCTAGAAATTGGGCAAACCAGCTACACTTGCACAGCATTGCATATCCTAATTAATTAATAAGTTAGGGAACATGAACATTAATATGCGTAGGTTAAAACATTTATGTGATACATTGTGATTACCTTTCGGTGTAACAAGTTCATTGCTGCAATCAAAGCCTCCATGGTCACGATCACAGGCGCAGTAGCTGGAAGGAAAGAAGCAATGCTTATGTTAGAAAGTTCACTGCAGATCAATATGGATTATCTAGATTCCATACCTTCACAGTAGACAAGCAAGTTAGTATTGACAGTAAAGTACAGAACAATAAAATCTCAGAAACAAGTGAATGACCTGTAAATTGTCAATCCACTTTCATCTATTGAACTGTGACATGCTCCATTATGATTACAGTGATTGGGGCATCCATCAAGGGAAATGGACATGGTAGTCTGATATTTGAAATGATTGTCAAGAGGATGCTTCAGTCCAAAACACCAGGTTCCTTCTCTGGCATATAAAATATAAAATTCAATTTTTTACCACTCGAATCATTCAATGCCAAAAACATGGAACCATTGCTACTAGTTGTGCTGTTCACATAATAGTCCCAGCTATCAATAGATGGTAAGCCACCAAATCTGGAGTATATTTCATAATTGATTTTTGAATCTGATGTCAACTGAACATGCATATTAGCCCCTGCCGCACCATTGGGAATGTCCAGGAAGAAGTAAGTCCATCCAGATTGCTCAACAGAGGAGTTGCTCAAAAGGTGTTCTAAGGAGAAATCACTGTACTCCGTGGACCCATATTCAATAATAGGAAGATAATATGATTCAAAAGGAACGGTCGAACTTCTTTTGGGGACTCTCTGCAAGCAGCAAATTCTTAAAAGTCAATTCTACTTTGATACATCCAAGTTATACCAAGAAGAAACCTTTCACTAAATTCAGCTGGATACAGTCTTTCCAATTCTGACTCACCGTTGGGCAGCAATTTAAAAGCAGGTCAACTTTCACAAAGTTTCAACATAAATGCACAATATCCAATATGATAGAATTTAATACCATACCCTTAGTAAAGGAATTAAAATACAGCTAACAAATTTGTTGACAGTAAACTGGAAAGGTCTCTTCATAAATGATTTAACACTACAAACGTCCCTTCCAGTCTTCTACAATGCAAATAAACTGTTTCACATCAAAACAGCTCATTGTTATTGAGAATAGAGCATGACAAAAAGAGATTCTAAACAAGATGAGTGCTACCAACCATTTCAGTTGAAGAGTTTATCCATTTAATTAGGGGTGAAAGTGGTATGGATAATATCCGTCTGGATCTGTTTTCGTATTCGAATCAATCCAGATATGGATAGAAATTTGAGGATCCATCTAATATCGGTATCCATATCCATATCCGTCAAAGAAAATGGATATAGATATTGATAGATAACTATCCGATCTATATCTGAATATCCGAATTTATTTATAACCTATATAATTATATTATATTTATTAATTTTAAAGAAATATACAACTATATAAACATACTATAAACTTGATATATCATCTACTTAGTAATATCCTTAATTTTGTAGTTGTAAAGCTTAATTATCCAATTTATATCCGTAATTATATCCATAGTTTGGGTATCTGAATTGTATCCAATATCCATTTAAACAAATACGGATATGAATTTTTGCATCTGAATAATATCCATATCCTTATTTGTATTTGTCAGACAAAACAAAAATGGATATGGATATGCTGGTATCCGATCCAGTTTCAGCCCTACATTTAATAGATCAAGAATTTATGTTGCAGAATATTGCTTGGGATGTCTGTCTTTGCAGGTTGTGTACATAAAATGAATATGCACCTAGAGACTGAGTGGTACATCAATAATGTTGTTCAAGTCAAAAACCAGACATGAACTTTACCATCAGATAAATTCTGTCTTCATTTTTGCTGGTTTAAAACAAAAGTTTAGGTTCCACAACTTTCTTTTAGCATACAGCAAGTTGGTTTATTTTGATAATTGCAAGTATCTTCTCATTTATCTTAACAGCACAATTGTAGAAAACAAAGCCTGAACTTTCTATCCATCTCACCTTCATGCTAATGATTGAAACACAACTGTGCCAATGCGTGCCTAGCACAGGCATGACATGACTTAAGATAGTATGTGTAATTGTGTATGCTAGTACCAGGCTGACATGCCATCAACACCCGATACCTCAATCCTTGAATTTCACTTCTTGTTCTCCCTATATCTATCCCCCTTTCAAAGATTATTTACTATAACAGATGCATTTAGTGTGCAAAAATGCAGTGAAATATGACTTACATAATTATAGCCTGTATGTTTTATTCTAGTTACCTCTATGCCCTGCTATTAATCACATTTTGCCAAGCTACTGTGGTGTTGATGCACATTTTACTGAAAGTACATGGATCATTTATTGGGGAAACTGGATCACATTTTTTGACATTGATAACTGCGACTAAACTTCTAAATAACATAGTATCACATAAAATCATAGTGATTTTCACAGATTATAAATAGTGACCAAAAATTCTACCTGAAGGACATATGTCTCCCATGTACAGTTGAGTCCAGCCTTTCCACCAAGGCATTCATACACTTGCCACAGAAATGAGAAACACAGACTGATCTCTGAGTATCTTTCTTGCATCACTCCATTCACTTGTGTCTGGTTAACAGCCTCAATGGCAATGAACCAGCGTCCAATTTTTGGCGACTTTACAATTAAAGGAGCCCTGCTTATATCAGCAGAATGATCATGTAAAGTCCTAAGCGGCATTGCATTAAAGCGAACATAACACATTAGAAGCATTCCACTAAAGTTTGGTGGGTTATTCATGGAAGATGTTTGATTTAATCTGAAATCAGTACTTGAATTTAAATTGGGATGCTATACCCAATATATCCAAGAAGTAGAATTTTAACTCTCCCTGTCCAAGACATGATGACTCGATAGAATTGCTGCATGTGATCAAATTTTCTGCTGTTGTGAGCACACTGGTATTGGACACCACTTGTTTCTCTTCCATAGAAAATCCTTTGGACACCAAATGATAACCAGATTCCTATGGTCTCCAGATCTCACCATATGGTTCAAACTGCCACTTTTGTCCATTGTTAAATCTAAAAGATTCCTTGATTGCTTGTTTAATAAAGATTGAGAACAAGAAATCATATCGACTGTCTGATTACAGTAAGGACCCCAAATTGTTGAGGCCGCACATCCTTCTACAAATATGCTGGTGCTGAACGCATATGCCTTGCCTCGACTAATCTGCAATAAAGTTTTTGCAATTCAACAAACTAAACAAAGAGGAGGATAAAAGAAACAGAAATCAAACAAGCTAACCGATTGATGGAACTGAATACATTAATTTTCATTTGTGTGGAGTCAGAAGACAGGCATTAGGTACAAGACTCAGATAAGATATCCATTTAATGCAAATAAAAAGAGCATACCATTTTTGATTGTGTACGAGCAGGTCCAAGGCCATTGAAGAATCCAATGTACCATATTCCTGGAGATATCTGCAGAACATCTTTCTAAGATGATATCATCCACTTCTACAGTGGTAAACTAAAGATCTAGGAACAAAGTATCTTTATCCTTTAAGGTAAATAAATCATAATAACAAGATGCATTTTCTCAATCATAATTAATATCTTTATTCTTGACAACAAAGTAATTTGGAAAGAAGCAGCCAAACAGAGTTTTTTTTTGGTGATAGAAGCCAAACAGAAAATGCTGTTTCAAGCAATTTATCACATTTGAAAGAATGACAAATTAACAATGCTCAGAAAATATTAAAGAGATTAAATAAACCAAATCCAAGCATAGATAACTCTCAATTTCTGATTCTTTCTCAGATTGTTTGGGAAAATCTTGTGGATTTACAACCTATACATGCTTGCTTCCCTATAAAGTTTGGAATCTCTCTTATACCAGCACTTGCCCATTTTCCATTTTCGATTAATGAGTTGGTTGTTCTGAACACTACTTTCAGCTGAGTTTGTTTGGGACTGTAACCAGTGATACCAAATGCCAAGTAGAATGAATTAAGAGTTGATGTCGGGACAAGAAAGCTAGTTTACTTATAGTTGACCCTCTTTAATCAATTTTCTGATGGGTTAAATATACTTTTATGTAGACTAGATTATAGCTACATTATTTTGACTACTAGTTCTCTGAAGGAAAGGGCCGACCTTTTTAGAAACCCTACTCGTGGGTACTACATGTTCCTTGGATATTCGTATTTCTTATATTAACAACAAGCTAAACATCATTTCTTTCTTCCAGTTAGAGAATCAGATGGTGGTGCAAATTAATACACTGAGAGTGCATAGGTTCAAACCTTAGTACTTACACATCTACTCCTAGACATTACTGACATCATAGCTAAGGTGTTACACAGATGCTCAATCAAGGTCGAAATCCCAGTCCAGGGGCCAACCAAATCTGGTCCCAAGATGGTACTAAGACAGACAACATGGCCATAAACAACTACAATGAAAAGAAAAAAATTAACTAAAAAAAAAAATCAAAGTCCCATGATGCCAGGCCATCCCAAATGTCAGGATACAACCACTAGGACCCGGATTACCAGGTCTGGAGAGACTTGAGGTCCCAGACACATCCCAGTTCCAAGTCTCTCTCCAGTTCAGTCTGGTACCACCGGGACAAACTGGATTCTTAATACTTGTGCTCGAAAATTCCTTTCTGTTACATCTACAAAGGAATAATAATGTTACTGGTCACTTTTTCACTGTCATGTTTTATAATCTTGCATCCTTATGTCCAATTGATTAAGCAATCTATGAACATTTTTATGAATGCATATGTGCCATTTCAATATCTGCCAAGAAACTCTTCAACATCCAATGCACTTTGAAACTACAATCTGTAAATGGCTTATTCAGATGAATCAGTGAGGTAGTTAAACAAAAGGAAGCAAGAACAAATTGTAAAGTATTTCTATACTTCCTCAACTTACAGTACTTATATTTTTGTGAATAGAATGTTTTTACTTCTTTAGATGCTATGGGCAGAAATATATACAGACAACTCAAGAGTAACATGTTGACTAAAGCACATGCTTGTGAACAAGCAGGCATTAAAGTCTGGTGGTTATGCAAGGGATTTGAGTCAGTAAATAGATGAATTAGAAAAGACACTTAACAAAAGGCTATTTATCGTAAATTCTTTGATTAATATGCTTATATAAGAGCAATGAAACAATTCTAGGAAAAGGAGAATTTTCTTCACATCTCCATCCCCTTAACTGCATTTACAAACAAGAAGCCTTATCACAAGTATTGGGATTGGTTTCATAATTCCACCTTGAAAAATTTCCTGATAAGTACCAAAGAAAATTAAACTATTCAATATAGAATCAGAGACGGCAAATAGCATGTTCTTCCCTCACATTTGGTAGTTCAAGGGAAAGAAAGGATCAGAGCAAGGTGTTTTCTAATGAGCTTGCTACCAAGAGATGAAGGTATGTTTTCACGTCACTATGCATTTTAAGTAATATAAGGTTGTCAGATATTACAGTAGTTTCAAAACTGAACTACAGAATAGTGGCAAACCTGGAAGATCTTTGACAAAGGTTTATCATGATTTCCAGTTGAAATTTGTACACAGAAACATAGATATTGCCAACAAAATTTGAAAGAAGAATTTCAATGGATTGGGATTCATCTATAAGGCCATCGTTCCACAACTACAGCAACAAAATATTAATACCATAATTCATGAAACCAGTGAAAATTGACATGAAGTCCACAGCTAGGTCTCAGATGATAAGAATTTGATACCAATTAATTGAGTCAGTAAAGAATAACAACCTGTTCACTTGTCAATATCACTGTAAGATTTTTCTGGAATGGAATGCATGTATCCACATTGGAGAGATTCTGTGCACCTCCAAAAGATCCATTCAAGATAAAATTTGAAACTGTAACACAGAAGTATTTTCCCTTAAAACTATTTGCATCATCACAGAATTACATTTAAAGACAAAAACCACAGGTTAAGGAAACAAAAATTGAGAAATCTCCACCACAAACATATAAAAGGCACAGCTAACCCTGGTTTTCGGAAGAAAAGATTCTGATGCTTAAAAGATTTCTTCATGATGAAACAGAAGCAACAATCTGGCTCAAAATCATATATGAATTAGAGTGGATAATCAAAAGAGACATGGGCAATATAAACTCAGAAAAAAAAATTGTCATTAATATGTCTAGGGAAATATTATGTAGGTGATGAAGCAGAATTAGAATATAGAAATACTAGTTAAAAAAAAAATGTTTTAAATGTGACTGAAAGATAAAAGAAAAAGTTTTAAGAAAGAAATCATATTCAAAGCAGGAATAACTCTCAAAAATTTGTCATTTTTTATCCCTTAGTAAACTACATAGGCCCATATACTACAGAGTCAAAGCAAAACAACACTACCTAAAGCATGATAGAAGGTTTTAATTATAATTCTTGATCAACAATGTCCAAAATGAAGGCATAAGTTGCTTGACTGGATTAGCAAATGCACAGCTATTTGGCACTCATCTACCATATGACGAGCTGCAGATAGAACAAACTCTACATTTAATTCTCCATCTCATGCAAAATCATCAAAGAATGAAATAGCAACACGGCAATGGGAGATGATGTATGTACTGCAGAAGTGATGCTATGCCAGCTCTCAGGAGGGACAGAAATTATAATGCAGATTCTAGCTTCCCTGTATTGAAATGGTAGTGGGACACCAGCATTTTGATGGGACAGAAATACAGAGTGCCACACTACTGTGTCAGAAGTCATGGGATTGACTTGCAAAACCAGCATGCAGTCAGCTCTTTATGCTGGATTTAGTATCATATACCAGAAGTTGACCAATGGAGACATTGCATATGAATGCATTACGTATATATGCATTCAGAAAATCAACAGACATAATAAATCCATAGAAATGTAATCCAGTAACATACATGAATCTTTCAAGTAAGTTTCTGATATATCTGGAATAGGAGGACTGCCCTCTTTGAAACATATCACAGGAAGTGTGCTCTTTGGAAGTCGTTCCATTTGTTCCATATCCTGCAAGATTGGGTTATTAAATCATAAGTCAGAGGGTACAAGAATATCATGATACAAACTGAAGAACTCAATATACAACTTTTAATCGAGCATTTTTTCTGAAATGTGCACTATACAAGTTAAAGAATAACATACAGATTTTGGAAACATGTAATAAATGTGATTCTTCTATAAAGTACTATTCTCAATCCTGCAAAGAGCACATACTGTAAAAGAGTACAGTGTCAATTTTGTTTGATCTTTTCTTTTTTCAACTCTCATATCTCCCATTTTTCAGTGCTTTCTCCATGGTTTGCGGAAAATCGTAACCAAGGAGATGAAGGATTCCTATTTCAAAACCAAGTTGCCAATATAATCTGACTTCAGAATGAAATTCACCCATCACTATTGTGAGGAGTCTTCCTGATAAAATAAATGGATCAGTAAACCAGAAGATCCATCAATTGCTTTTCTCAAGTTGCAATGGCCCTATAAATATAATGTGAATCACTTCTTAAGTATTTAATGCAAGTTATTTGTGCATCTAAATTGTTAGATTGGCACATTCAAACTAATCAATCTGTGTGATTCTTACTGGCTCCTCTGCACTTTTTTGTTTATTTTTATTTCTTTACATTTTTCACTTTCCTCAATTTCTTCTACCCAAGCAAAATTGCAAAATACCACTCTACTTATCTAGACCATACTGATGCCAAGGTAAATAACTCATACTCCACCAGTTACTCATGTACATAATGTGAAATGTGTTGCAAAAAGAAATAAAGGGACGAAAATAAAGCAACATTTCCATGCATAACAAAGATACAGAAAATCGGGGTTGTGGCAGCAGTGAACTTATGCTTATTGAATGTCTGAAATGAGTACACTTGGTAGAACATAGGGAAAGCTGGTCTTCACCAGAAGAGAAAAAAAATATCAACATAACACTTAAATTAAAAGAACTGAAGATGCATAAAGCAAGAGAAGGAAAAAAGCTCCTTAAAGAGAGCATTATTAAGTAAATAAAGTTACAAATGGTTTCAACTGAAAGTCATATGGAAACAGAAGCAGAAACAAAGAATTTACATGAACATTCACAAAATTGATGATGTGCTCATATAACAACATATTGATGGTCATTGTTTTCAGGAAGTTGTCGTGCCATTAGATAAAATATCAAGAATTTTAGACAAAAAATCCTCAAGTTCACTGTTTTCAGTAAAAGTAGACAAAGAAGGGGGTCACCCATGAAGCAAATAACTGCCACTACCCAGTTATGGTCCTGGCAATTTGAGGTCCTAGGAGGGGTAGACTGGAGACAGACAACCTTTGGCTTTTGTTTCGCACAAGATGACTACCCTGAGACATGAACCCGTGCTACTGCACTTGTAAGCCCAGGCCTTTTACCATGCTCCCAAGCAATGGCGCATGTCATCCATGCAAGAAATATAATAGTAAGATCATGACTACAAGAATAAAGGGAAGAAACCTAAAAGGGAAAGCAAAGCAACACCAAATGTCGCCACTCCACTTACAACATGGGTTGTGACTTGAACCTTAAAACACTGGAGACATTGCCTCTTTCACAGGGAATTTTTGCTATTTGATTATGAAGGGCTCTACTAGTGCAAGAAAATGTAGCAACTTTTTGCAAGATACATCTTGAACATGGTCGACAATGCAAGGATTTAAAACAAGATTGCCGCTGCTCTAAGCTGACAAACTTGTCTCTTATTGCAAATGACAACTAGTCATTAGAGTTGAGGAGATAGAGATGTGTGCCTAAGATCCATACTTCAGCTAGATTTACTAAACACTAAAGGAATATGAAGGTCAATATTACCTAAAATATGCATTGCAAGAAGGGTACATGTTTGAAGGTAACTAGGTACATATACCAAGAACCTCAATACTTACATGTAGGAGAATTAGCTGGACTGTCAACCAAGACAAAGTAACTTGTCCTTGTGGAGGGGTAACTTTTATGGCCCCAATAAAGAAGGATGAAGGAAAGACAATTTAACAGTCATACATCTACCAAACTGCTAAGGCTCAAGTGTCAACAACTGGATTGATACCCAACTCCCAATCCCTAAGTGTCTTGAGGAAGAACCGAGTATGGAGTATGGACCATGTCCTAACATTACCCAAATCAAGGACTTGAGTCCATTTTGTAGTGGTGGAAAGATCCTCAAAAATAGTACACCATCTCATATCACAAGGTGACTAACAGAAAATGTGGCCAAGTCATTCTTCATAACACTGGAATGACTACAGGGGATTCCCAAATCCACCGAGTCTGATTGAGAAGTCAAATTCAGTTAGTTGTTCCAAAAGACAAGATAAGGAGGGGTGAAGGTACAATTCTCGAGAGCCTTCCATCTACAGATAGACAAGCCAACTGAAGTTGTTGATAGAAGTCTAGAGAACATGATGCATTGCCCCAACACTGAGCATACAACTACCTGGGATACAATTTTGCCCCAACCTAGTGCGTGCACAACAATATCGTCCATGGTTCAAAGAGATGATCACCATCATGATAGTATCATGACTGACATCATAGCAACCAATAGACCTTGTCCCTTTATCAATGTCAAACAAGACTTTTCCTCGAGGCAAAGACTTCTCTCAACCTATCCAACACATACTTGAAGAAAACAAGAATAAGATTGCGAGGAGCATCCTGACCTACCATGAGCATAGGAACCAAGAATCACTGAATATTCAATTCAAGCCCCAAGATTGGGTTCTTGTCCATTACTGAGAAAAGATGTAGTTTTCTTCTTATTTTCAATAGGTAATCAATCCTGTGACACCCGGCCCTTATGGGCCTTGGACCAGGCCCATCTAGAAGCCCAAAGCCCATACAAAAAAAGAAAAAAAGGGAACAGGAAGAAGACTCCCGATGGGAGTCTTCTTCTCCGATGAATTCCGGACGGAAAAGAGTCCTAGGACCACTGGAGCTCTAGGACTCTCTATAAACATGCCTCCCCCTCCCTCAAGAGCTTCCACAGGCGATCGTCGAGCTCGATTCCTCCTCTTTTCTCCGTAGAAGCCGCAGTCTCCCCTTTATTGTGTTCGTCGGAAATCGGAGGTCGGGATGCCACCAGAGCTCAGGTAAGGCTCCAACTTTTTTCCTCTCCCTCTTCCTTCTTCCCATGGCTTTAGACCCTCACCGGCCATCGGAATCGCCAGAAAATTCATAAAAGGGTGAACCCTGTTCGGTTGGGCCACCTTCCTCTCTTTCCGGCCACCGGTGCCGTCGGTTGCGGCATCTCATCCCTAGGATAGGACCCTCATACTTTATCCCTCTTCTCCGAAAGTTTTGGCCGCCGACGACCGGCCAATGACCGAAAAACAAAAGGAAAAGGAGCGGATCCCCTGTTTACCAAAAAAAAAAAAAAAAACTCGCCGGCTGAACCTTGCCGCCAGCCATTCCTTGCCCTACCATCGTCGACCGCCACTGCCGGACATCCGGCCACGCCGCCGCCCCTCGCCGGATTTGAGCCATCGAGCCCCACTCGATTCGTCCCCTGTTCGGCCGAGAAAAGAAGAAGAAAAGAGAGAAG
>KE504718.1:277201-288552 GCA_000441515.1 Elaeis oleifera | reverse complement strand
TGAAACAGGGGCGACGCCCCTGTTTCACGCCCGCAGTGTCGCACGCGTGGACTGCGCCCCTGTTTCACTCCCGCGTGCCGCACGCGTGGATTGCGCCCTCCGATGGCCACGACAGCCAACCGGAGGCCGTCCGACGACCCCGCCGGCTCCTTCCCCTCCATCTTTTTCTTTCTTCCTCTCTCTATTTCTCTCTCTTTCTCTCTTTTTTTCTTCCGATTCAGATCCGCTTGCCTTCATCGGTTCGATACAGTACGGTACGAAACCGTACCAAACTATACCATCAGCCGATCGATATGATCGGCGGTACTGGTTCAGCATACCTTGGGTCTAATAGATATTTCCGTTGAGAGATAAATATATCATTTTTTAAGTAAGCCACTTCAATACCCAGAAAGTATTTCAATTTTTGGAATTCTTTGATCTCAAATTCTTGAGCAATCTTTTTCTAAAAGATTTTTTTTAGCTGTATTATTTTCTGTCACAATAATATCATCCACATACACTACTAGTAAGGCTATAACTTGACCTTTATCTGAGTGTTTTATAAATAATGTGTGGTCTCCCTAACTTTGTTTGTATCTCATTCTCAGCATTGTTTTTGTAAATCTTCCAAACCATGCTTCAGAAGATTGTTTTAGGCCGTACAAAGCCTTTTTCAAAAGATGGATTTTATCAATTTCAAAATTTCTATCAAATCCGGATGGTAGCTCCATAAAGACCTCTTCTTTCAAATCTCAATGTAGGAATACATTCTTCACATCAAATTGTTGCAAATCCCAATCCAACATAGCAGCAAGAGATAACAGAATTCTTACAGTATTCATCTTTGCTACTGGTGCAGAAATTTTCTGGTAGTCTACCCAATAGGTTTGTGTATATCCCTTTGCAACTAATCTTGCTTTGTACCTCGCAAGAGACCCATCTGCTTTGTATTTTAAAGTATAAACCCATTTGCATCCAATTGGTTGTTTCCTTTTAGCCTAGTCACAATCTTCCAAGTCTTATTCTTCTCTGGTGTAGTCATTTTCTCTTTCATGGTTTGTACCCAATACTTATCCTTTAATACCTCTTGTATAGTTTTAGGCAAGGTTCGCCGTACCGATACCGGACCCGTACCGGTGAAATTCTGTTTAATGTCGGTACGCGGTTCGATACGGTACGATAATGTCGGTACACTTTGGTACGGCATACCGATACGAGACCGGTACGGTACGATACGGGCGGTACGGGCGGTATGGCATTCCATGGTTTTAGGGATATCAATTGAGTCTAGGGTAGTGAAGAAACTTTTATGTTGTGAAGAAAGGCGATGAAGGGAGACAAACTGTGAAATTGGATAGAGTGGATGTTGAGTACATTTTCTGATGGCCCTTCTTAAGGCAATTGGGAGATCTAGGTCTTGAGAAATAGACTCTTCAAGAATAGATTCATTAAGAATAGAATCAGTGAGAGAAACTGGTTTATCTGGCTCTTGTTCATCCAGATTGGAGTCTTGGGTCTGCATTGGTTCAAAAATCACCTTTTTTCTCCTTGAATACTGCAGTAATTCAGGCTGCATTTGTTGCTGATTTTAGTGTCTTGTTCCAGCTCATCTGAAGATGGTTCATGTGGAGAAAGCATATCATATGAGGATAGTTCATGTGGAGGAGGCATCTCATATGAGGATGCTTCATGTGGAGGAGGCATTGGCTGTAGACTTCCAAGATTATCAAGGACAACCTATTCCGAACTATCCTTAGGCTTCTCCCCCTGAAGAGAGGAATGGGGTTTGGAAAATAAAATTGGTTCTCATTAAAGGTGACATCCATAAAGATAAATATTTTCGAGTAGGAGGATGATAACACTTATACCCTTTTTGTGTATTGGAATAGCCACGAAATACATGTTAGAGCTCTAAGATCAAGCTTTCTCCGATGTTGTTTATGAACATGGACATAGGAGATACACTCAAAGATGCGAAGAGGAAGATTACTCGAATAATGAAGCTCAAAATGAAAGGTAGACAATAGGTGAATAGGAGATTGATCACCAAGGATACGTGAAGGGACTCTATTAATCAGGAAAGTTGCTGTAAGGACAGTATCTCCCCTAAAAAATTTTGGGGCTTTAGAATGGCAAAGAAGGGCACGAGTGACATTTAGAAAATATCGGTTTTTCTCTCTGCTATCCCATTTTGTTGGAGCGTGTCAACACAAGAGGATTCGTGAATGATTCCTTTGTGAAAGAAGGAAGCAAGAGTGAAATTAAAATAATCTTAAGCATTATCAGAATGAATCCTTTGTATGGATACCCCGAATTGAGTCTGTCATTTGGTGGAAAGATGGAATTATATGGCTGATCTCAGATTTTTTCTTCATAAGATATATCCACATGGTCCTAGTATAGTCATCAATGAATGACACAAACCACTTTGCCCCAGTATGAGTAGGAATTCTAGATGGACCCCAAATATCTATATGTATGAGAAGAAAAGGTTTGAAAGATTTATTAAAACTCAAAGAAAATGACACACGATGATGTTGAGCAAATTCACAAGTATCACAATGAAAGCTTTGAACATCAACATTATTAAACAATAAAGAAACATAGTTTTCAGCAAAAGGGTGGATAGCCAAGATGAAGATGCTGGATCCATATTTCAGATTCATTGGAAGAGAAAGAATGAGCAGAATTAAATGATATGCAGGAGAGAGTGATCCGATTTGCAGGAGTGGAAAAACTACTGACAGCATCAAGGTAGTAAAAGTCATTCCGTTTCTTAGCAGATCCAATCGTCCTCCCTGTGACTTTGTCCTGAAAGATGCAATGGTATCAAAAAAATGTGATACAACAATTTAAATCTTTGGTGAGCTGATGAATGGAGATTAGATTAGTGGATAATTTAGAACATGGAACACATTTTTTAAATGAAAGGAAGGGCTAAGAAAATTTGGCCTTGGCCGGCTATGTTAATAGGGAAACCATTAGCCACGATAATTATTTGATTTCCAGAAAATGGTTTGTAGGTCTCAAATCGAGATAGGCTATGGGTCATATGATCCATTGCTCCCGAGTCAAGTACCAAGGAGGAGGAATGAGGCAATGTAATGGCATTAAGAGAATTAGAAATAAGACACTTACCGAATTGAGCCAATGAACATAAACCAGAGGAAGTAGACAGAGTTTAGAAAATCTCGTAATTTCTCAACCTCCTCTTTGTTGAATTCTCGAAATTCAGCTTCTTCAAGTTTTTCAAGTATAGATCCCTTAAGAAAATTTTCACCAACTGTGACCATTGAAGATAATTCTTCCCATCAAGATGATAGAAAGAGTTCATGGCCTGCAGTTCACCATTTACAATGGGTTGAGTTGTCCCAAAGACAGGTCTGGAAGGGTTGAACGCCCTGACCTCAGAAACTTCAGACATATTGACTAGAAGAAGGGATCAAATAACAGCAACAACAGAAAGACTGACTGACAACGGAAGTGCAGTCAGATTTGACTGACAGAAAAAAGCTGCGAACAACGATGACTTCTGCAATGAAGATAGAGAATGATGAAGATGTCTGCGATGAAGGCAGATGAAGTCAACATTGAAGATGTCTGCGATGAAGACAAACAAGGTCGACGGCAATGAGACCAACAGCGATAAGGCTGTGGACTTCAATGATGAAAATCGATAGAAAAGAAGAAACAACGATGGAAAATAGGCCTTATGGAAAGAGCTCTGATACCATGAGAAAAGATGTAATTTTCTTCTTATTTTCAATGGGTAATCAATCCCATATAAATATACAAAAGGATGATCTTCTTAAGAGATCAAATCCAACGTAAATCCTATGAAATAAGGGATATGATCAAATCCCGTGTAAATCCCATGAAATAAGGGATAAGATCAAATCCCATCAAATAAGGCATAATTAAATATGGTTACAGTGAAATAAGGAAAAAAAGGAAGAATAGGGAACTATACAAATATCCTACCATTAGAGAAAGAGGAAGAATAGGAAACTATATAAATATCCTACAATTAGATGAGAAATTTTAGGAAATTCTCAATAATTACCAAACCAGAGCAACAGCCACCCCCAATAGTTCAACAAGCCCCGACCAAAGCATATTGGGCCCTATCTGCTCATCAAACAAGTAGGAGAAATTGCTACAAGACCTGACCTCCCAGAAAGCAAAGTTCTCCTTACTATCAAGACAAGTCCAACAAAGTTCATGACCCATCGTTGTTGATGCTTCTGAAGAAAAGAATGGCATCAGATTGAAGTAGTTATGGACAATTAGAAAATAATGATTTGGTGCCAAGCTCATCAAAATATCTGGTCCAAATAGATGAGCAAACCCAAGTTTAAGAGATCATGAATAATAATTGGAGACCTACAGGTTGCAACACCTCAGTCATGATCTATGTTTAGATTGCCAAGCATTCAATTCATTAGAGCTCAACTCCTCGTACAGAGAGGGAGCTAATGCAAGTCAGCTCCATACTCTTCACCTTTGGAAGACACCAAACCCTCAAAATGGGTCCTAGGAGCACCAGATAAAGCTAAAAAGTTGCAAAACCAAAGAGCATAAAGGGATAAAGTAACAATAGAGCATTGGTGTTATAGCCATTATACAACAACTGCCACCCAATCAGTAACTTCAACAAGATATCATCCAAGCTTCAAGAAGTTTAGCACCGACAAACCTTCTAAACACAAATCAAGCACCGTCAAATCACTTCATGCCATAGAATGATTCAGATACTTTTAAAAGCTTACATTGATCTTGGTTATGCATATCATTGTCTAATTGTCTTAATCGATGGTTGGTCGGAATTCTAGAGTCTAGATTACTTAGCGTAGATAATTTTATTAATTATTAAGAGATCTAGTAAACCCGGACTTTCCTTTCATATAAGGGACTTGGAACCTATTAATACCCCATATCTACTCAGTTTTCATCAATAAATTAATAAAGTTCTTATTTTCTGAGTTCGCTCCTGTGTCCTCCTTGTGCCTTCTAAAGATCCAACTTCCACATGGTCACTAGAAAATGTAGCAACTAGTAAAGGTGGAGAAAGAAACATATTGAAAGATGACTTCTTGTGCTCCAAACAACAACTTAGCAGCCTTGAAATGAAGAATGGAATATCTCATAAAATTTCATATTCCAACAACTTGACATAGATCAACTGGCCATTGATGTCAACTTTTCAATGACTGATGTAAGCAATTATAATGATGAAGAATTAAAGATGATCATCCTGGTTTTGAAAAATCCAATAGCCAGAATGTCGAATACATCTGAAAAGGCATTTTGTGGAAGACAGGCCAAAAGAATTGCGTAACCTTCCACTGGGCACTAACCCATACAAATAAGTATTTATGGTTTAGGCTTTAGGTCCTGTCATAATACCAAAAATAATGAACTAAAAAAAAAAAACAAGCAACATATACACAATATACACAATACATACATAAATGATATGACTTCTCATTTGCTAACATATCAGATCAACTTTACATAGTTTAAGTAGTTCTTCATTCAATTGACTGAATATAGGACTCAGTCAGATGGTAGGAAGTAGGTTGTTGATTTAATTATAATATATAAAATAACATTAGGACAAGAATGTATAGGCATGATAGTTTTCAATTATAGTTTCGGACATATCATAACAAAGGAACAATATACATACATACAGACATACATACATACATACATATCTATATCTATATCTCTATATCTCTGTCTATCTATCTATTATATATATATATACACACACAAAAGAGCCATGTTCTGCAGCTTATGACGGATTTGATATCTAATTATAGCATGCTAACGCATTTGAAAGGGTATTAAACAGAAATGACCACATAGGAGTCAGCTTAGTGTCACTACAATAACAGAACTTTAGGTGCCAGCACCAGTGTATGCATGACATAACAAATAGCTGAGTCATAACTCATGCAGAATGGTCCATATCAGGTCCGTGTTGGTTCATGCCAACCAGGATGGATCAGGATAAAAAGATGCAGACTGGCATGGAACCATTTTTTCCTTCTATGAACCCTAGCATGTGAACAAATACATGACTGACACTGCATGACATACTATCATACCATTCATTGATGGCATGGGCACGATATGTGGTTTTAAGTCTTTGACATAATTAAAAAATTTGTTCTTATGGAAAAATATGACTAAATAATGTAGAAGAACAGGCAAACCTCTGAAGTTACTGAAAAAGAAGCTGTATAGCTAATTAATAAGCATACTTACAATGTCCACATCTGACAAAAAAGTCATGGCCATGGAAGAGAACCAAGGTGGCAGCTCAACTGCATTAAGGTAATAAATATATGGTGCAACAAAATATTAGCATAAAATTTGGGGAAAGAAAGGTTCTAAAGACATCCATGCTGAAGAAAATCCATCACCACATAACAGTAAACATCATCAATTATTTTCTACAGGTTAACTAACCATTATGAAATAATTTCAAAATATTAAGTATGGCTCCAATTTTTTAACAAACCCCTTAAAAACTAAAGGGGGTCTTTACAATGAAGTAATGTATAGAGCAATATAGTCTCATAAAATAACCAAGAAAACTCTCCTACATGCATGTGCATTTTTTATTGGATATGTGTATTGCTATGAAAAGATTTATCAAGGACTTCTGAATGCTGAATGTGAGATATGAGATATGCAGGTCCGTCACTGCAGTCACTCATATACAGGTGAAAAGGTCCTTGTGTTAAGCCTTACCAATAAAGGATTCCACATATGTACATCAGAAATAGAAAGCATTTAGCATTGATGATGCCCTTTTCTTTTTTTCTCAGGGAGGAGTGGGCTATTTGAGGCGCAATATGATATCAGGGTTCAGAGTGACTGATCTCTAGAAAGAATTGCATCAACATTGCATAGGAAGAAGTGGTTTCTAGAGAAGCTGCACAAATAATGAAGCAGGCTGGTGACAGATCAATGTACAATGAAAACTGCACTGTAAACAGAACTGGGGATGGATCGGCAGACAGTAAAATCAAGTTATTGACAATATTGCAGACATTTTAACAGTATGGAGAAAGACTATGGCAGGTTTTGTAAGATTAGAGGGAAATAATCTAGGATCAGTTGGTATGCATACTTTGGTATTTGAAATAAATGCAGAATTAAGCAAAGTGATGTCCAAAATCCATTTATTCACTGAAAAAGTTTAAACTCATAGATAAACAAAAACCTGGTGAACATTAATGAATAGTTGTACATAAGTTATTAAAACTAGATTTAATGCAGAGATAAGATTTTGGCACAATTATGAATTATGTGACATAGCTACCCATAAAACTGAGGATTCAGAATCAAAAGGACATACAACAGTATGCAATGAAGGTTTCTTGGTTTTTAGGTCTTGGAAAGGATCTATTATATGAACAAAACTAAAGAATCAAAATAGAAATCAAACTGTCTCCATCACAGAGCCCAGAATTAATTCCAGTTGGAAAGTTGAGTCATCTTCCATATCGCACTGTAATCAACAAGCAGATATTTTCTTCACAAATCATCAAAGAAAATCATAAAATATATCATTCCCCTACAAACTACCATTCGAAGATATAACTCTTTCTCAGTGAACACAGAAAGTATGGTTTTCATTTTTGCAATGAACCTGCAAAATGATGTTGAAAGAGGGTTATAGCAGAACATGCAAGTTACACTCCAAAAAGTGCAAAGAATTGTTATTTCAAAAACAGAAAAGCAGGCCTAACAATACTAAACTATAGGAAGTTGAAGAAGTATAAGAAACCACACAAATACTCATATGAGTAACAATCGTGTTTCTTTCCCAAACAGAAAAATAATGCAACCCCCCAAATATGAAATGACATTAGGTGATGAGCTTTGATGGATTTCAAGTATGCCAACTGCATTAGCAAAATAAATGCCCCAAACAAATAAAATGCCCCAAACAAAATAAAATGCCCCAAACAAATAATTCATTTTGAGGACCTTTAATTCATCCTCAGAAGCCAATAATTTGATCACTAGAAAGCTGATAATTTTTGACATAGAATCACCAGAAAAGGAACTAAAATACACTCAAACTTTCAATTCAGTACATGGCATGGTTCTTATTCCAAAGACATCAAGCGGTGCAACTTCCACTAAAAGCCACTCTTGAAATCAGATAAAATGATGAGAGCAGAAGAGATTGCCAGGAGGATGAAACAGTCAGAATTTTGTCAAAACTCGATTTTCGAATAAAATACACAACCTAATTATAAATCAAGAAGAGCACTTCAGAAGAGAAAGGTGTAGAGACCAAATATTAAATACTCATCCCGCTGCAAAACCCAAGAACAAATTTTCGACCCACTACCAAACACTCCATCGATTTTGGGCATCAGGATTACCAATTATAAGAGAAATAACCATAAACTTATACCCAAAAACCAAAAGATTTAATCTTTTTATCTTAAACAAACCACACCAAGTTTGGAAGAGGAGGAATCCAAAGACTCTCCTCCAAAAACCCTAAAACCGTGCATGCCCACCACTCCTGGAGCTCCAGGGACATGGCCAGAACCAAGTCTCGCAGCGACTATAGCTCAACAGCTCAGAGCTAGGCCGCTGCGTCCATGGGATGAGACGTAGCCGGCCATTAGAGCCAAAAAAAAAATCAAAATCTACATCCTCAAACAGGTTTACAAGCACCTCGGTTACAAATGCCAACAATAGACCCACAATATTTACACCAAAAAGACATCAAAATTTGATCTTTATATCCCCACCAAAAAAAACATCAAAATTCTATCTTGGTGACCAAAAAGTCATCAAAATCCGATTTTTTATCTCAAACAACCAAACCAGGATCAGAACAAGAAACACCCAAAGATTTTCCCAAACAGAAACCGAGTAAAACCGCCCCCACCTACCTCGCAAGTAACTCCAGGCGTAGGGCCTGAGCCAGGTCTCGCCGCGCGAGTAGCTCGAGACGACGTAGCTGAGCCCCGGCGGCCCCTGGCACGCGGCGGAGCCCGCCATTAGAGACCACGAGCAAAAGATCAACAAAAGGGAGAGACCCGATGCGGCCATCGACTGCAGAAAGAAGAAGGAAAGGAAGGAATTTGTGCCCCCTTTATTCTCCTCCTTTGGTCTCGGAGGATTCCAAGGAGGCGAAGGCGACGAAGCGGAGGAGCAAAAGGCAGAAAGATACCCAGATAGATATTCCCTTGGATCGAGCGCGAGTACCGATGGAATGTCCGGCACCAAGGTGCGGACTTCTGGTTCAAGGCTCCTGCCTTCTCTATTTGTTGTTCTCAGATAAAACTACGTTAAGGACCATGGAGACGGGTGCACTTTACCAAACTGAGGCGTGCTTTTACTTTTAGCGACGCAGTTAGAACTACGGGTTTCGTCTGAAATCGCCGCTGGCCGTTGTAATGGCCATGGTGGACTGGCCTTAGCTGGCTCTTGCAGGGGATTATAATGACTTTTTTTTTTGGTAAACAGAGGAGCCAACAGCTAATGACTGGATTTTTTTTTGGTTAACGAGGATTTTGTTTTCTTTTACTGTTCCGTGTAAGCAGTAATACCGAATGCATGCATAGTGAAGTAAAGACATGATTAGGCGATGTCATTTTAAGCATAAGCCTCCTATATTCCTTTTTTTTTTTTTTTTTGGGGTGGAAGGAACTGAATTGTTTTAGCTTAAGTATTTAGACAAAAATAAAAATATCTTTAGATTTCTGACCCATCGGGTAGTTTTTTTTTTTTTTTTTTTGGTCTCCTTTTTCTTCTTGTTGTCACAGCTTCAAGTTCAATCATTAGACTCGTAGCACATATGGTCAACGTGTTTTGTAGTAGTTTTGGAGAAGAAAGATGAGTAACTCCCAAATGAATAATAAATACAAAAGAATTTGAATATTAATTTTGGCCACGTGCTTTCCATTTGCAAACCTTCCATTTAAGTTTAGGGATGCTATGCGGAAGCGCATTTATGAAAATATTTTATTATAAAAAATTAAAAATATTTGATTGGGAAAAATAGATGTCTGAAATTAGAATGGATGACTTCTATTCCAACCGTTTGGTTGGAAGGAGTCCCATTCCGATTTCAATTTCAGAGTGAAATGGAAATGGCTCAATCTATATAGAACTGAATCCCTATTCTCTTCTATGGATTCAAATTTTCATTTCAATTCTGATACCGATTCTGATCACGAATCAAACACTTCGGAGGATTTGATCATTCCGATTTTCATTCTCATTCCGATTTCGGTTACAACCAAACGCCCCCTTATATTTTTAATGAGAACATTTGAAGGCTGTTTGGTTCGCAACTAGAATCAGAATGAGAATAAAAATCGGAATGGCTTGAAATCAGAATGGCCAAATCTCTGAAGTATTGGTTCATGATCGGTATTGGAATCAGAATCGAGAGGGTGTTTGATTAGGATGGGTGGGGTCTAGAATCGAAATTGGAATGACTTACTCCCATTCCAACCGTTTGGTCGAGAGGAGTCCCATTCCAATTCTGATTCCAGAGTGGAATGGGAATGGCTCAATCATTCCAATTCTGATTCCAGAGTGGAATGGGAATGGCTCAATCTATGTAGAACTCAATCTCTACTCTCCTCTATAATTAAATTTTCATTTCAATTCTGATTTCGATTTCGATTCTGGTCACGAACCAAACGCTTCAGAGGATTTGGCCATTCCGATTCCGATTTCAAACCATTCCGATTTCATTCCCATTTCGATTCGGTTACGAACTAAACACCCTTCGAAATTGAAATGAAAATTAAATCCATAGAGGAGAGTAGGGATTAAATTCTATATAGATTGAGCCATTCCCATTCCATTCCAGAATCGAAATCAGAATGGGATTTCTTCCAACCAAACAGTTGAAATGGGAGTCACCCATTCCGATTCCGATTCCAGACTCCCACTTCCCTCAACCAAACACTCCCTTGGTTTAAAATCGAAATTAAAATTGGAATCAATTGGAATAGAAATCGAAATATCCATAACCTATAATGTATTTAGTTCATAATTAGAATCAAAATTGAAATAAAATTTTAATACTAAAGAAAAATATGGATTGGATATCAAGGAATCAATATTTTCATTTCTTTTGAAATTGAATGGGAATGGGAGGTAAGTGCCCTAGTTCTAAGCAATTTATTGAAGACATATATGATTATTCTACTAATAAAACCATACATGTATATCTGAAAATTTAAAATTTATTTAACATAAAATAATTTATATTATTTTATATATTATTTTATTTTTAAAAAATTATTTGCTGTGTATCAATTACTTCCAACTAACCAAACATAATATATTTCTAACAGTGGGAAAAAAAA
>KE504718.1:211961-234738 GCA_000441515.1 Elaeis oleifera | reverse complement strand
CGATGAAATTTTTTTTCATCGTTGATATGAGATTATTTATGATAAAAAATTATTTTCATCATAAATATTAAATTATTTGTAATGAATATTTTATCATTGTAAATAGCATTAGTGGCAATGAAAATATTTTTGTCACAAGTAATTCCATCACAAAAATATTCTTTATTGTAGTGGTAGGACATTTCACGGTCCCACACGTATACCGCATGTGTGGAACAGCCAGCATTAGATCATGATGGAGTACGATCAGGAGGAGAGGCCAGTAGGAGAGACTGTATGGGAGATGCATTTCTTTTTTGGAGTGCTTGTGAGATGGTCCGACATCATTCTCATACTGTCCGTAGACTGACGATTGATGGATGTTGGTGTCAAGGACCGGATGTGGGAGGAGATTTGGATAAGTGTATCTTAATTATATATTTGTTATGATATGTTTACACTATGTTTGATTAGAATAATTTCGTAACTGACTTCTGATAACTTTGTGCAGAGGAGGTATGACTTTTCAGATCATAAGAGAGCTCGAAGTGCCCAACTATAGAAGATTGAGGAGTTATTCCGATACTACAAGGTTAAGCTCCACAGAGAATGGCTAGAGCACCATAGGGACATTGAAGAGGAGCTTGTTTTTTGGATCTAGGACTGTCCTCCGAGTCAGTGAGAGGGGATGGTCAGGCATTGGAGGAGTCGGAAGTTTCAGGTTTAATTTATAACTTATGAATTTTCGTTACACTGATAATTATATTTATTTTAACTTATGTGATTTAAATACTTTTTAGGCTACCTTCCGTCAGAATCGGGAGAACCGAACTGCTCAGGAGTACACTCACACTTTCGACCATGAGTCTATGGCCAGTTGTGTGCATAGAGAGGTAATAAATTCTGACCTTTAATTTATAAGTTATTGAATTATTATTATTTTTACATATTTCTAACAAGCTGATTGATTGTTATAGCTGATGAGAGAGGAGATGATACCCACCCGTAGCACCATCTTCCGATCCAATCGTACGGACAAGAAGGGCAGGCCGATGAACACCGCAACCGAAAGGATTTTTGTAAGTAATAACTAGAGTATGATTAGTATGATTAGTATTTTAATATTTTTTATGAGATTTTATTTGAATTTATAATTATAGAAACAGTTAGATGTGCTTGCGAGCAAAGGTTCAGACACCTTTGGCCCCCATGATCATCTGTTTCAGGTCTTAGGATCTAAGCACTCTGGGAGGATTCATTACAGGCCCGGACATATACCGATGAGCTACTGGTCTGAGACGAGTGTCTCCTCACATGCTTTTGGGATCGTCAATCGGGAGTAGCTTGACGAAGTCTTGGCACAGGCAGCTCAGGCTTAGGAGCGTACATCTTATGCTAAGGAGCACGTATCTCAGCTACAAAGCATTATATCCGCTATGGTGATACAGCTCTCACTCATCTTGGAGCTGATTTTTGAGTATTCAAGATATGTTGGCCAGCATTTCAGCTCCAGCCCCTCCCTATGATGATGAGATGCTTGGAGAGGAAGATTTAGATTTAGCAGATTTTTATGTATTTATTTTATTAAAAATATTATAATACAATTTGATCAGTAATAAAATTTAAGTATTTAAGACATATTCATGCATTATTATTAAGTTTCATATGAAATTTTTGGTTCTTTCAAGTTTTAATTTGAGTAATTATATATTAAACTATGTTTATCAGATAAAAAATGATAAATTTATATTTTTTACTATCCAACATCTATGACAGTGATTGTACAATCGCTGTCGTATTTGTGCCAACCACTGCCGTATATCTGTGCCAACTACTGTCATAATCTATGACAGCGGTTACAAAATTGCTGTCGTAGAAGATATAGGAGTGGTTGGCACAGATATATGGTAGCAGTTCCTAAACCACTACTATAAAAATTATGGCAGCGATTCCTAAACCGCTGCTATAGAAGCTATAGCAATGATTTAGGAATTGTTGCTATACATGCTATAGCAGCATTTACCAATCGCTACTATATACCACTGCGATAGATCAGATTTTAGCAGTGGTTTAATAATTGCTGCTATACCCTTATACGACAGCGGTTACAGTAACCGCTACAACAACCGCTGCCATAGACCTATGGTGACAGCGACAGTAGCAGCATTGTAAAACCACTATCGTAGGCTGTGGCAGTGATTTTTTGGATTACGACAGCGGTTCCGAATCGCTGCCGTAGCCTTGTCCTATAGTGGTGGAGGTAATTCCTTCATTAATAAAATTGATATAAATTGACAATGGTATAACTAAATACAACCAATATAAGCTCTTTTTTTCTCTTTTATTTTTAATGATATATATAATTTTTTAAAATTGTAAAATCCAACTTCACCATATGCTTATGAGTAATTGTACTAGTAACAATCACCATTTACAAATGAATGAGACTTTGTATCAACTATCTCGCATCCCATAGTATATAACATAAATCTCTTATAGAAAAATATTTAGAAACCTAGTTTTCCACTTGTAAAATATTCTTATCAAGCAATATCATAATAGATCAATAATAAACTATTGATCCATATATTACAAAATTTCTACTAGTAGTCTGGTGATTTGTTAGGGAGACTCAATAAAATATATTGTTTCAGCATTTTTCTAGCTAGAAATATCTTGAGGATGGTATATTGATTAGTTGGATTGATTACTTGGATGGTATATTGACCATGAGGCACTGAAATATATCAATAGTCAAGAGAAGCTGAGCCGCAAGCATGTCAAGTAGATGATTCTAAAACACAAATCTAATGTTCAGAATCGAGTGATGGATCCGCTGAGCAAGGTAGATATTCTTCGAGTGGAGGTGGTCGACTTTGATACTTTGAGAGACCTTTGTACCAGTGATCCGGACTTTGTGACCATTCTACAGAAGGTTTAGATTGATGATTGAGTTGATTACTAGTTGCAAGATGATTTTTTATTTTGAGGAGTGTAGTTCTGTATTTCGATTGTTCTTTGTGGGAGAAGATCATACAAGAGCTCCATGCAAACGGCTACTTCAGAAGAGATAAGACTCTCATGTTGATTTATAGCAAGTATTACTAGCCAAAGATGAAGCATGATGTGATCTGACATATGTAGCATTGCCAGATATGCTAAGTGTCAAAAGGTATAGTGACTAATATAAGATTGTATACTTCTTTGCCTGTTTCTAACCACCCATGAGAGGAGGTTAGTATGGACTTTATGTTGGGGCTACCTATGACCCAAAGATGATGCAGTTTAGTACTAGTGGTGGTAGATCAGTTTTCAAAATGGCATAGTTCATAGCTTATCGCAAAACTCTAGATGCCACTAATGTTGCTTAGCATTTTTCAAGGAGATTGTGCATCTCCATGGAGTGCCCAAGACCATTACATTCAATCGAGATAAGAAGTTCATAAGCCACTTTTGAAGGAGTTTATAAAAAAAGTTGGGCACATCTCTGCAATTTAGTTCAGCCTATCATCTTGAGATGGATGGTCAGACTGAGTCCATTAATAGGAGCCTGAGGAATTTATTGAGTCTTGCTGGTGAATGATCGAAGTAGTGGAACTTAGCCTTAGCACAGTTTGAGTTTGCCTTCAATGATTCAATGAATCGAACCACAGGCTACAATCTGGTCTAGATAGTTTATAGATCAAACTCAAATAGTATTCTAGACTTGACTCCAATCACTTCTAGGGATGATCTAGTCTGAAGGCTGAAAGCTGGGCCAAAGAAATCAAGGCTATCCATCAGTCTGTCAAAGAAAGATTGAGGACAGTAATGCCAAGTATAAGGAGGCTGCTAACAAGCATAGGAAGAAGTTAACTTTTGAAGTTAGTGATTTCATATGGACTGTTCTAACCAAGGATCGATATTCTATTGGTGAATACAACAAGTTGAGCTAGTAAAAAATTGATCCTCTCGAGATAATCAAAAAGATCAATGATAATGCTTATCAGTTGAGGCTACCTAGTCATCTTCGTATCTTTGATGTGTTCAATATGAAGCACTTGGTTCCCTACACAGGTGATTTATCAGAGAACGAGGAGACTTCTAACTCGAAGACAAGTTCTTCCAGTATGGAGAGGATGACGTAGATGTCTTAGCTGGTAAATACATTGATTAGATGGATTAAACTCAAAAGGATGAGAAATCAAGCTAATGCACCAAATCCTACCAGATTTGACCTCATTGTGCTAAAACGAGCATAACTCCTTCACCCAATGTCAGAATCACTTATAAGATCCTAATTCAGAAAGCTCTTTCTGTGTTCTACGAGCTTGATGGCTTTACCATCATAGCTAATTTTGGAGTCAGATTCTATCATTTGACAAGTCAATAGGAACCGGAGGATCTTAGATGAATTAGAAATCGATCTTGATTTTTTTAATTTTATTTTGGATTACTATTTTATTTTGAATTGCTTAGGCGTTAAGTTAGGTTGTTTTTCTTCTATAAATATGACCCTTTTTGCCAATATTATAGTCAGTCTATTTTCTAAATTATTGAATCAAAACTCCAGAAGAGAGTTTCTTCTTATTTTTGTTGTTCTCTTTGTTTTGTGCATCTTCTTTCTCTCTTCTCCATCGAAGCATGGCCTTGGCTGCATCAACTTCCAACAATCATAAACGAGTAATTAGAACTCCAATTGACAAAGTCTGCTCCTCCACGAGGTCTATTATTAAGCACACTACCCTCAAAGTTAATCTTGAGGAAGCAAAAGAATCGTAGCACTCATATAAAATGAATCACAAGAGAAGATAAATATAGAAGCTACAGAATAAGAGCCACGACTGTCCTTGTTGTCACAGATTGCCATAGATTTCTCTTACTATTTAGTAGCAATAGCATATTTGAGTTATGAAGCTTGTAGGGAAGCTTTCATCAAAGTTAGCCTAGACTTCTATGAGTACTTTAAAATGTATACTTGTTTCTAGCTAACCAGATATAGTAAGCAATATGATATATAAAATTATCTCACTTCTATCATTCCTTCTTGAAGATTCTCCTTTAGATATTGAAAAGGGTTTGTAATGAGAAATACTAGATTATGGCTATATTAAGGATAGAAGCTGACATCTATACTTATGCCACCATTTGACATTCGATGGGGATGTATGTACTCAATTCCTCTACATCTGAAAAAAGAACATAAAGAGCGGATATATGCATGCCATATCAATGAGAAAAGTACAACAAGAATGATTTTATCATACAACTTTTTGAAAGAATGGTGAAGTCTTTGAGTAAATATCCATCTTTTAAACCCAAGTGATACTCTAGACTAAGGAAGAGATGAATTAAAAGAAGTGGTAGAAGTCTCTCACTTTAACAGTAGTGTAGGAGGAAGTATCGAAATATATCAAAATTATCAAAAATTAAAACCACTATTGACAAAATTTTGCTTGCAAGTTTTCAACAAGATCCTGACAAATAAAGATAGTGTTCCACTTCCTTTCTCCTACAATAAATAGCTCTTTTAATTGATAAGATGTCCAGAGTGCTGACATCTACCATCATATATGGATCATGTCGGAAATCTATGGATCATGGAGGACATTTATATATAGATCTCCCATCTCCTATAGATCATCTAAGGTTGGAAACTATATTAGATGTGCAAGAGCAAATTATTTTTCACATAGAATAATCATTCTGGGCTGACGAAGGAGAAGAAGATGTAGACCAAGAGCTATACTTTGCCCTCAGGAATAAGTGACATAAGTTATCAGCTTCTAGTATAAATTTAGCTATCTTTTGGCTATCAAGTCCTCATATCTCACATCCAACAAAGGTATCACTGAGCCTCCAAGTTGGGTTGATAGAAAAATTTAACTTAGGCTAATAGATGAACTCTTCTAGAGTTGTTAGTGGAGCCCCGTAAAAAGTTTCTCATGACTTGATCAAGCTTCTAGAGAACACCTTTAGATATAATAGAGCTAATCATCAAATAGGTGGATAAAGCAAACAATACTGACCTGATGAGGATAATTCTGCCTAGCATTGATAAAACTTCTCATTTGCAATACTTAAGTATGTCAAGAAACTTCTGTAGTAGTAGATTATACTTAGATATGATTCACCTCTTTCCAGTAATAGATACTATTAAGTATTGCTAGAAGTTGTTAGATTCCATGATTTGCAAGTAATTCTTTATTGATGCTCTGCCACTAGATTTATTCTTAGCCTAAATCTCATTTGCAGATTTGGTTAAGTTCACTCATTGACTAGAGCCTTCATAGTACTCTTTGACGATGTCTGCTAGCATCATGGCATTATACATAGTATCTCAAGCAATCAATATGGTGTCAATGCAAAGAGAAGATACATAATCTAAGAAGCAGAGGTAATTGGTTGATAAGTAGATGAAGAATTATTACTTATTATAGGTTTTAGTATATAAGAGAGAGCATCTATGTAAATTATAAATATGTATGATGATAAGGGACATCCTTGCATCAAAGCAATGGTCAAGCAAAAGATCCATTTTCATATTATTGATTGGTAGAGCAAAGGATGAGAAAATCATGCAACCACGCACCCATTTGATCTAGTCCTCATGAAATCTCATCCATTGAAGAAAGTTGAACAAGAAGTCCCATCGGACTCGATCACCAATTTTATAGCTTTTTAGCTTCACCGATGATGAGCTTTGTCCAATTTATGTATTATTTTATGAGCTAGTAGGATGTTATCAGATATACATTTACTCTCGATAAAAATCCATTACTTTGAACTAATTAGAAAGTTCAACACTGAACTCCATTTATTATAAAATTTTAGCAATGATGGATCGGATGAGAAGAGAGGAGGTAATCCCTTCATTAAAAAAAATTGATATAAATCGATAGTGGTATAAACTAAACACAACTAGTACAAGCTCTCTTTTCTTCTCTTAGTTTTAATAATATATGTAATTTTTTAAAAATCTGTAAAATCCAACTTCACCCCGTACATGAGAGTAATTTTACTTAACAATTACCATTACAAATAATTGAGACTTTGTATCAGCCATCTCATAATAGATCACGATTATCTATTGATTCACATATTGCAAAATTTTCACTAATAGTCTGGTGATTTGTTAGCGAGACTCGACAAAAATATATTGTTTAAACATTGCTCTAGCTAGAATACACCTTGAGGAGGGTATATTGATTACTTGGATTGATATCTCCTCTCCTTTCTTCTTTTTCCTTCTTCTTCGAAAACACCAATACTTACATCCCAATTAAGGGTGAGGTAGCAATAGAGTGAAAGAGGTGGACAAAGAAAAGAGATGGAGAGAGAAACAATAGAGAATTCTTACATGAGAGGAGAGATGAAGGTTTGGATGTCTTGGTGTTAATTAGAAGGAAAGAAGGAAAAAAAAAAGAGAGAAAGATAAAGAGAGAAGGGAGAGATGATGGAGGAACAGAGCACTCCATACCCTATGTGGGATTAAAAAGATAAACAAGGAGACGGGAGAGTTTGACTTAGGTTCTTGTTTTTCCTCGCCCCATTCATCCTTCCATAAGAGCAAAAAAGGTGGGAAAGTTTGACCTAGGTTGGAGTCCTCCCCTCTGCTGCTCATCCTTCCATTTTTATTTAAAATTGTTGTGCCATCCAACTTTATAACCATGAATAAAGATAAAATAAAGGTGGATCTGATTTGTATAAATAAAATTTTATTTTGAAAAGATCTCAATAAAGTTGTACATAAATTGGGTTGGACTGTGGATACTAGTAATCCGTATGTCTTACCACAACCCTGCAATCTCGATAAAAAGTCTCTATCTCCCTTAAAGAAAAATATTTAGATCATTTTTTTGGTAGGTTTCCTTTGGGGTTGGGGGGGGTGGTGGCGACTAAAGAGTTGGTAGGGCAAATAATTATGTTCAATCTATAAAACTTAGCTATGATAGAGATCCATTCTTATGAGCAAAATGGGTTTAGATCCAACTTCTAATTTAAAGCAACGAGCCACTTTATTGAAAAGAAAAAAATGTTTCACAAATTTGGTCTAATGTGAAAAAATTTAGAGAGGAGAAAAACTTGTATCCACAAAGAGCAAAGTTTTACTCTTCTATCCAAAGAAAAAGAGAAAAGTTTTACTTGTAATAATTCTTAATGAGAAACATAAACAAATTAAGATATTATAGGATGGTTGCAAGGAGTTGATAGCTTATTTGACAGGAGACTTTGTAAGGTGGGCCATTATAAAAGTTAGTCCACATAGAGAGCATGGTCTTGATTGTTGATTATGAGATAGCATTGCTTAAGGAGTTGATATAGTATAAAAACTTATATTGTAATAAGCTAACAAGGCAGAAATTTACAAAGCACAAAAATTGAAGATGTTATTTAGAACAATTTATGGATGTTTAAGAAAGATAGAGTGATCGTTGAATGTATAAGGGAATTTATAAGACATCAGTTTGTTGCTAAGTACAAAGTCGATGTGAATCAAATTCACAAATCAAATATGTTTATTATGCGTTCTTTAAGGGCCAGTAAGTAGGATGAATAAATACTCCTTGGTGAGCCTAAAGTTGTTGTAGGGTGGTTAAGTAGGAATTTTCATGATGTATTTTTAGTGGCAATTGGCATGACATTGGATCTTGAATCTGGCATTTACAACAGGCATGCATGTTGATTATCAGACCACCAGCTATGGGATAATATTTGCATCTTGAGCTCATACCCATTTCTAAGATGGTTTCAGTTTCAAGAATTCATAGTAGATTACTAGTGAAAGGTGCGAGTGGGTTGTAGCCTAATGTCTCCAGTGGGATGGCCTTCAATTAATGAGCTAGCTTAGGTGGGTCTGGTAGGCTATTATGTTGGGCCGAAGGTTGTTGCACCATCAATGTCACCCAGGTTTAAGAGCATGGTGCAAGTGCAAAGGCTAAGGATGCAGATTAAAGTAGAGATTTTAACCATTTGATTTCTTGCAGCCCATTTATGCTTTCACACTTATCATCCCAAAGTATCGTCTTCAATCTATAGCAGTTAACATGTGCAAAATTGCAATAGTCTGACTTGGTCTCTATGGCATGAACTAAGAACCTAGAGAATAGCTTTTGAAATATTTTACGAAACTGAATATGTTACAACTATCATGCAACCTCGTCTTATCATCGAGACATCAAAGTCTAATAAGACATTATTTGGTTGGAAGAATCCCATTTTATTTCGATTTTCAAGCGGAACAGAAAAGTCCAAATCCTCTAAAATACAATGCAGACTCCCATCCAATATTCAAATACCATTTCGATTCTGGTTAAATTTAGTCACAACCAAATGCATCGGAGAATATGATAATTTTGATTTCCATTCCAACTCATTCTGATTTCAATTCTGAATATAACAGTAAACCAAATACATCATAAATTTAATAGTTAGTTGAAAGAGATGTTTTATTATTATTGGCCACATAGTTGGGTTTCACAAACCATAGCTCTCAATTTGTAGAATGGAAATTAGAAGGGCTCGTGATGCAAGCAAAAGGAATTTCCGATACAGAGAACTTCCATATCTTAATGTTACTGTAGTAGGTAAGTGCAATGGCTTTTGTACAGAGAAGGTTTGAGTTATGACTTATGAGCTCCCTTAATCACCCAAACGGCCAAACAAACCAAAAAAACCCCTTGGCCACAGCCGAAAACAAAGAGGCATGCACCCAACCATACCCCAAGGTGCTCAGCCGTTGCTTTGGACCGTAGTAGCTGTATGGTTTCCACGCGAAGGACATGGTGTTGGGAGGACATTCCCGTAGTTCCTGCCATTTTCAAGGGCATTTCTCCAACCCGTCCTCGCCTCGCCTCCGAGTCTATGCCCAAACCTAATAAATCGTATACAAACACCAGCGAAAAGGGTGAGAAGAAGAGGCTCCAGAGAAACCAAAAAAAAATCCTTCCTTCGCCAAGCCCTCCCTTACCATCGATCTCCCATCTCGTCTTCTCGCTCCACCAAAACCAGAAGGAAACAAAGAAGCCATCAGATCTCCACTTCCTTCCATCCCTCTCCCTCGCTCTCTTCTTCGTGCTTCTCTCGCTGCTATCCATCTTCGTTCGAGACGAGCATGAGGATTAGAAAGTGCGCTTCGAAGCTTCTGGGTTCGGCGAACGCGTACGCTTCGCCGCCGCTCCGGTCGCCGTCGTCGGAATCGTGGGACTCGCAAGCTTCTGCCGCTGCCGGGCTTCTCTGCGAGCTCAACCGCTCGCCTTGGGATTTGATACCCAATCTCCACGACAGTAGCATCATCGCATTCCAGGTCAGATCTCGATCGATCCATCCCCTTCTCCATGCTAACTATTTCCTTCCTTTCCGCTTCTCGCTGGCCCAACTGCTGTTAAGCTTCGTTTCGTTCTATTTCTCTTTCTGTTTGGGGAATGCTTCATGCCACTGTTAGGGTTTCGCAAGAAGCACCCAATGAATCCATGGAAGTCATGGATGCTACTCGATTTGAGCTTCCTAATTCTCTATTTCTCTCTGCCTGTTGTATATCGGCTTGGTTTTTGAATTCTGGCGAGAGTGTTAGGGTTCGCATCCATATGGACGAGGGTGGTCGGAGAGGAAATAAAGAAACCTCGATATCGATCGGTCGATCGATCGCAAATGGGGGCGGGAGGGCTTCCCTCGCTGCTTCGATTCAGGGCTCATACTTAGCCCCTTTTTGTTTATTTTATTTTATTTTTCAAATCACTTATCTTTTTTTTTTTCCTTGGCGCTTCTTTTTATCCCTATTTCTACGGGCATTTGGGACTCGAATCCTTTGTGGGTCTTGTCTTGTTAGCAGGAGGACGAGAAGGAACAAGGGTTGGATAGGGGCATTATGGGAAATAGTATCAAGCTTGAAGAAGAACCCATCCCTCTAAATAAAAGGTAATAAGCCTGTAACTCTTCTTCTCCTTTTCATTTCTTTCCATTCCTTCTCCTGGCTTCCCACCCTCCCCTTTATATCATTCGAGTTACTGCCACCAATTCCAAACCCACCCAAAGAATAACGAGAAGGAATAGTTGGAGAGCAGCAAGTTCTTACTTATTATATTGACAGCAAGGAGGAGACGGAGGAGAGAGAGGAGAAGGATAAGAGGAAGAAGAAGAAGATAAGGAGGAAGAGGAAGGAGAAAGAGATCGAGACGGGCTCTACGACGGCTGCTGAGACCACTGTTAGCTGTAAGAAGAGTGATGGTAAGGGATGGCACTGCAAAAGACCGGCGAACCTACCCCACTCCCTTTGCCTCTACCACCTCGCGCAGCTTCGATCATATAGTTACAGCCATAGTAAAGTCGCCAACCCAAGAACCGGAACCCAGTTTAGTGTTCAGAAGAAGAAGGGGATGCAAGTGGTGATGGTGGTAACTTGTATTACTACTACTACTACGCTGGGTTCGGACCTTGGCGAGGAAAGAGGAGAGGAGATAAAACTGGTGATGTTGTTAATGGCGACGATACTGCTATGGAACACGGAGGAGGAGGAGAAGAAGGGGAAGGAAGATTCGAAGTATGGCGATGAGTGTGATGCTCCAGTGGCCGGCGACGACGAAGAAGAAGGTGATGAAGATGATGGGAGGGTACTCCATGGAGATGATGACGACGGCGAGGAGGATAGCAGTGATGAGGAAAGAAGAGTAATCGTAGGAAGAGAGGAAGGAAGCCGTGAAGGCTCGCTCTCTCAAGTCTCTACTGTAGCCTCTAATTCTGATTATGTTTGTTGGTGTCCTTGTTGCTACTGCTGCTGCCGTAGTTTGTTTTATTCTGTTTAGAGATAGTTAGTTCAGTTTCTAGTTGTTTCTAAAAAAATAAAGCATAGTTTAGTTTCTAAAGATAGATATTGTTTTAATGGATTAGCCTCTTTAAAAGTTTGCAGATTTAGTATCTTAATTACTACCATCCCACCCTTACGCCAAGTATAGTCTCTTGCTGTTAGCCAATGACTTTGGTACGGTTCAAGTAGCTTGGATGCAGGCAAAGAATCCAATGGGCATGGATGCAACGGTTAGTTCAGTATTAAATAAATAAACAAGGATATGGAAGTATAATTCGTTCTTCTTTAAAGGTAGCAAGGCAATACCTGAAGACGATTGATACTTGAACTGGATATGCTAGCTGGTCAACCAGCATGGCTTCATATGTTGGAAAATTTGACATTGTTAATGTAGAAGATAGCGATGTTATATGGAAACTAGTGGATGTTAAATTCGGTTCAACTTTTTTGACTGGATGTGCTAGTGTCTGGATCATTGTGGACCAGATTAAGGCATCTTTCAGGCCTTTTCCTTTGCCAAGTTCTGACAATTTGGACACACCTGTTTCATCCAAGCAATTTGGCTGCGGAAATCTTGGGACAACCTGAGATTATTTCTCTGAAATTTTCTTTGGAAAGATGTTTCCTAGCTCTATGTAATGTTGTAGTAGCGAAGTTGTGGAGTGTCTCTCTTTTTTGTGGGACTGACAACATCTTTAAGCCGAATAGGAATACCAGAGAAAGATGCCCATAAGATTCTACCAAAGTGCTAGCAACAAAGACAGCTATTCAATTAGCTGTACTATTCACCTCTCTATAGACACGAGTCACAACAAATAATTCTTTAACACTGATACTTACAATGAAAATTTTGCTTATACAAGGATTAGTTACGCAATCATCTGCTTTTTATTCAAAATTTTTTTATTCAGGATATAACGTGGTTATTAAGGAGATTTTGCCATGTTAGCCCTCCACTCTAGTATTCTATTTGGAACATACAAATTTTTTCTTTCTTTTTTCTTCTTTTTACAAGAAGTACATATCAAAGAAGGAGGTGATACTTTTCTCACATCTAGGACACTGGAATGGTGAAGTCAATGTAACCATTTCTACCTCTGAATTGTCCCAAATTACGCCGCATCTTCGGTCCAGTCTACTACGAGCCGACTTGGATCAACATGTCACATTGCTGGTCGGCCCAAGAGCTATCCCATGTATCATCGGCTAACATGGATCCGTGGAGTATAACTCTCATGAACGTGGAACATACAAAGCCAATGGATCGGACAAGCAAGGATCACAAAAGTCTAAAGTCTTAAGGATTCGTGATGGGCCAATGAGATTTTAGATTTTATATCTACTTAAGTTATCATACTCTTTTCTTTATTTTTATTTTTTAAAACAAATCCTAGTTAGAAGATAATAGAAAGGAATAAAAAGGATGTTTTGAGAAGCAGAAAGGCAGGTTTATCGTTGTTTGAATGTGAACGTAATATGCTTTTGTTGATAATAAAAGGATTTAATGCAGGTCGAACCTTCTCGGCTCACATTAGTTCACTTCTTTTTGAGATAGGATTTTGCGATTCTTGTTGGCGTTTTTCATAATAAAAAATTTCCACGAGTAAAAGGGTTTACCAGTTATAAGCCAGCTCGTTCTTCATTGAGAAGTAAGATTGTACTTGTAATCAAAACCGGATCATCAATTCCAAAAGTATTGTTGTGCACTGGGGCTTTTTCTTCCTTTTGTGTGAAAAGTAAGAAATTGAATGCATGTGTTGGTTGTGTTGGGTGGCAGCGTACAACGAGTACATATTAATGAGATTAGCTACTCATGGTTTTTAGTCCAATGAGTTACTTCAAAATCAAGTCATATGCACAGTGTTTTTCGGTCCCTAAATGCTCAAAATATCTGATTATACTTTGGGGCATATTTGGTGGGAGGACAATTCCAGCTGTTTGATTGAGAAAAATTCTGATCTCATTGCAATTCCAAAAAAATGAAAATATCTCAATCCCTCGAAAATCCAATCGAGACTCTTATCTAGCATTTAAATCTGACTCCGATTTAAATCATAGACCAAATATATTAAGAAATATAAATATTTTGATTTGCATTCTAATCCATTTGGACGTCGATTTCGATTTCAATCACGAATCAAATGCATCTTTGACGTATTAGACATGAGTTGTGGCTGTTCTTCAAACCCAGCGGCGAGTAGGTCTGATGGTTGTGGCTTGACCAAGAGGCATCAAAACTGATTTGTGGCCTCATTGCAATGCCACCGGCTTTTAGAAATTTGCGAACTAAATTGTGCCCATTCTACATGGCACAATATATATGCCATTGTTAGTTTTGTACCTCAACATGCACATGTTTAGGATGTCAAGAGATGGTATTCTTTATGGTAAAATGCCATAACAGGATGGTTAATACGAAAATTCTGGTCGATTATAGCAGGAACCGTCTAAAATCTAGCTTGCTTATGCTTAATATTTTGCAATTTAATTATTTCCAAAAGTTTCTTGGAGCTGGACAGGTTATGTATTTTTCACCAAAAGCAACGTCCGGCCAGCTATGTCAAGGTCATTTTACCATTGCCCACCATACGGCGGCGGACCATCTGATGTGGGGCCCACCTAAGATGGTCCAGAATGGCCGATAGGTGATAAACTGCAATCAACTGGAAGCATAGAAGGCCCATAAAAGCCTTGGCCATATTTGCCCATTCTTCTATTTCTTTACCAGTAATTATTTGTACTCCACATACGGTGTAGAAAAAATATATTATCCATCTGATTGGGTCATATAGCCATCATTTTCTAATACGCATTTAATGCTTATAGTTCCGCTTTTTCATTTAAAATTTTGAATGACGAAAATACCCTTTCTCTTCTGAGAAAATTATGACATTCTATGACTATATTATAACATCTTGCGGCCAAATTATGGCTTCGTGTTCATATTTGACCACAGGATATCATAAAAAAAGAAGGGATACTTTCATCATTGAAAATTTATAAAAATTTTCAATGATGAAAATACCCTTCATTCTTTATAACTTTTGAAAAAAATTATGATTTTTGTATGAGAGCCATAATTTGATCGTAGGATATCATAATATGACCATAAGATGGCATAATTTTTTCAGAACAGAATGAGTATTTTGTCATTCAAAATTTTAAATGAAAAAATAGAACTACAGGAATTAAATATGCTTTGAAATACGGACGTGCTCCAAGGTAATTGAATGGTGTGCTCCACGCCATTTTATTACATCGCATGTGGTGCACAAAAACTCTCTTCTTTATTTGCCCCTAGTCCTGGATAATTAACCAGGTAGTAGAAATGGTTCTTTGATTCCATTTAGGGTTATTACAAACTGGGCGACACAGGATAGAAGAGGAAGAAGGAGAGAGAAGAAGAGGAAGGAGGAGGTGAGAGAAAGAAGGAGGAGAAGGTAGAGGGACAAGCAACTCAATATTATTGAATTTTAATAATGCAAACTTGTATTCTCAATTACATAGCTATGAATTTATATAAATCCAAAATCATAATAAGAATTTGTAAAGGAATAAAATACTGAAATCCTCATAAAATCCTAGTCCTAAAGTCTATATAAGGAATAAATACTTTAATTCCTAAATAAAATAAATTTCTCTAATTTTATATTTACGTCTAATAGAAGTGTGCCTTAGGACGATCCTCTATCATTGAAAGAGGTGGAAGCATCGGGTTTATGGTTATTTCTTGTTAATTATCTTTTATTTCCTTCGATTGTATCATGTTTGATAAGGTTAATTACTAAGGGATTTAGCATCCATGGCTGCGCAAAAAGGGCGGAGATGATAAAAAAAGGGAAACCTAGATTGATTAAGTTGAGCACAAAGGAAGGAGGAAGTGTTACAACGGCAGAAGGGGGCTTTGGTTGTTCCTACTTGGGGAATCCTCTCTCTCAGCCCTTCTTTTTATTGTTTCCTTTAATTTCTGTTGTGGAGCTCTATTAATCTTGCATATTCTGAGAAACAATAAAGGAAGAAAGAGGGAATAAATATTGCTGCAGCAAGTTACAGTTCTTACCTTACCAAGGTTATTTATGTGAAGATAAAGGTGGAGGAGAGTGGGATGATAAGAGTAACAAATTTCAATTACTAGTTACTATATTGTAAATTCACGAAACCTGAAGGGTGTGAAATTGTCCAATAATAGTTGGGATCTAGATCCATGCAAGCGACATCGACGAGCTTAAGCAAGCGGCAAAGTAGGGGTCCAATAATGCAAATGGAAAGTGGTTGCTTGTGGAAACTACAGTGATAGTTAGGCTTGGTCCAACTATTTGATTGGATGAGCTAGCTGCCGTCTGGACCAAGTTTAAACCGGTCTTGACATCCTTTAGGCCTTCTGTCTATTCTATTGTGGACTTTGGACAATATTGAGTCATGGTTTTAGATCATTTGGCACGTTCTAAGATCAAAAGTTCTAAGAAATGGACTGCTTCAGATGCAAGCAATGCTGGAGGAAAGCACTCATCGGTTCTACTTGATCTCCAAGTCACCACTTGAAATTCTATCCATGAGTGGATCAATGTTCAGGACTCAGGAGCTTGGATTTTGCAATCCCATGCAGTGGATGTGATTTTAGAATTTTTTCACCAAATTTTTGTCAGGAAATATGGCCATCTACTATTGAATGTGCTTTATTATTATTATTATTATTATTATTATTATTATTATTATTATTATTTTTGATACAAATGGATGGCCACACCATTCTGACGTGAGCCTAACCCATAAAGTCAAAATACAAAAGATCTCGTAGGGTTGGCCGGTACATCTTCTCCGATCTTTAGATCTAATCTCTGAAATGTTCCATAATATAAGATGCAATCCAATCTACCGCACTGTTTATCTTTTGAAAGACATGCCAGATATATACCGCGATAGAGAGATGAAGAGCAGCCTAAATGTTACGAAGAAGTGGAGGAGTCTCCAGCTACTTCGTATCATCCCGAATCCATTCGATAATCGTTGCAGAGTCGCACTCTATGAAAATCGTCTCTATCCAAAGCTCCTATCTAGCAAAGATACCATTGGATGTGCTTGGGAGATGACCCAAACTAACTGCATGGATCAGCAAAGGCCCATGTATGAATGGATTTCTCAATAATGCTGAAGTTGCAAAGATTTTGTCTTTCTTTTTCTTTTTATAAAGGAAAATTTGTTCTTTGATATCCTCAAACTTTCAGTCATCAGCAAAATTTCCTATTTGAAATTTTCCATTAGCCTTCCATAGTTTCCATTTGAGCCAATGTCACCCTACTGTCCCTCACTATCTACATGACTTGACCATTATATGTCCATATTAACAGAAGTTTCTTCCACAATTACCTTCATTGGTGGGAGACCTTATGATAGTAGAGTGTGCTGATCCCTTTCTGTTTACCTGAATTCCTAGTTTTTGATCAATAATTTTTTGCAGCAGGTTGATAGAAGCTATAACTACATTCCATGACACAATCCTTCAGAAAATAGAATATTTTTTGCACAACACATGAAAAAAGGAATTTACGAGCTTATCCCAAGAAAATAGAAAGCTCAAGAGTGAGCTCAGAAGATTTAAGGCCAAAGGAAAGTGCATTACCTACCATGGTGGTGGGGGAGGGACCTGGCACTAAGCTAGGATTGGAAAGCCAAAGTCACAGAGGGCACAACATCACCATAGCTTCTGGTTGATGGATGATTTTAGGAAACAAAAGACTAGTTTGGGTCACGAAAAAACTTTTCTTCTACAGAATGTTATTTCTGATAAATTGATTTCTTAGAATATAATATCTGAAGAAATGGTTTTGATTTGTTTAGTTGATTTTGAAAAAATAATTTATATTTGATTGAGTATTTATTTTTTTTAAATTACATAAAATTTTTATTGTACTCTTAATACATATATGGCCATACCTTTTTGACTCCCAAACATTGTATAAATATTATATAATATTTATATTAATATAATGCTAATATTTATTAATATAATACTTATTAATATAGTTATTAATATAAATATTATATTAATATAATATTAATATATTATAAATATTATAATCTTAATATTAATATAACTATCAATATTAATAATAACTTATTATATTCTACATTAATATAAATATTAATTTAATATTATATTAGTATAAATATTAATATTGTCGCTGCAAGACTTCGGGAAGGCATTGATGTGGCTAGGACTGGATGCCATCTGGGATCCGGAATGCCAAAGAAAACCTACAAAAAATGTCTACACTTTGATGCTTAAGTTAGCCGAAGCTTGAAAATAGTAGAAATGAGAAAGAAAAAGAGGACCGCAAAAAGACGAACTCTCCCTCTTCCTTTTTTTTTGTTTAGCTGAGTTAGCCTATTTTTATCTGAGGGTCCCTGTTGTACTTCTTTTTATATGGAAGTTGAGTCTATAGGCTATTAGTTGAAATTTGTAGGTTTATTAAGTCTGATTTTTCAGGTCATTGGGCCACATTTTGGCCATTCATTTGGAGGAAAGTTTGCCTGCTAACTATAGAATCAAAGTTGTTAGTGGGAGGCATTGTCACGGGCTTCACCTGGGTGACTAGTCGAACTGCTGGTTTGAAATGAGTATGGGGTCAAGCTCTTGAGCCTACATCTAGAATGGCTTCGCTAAGTTGTTTTGGGTGCCCACCATGGGAACGGTGGATCCTGTTGGTGGGTCTTTTCCCTAACAGATGCTCCCACTTTCGACTTCTAAGTGGTCTTTCAACTTCGGGCAAAAGAAGTAATCATCTTAGTAGTTGAACCGCCGGCCCAGCTCTCTCGTCGATGTGCCTGCTTTACCGTTCTTTGAAAAAAGGAGCTCCTAGGGATTAATGATGCATCATTTTGCGGTCTGCACCGTCATTACTAAGAAGGGAGTTTGAGGAGTCATGGAGCGACACTCCAAGAGGAAGAAATTTAGGGATTGTTCTTGGACTTGCCGGGACTTGTCACATGTCAGGTGATGGCAAGTTTCGAGGTACATTTTATCGATTTCTTTACATGACTTGATTGGAGAAGGGTACGATGAAGAGTCACGAGATCCATCGTTTTCAAGGTTGGCCAAGTGGCATGATTGGGCGATGTGATGGCCAAATCCATATCGTCAGTGATTTATATAAATAGACCATCTATTCGGTTAGATTTTCTATCGTCTAATTGCCAGTTGCTCTTACGTCATTATAGTTGTTGGTGCAAAATCCGTCGGCGTCGGAAAGCTGGAGTCGAGGGAGCCGCGGTCGCCGTCGGGACCTGCGAAGAAGTCTAAACCGGAGTTGGGGTTACTCCGACAAGATCCTCCGACGCTCAAGTCAATTCTCTGCCTCAACAGAAATGGAGTGCTCGAATGAAAATTTTAGTAGAATTTTGAGATAGAGTTTTGAGCTTAGAGAAGAACATATCTGGGAGTCTCTTTTTACAGATGGAGAGCGCAACTGATTGACAGCGACGTCTGTAACCGCCTGGTAGTGGACCGTTCAGGGCCATGAGGAGTTTGTTACGGAGAGTAGTGGCGTCAGGGGCCGTTCAGAGCCACGTGGAGTTTGTTATGGAGAGTGGAGTGATGTCCGTTGTCGTGACTTGTCAGAGAGTGGTGGAGCCGCGTGGAATCTATTGCAGAAAGTGGAGCAGGGTTATGGCCATCATCGCAACCTGCCAGAGAGTTCGGACTTGCCGATTGGAGCTCGGTCGGGGTGTCTGAAGGAGTGGGGCAGCTCTCTGTCAGAGAGGAGCTCGGATGTTTCCAAGGTTGCAGACGCGCCCATTGTTGCTGGATTTTTTGGATGCTGACGTTGCAAGCGAAAATCATTTGCTGTAGAAGCTCGATCGGAGAGTTCCGTTGGCGAAGCTCGGCTTCATTAGGAATCCGACAAAGGGTTGATCGGCAGTGGGCTTCGAATGGTGCTGTAGGGATTCGCCCACCGGTGGAGTCAGGAGGGTTAGCATTATTCCTGTTGAAGTCCGGTTGACTCTATTAGAGATCGATGGTTGGAGGAGGGCGCAGCAGACACCGGTGGCGGTCGACCGTTGTAGAGACCAAGCCGCTGGAGCCCGTTCGTTGTGGAAGTTCGTCCGGGATCCGTTCGCTATGGAGGTTCAAGCGAAGTCCGACTTTTATAGAAGTCTGGATGGAGATCGTTTATTGAAGAAGTTCGACTGAAGCCTACCTGCAACAGAAGTTCGAAAGGAATTCGTTTACAATAGAAGCTCGGATGGAGGCTTACAGTAGAAATCCGATGTGGACCGCTCGTAGTAGGAGCTTGGAGTAGGCCGTTTGCAGTAGAAGCTCGGGGCAGAGGTCCGACTCTCGTAGGAGCTCGGGGTAAGCCGTTTGCAGTAGAAGCTCGGGGCAGAAGTCCGGCTCCCGTAGGAGCTCGGGTGAAGTCCAAGAGGCGGTCGACCGTCGTAGGAACTTGGATGGAGTCCGGTAGCTGTAGGAATCTGTCCTCGAAGGAAGTTCGGCCGTTAACGAAATCTGTAGGAAGTTCAAAAGTAGAAATCCGATGCAAGCCGCTTGTAGTAGAAGTCCGAAGTAGATCACTTGTGGGAGAAGTTCGGAGTAGGCCACTTAAAGTAGAAGTTCGGACGAAGCCCTCCTGCAATAAAAGCTCGGGGGAGAAACCCGGCTCTCTCAGGAGCTCAGACGAAATCCAGAAAGCGGTCGTCCGCCATAGGAGCCCAGAGGCCGTGGTAGAAATCCGCTGTTGGAGAAGTCCGGCTGTTGATGAAGTTCGGAGGAAGCTCGAATTAGAGTCGATCGTGGTTGGAAGAAATCAGAAGAGATTCGGAGACCAGTCAATCACTGTGAAAGGTCGGCTAGTAGTGGAGCTCGGAGAATATTTGGAGCAGTCCGGTGGACGACTGAAGGAGTTCGTCATTGGAGAAGTCCGGAAGGTTTGGCAGAAGCTCGTCTGTCGGAGGAGTTTGGTCGACATTGTGGGAACTCAGCTGCCGGAGAAGTCCGGAAAAGATGCCACGCAAAGTCGGAAGGATCCCGGGAGGGCTGGCCTCTTGCGAAATTCGACTGGGGGTATTTTATACCCAACACCAGTCCCCTACTTTCGAGTTCGAATTTCGAATGAAGAAAGTACAGAAAATTTCACAACCGAAGTTGCTCCCTTGCATTCTGCGCGCAACCGCTTCCAGATATTTTGGCATTTAAGACGCGCGTGCCGGAGTCTTTTCAAATCAAGACGATCTGAGGAGACCTTTCGGAACTTGCACGGGAGCGTAGTCCTAGGCACCGTATAATAATGGCTCCGTCAATGGTTAGCCGCTTGTCGTGGTGAGGGGGACACGTAACGAATACGGATTGGCCTGGGGGAGTCCGCCACCCTTACTGTACCGGGCCCTGTTGCCTATTTAAACCCACTCTTCCTTTCTATGGATTTCATTGCGCCTGGTAATCTAGTTGGTGTCCTTCTTCCTGAGAGCTCCGCTCCTCTCCATCGTCCCTTCGGTTTGTGTTCTTCGAGTCAACTTCCTCCGTCTTTGCCGCCTTCCTATATCCCTCGGGCCAATCCAAGTTGGTCCCGAAACTTCTTTGCTTTTTCATCATTTTGTTGCTCCTTCTTCTTCTTGTTCCGTCTATTTAGTTTTTGAGATTTTTTTTTTGATCTCTCCCCTTTGTCTTTTTGTTGCAGGCATGGACGCGAAAGCCGCGCAAATGCTGGTCAGGGACCTCAAAGCCTATAAGAGAAAAGGCGCTGCAACCACTGGGTCGGCGAAAAAGGTCGGAGTGGGAGAGGTGAGCTCAGTCATACCCGCTCAGACTGCCCTTGTTGCTGACGTCCCTTTAGACACCGAGCCTTCAATTCTCCGAGTCTTTTTATGGAGTTCTCCCGCAGAGGTTCCCATTCTGGTGGTCCGTCCCGAGGGGTGCCAGGAGTCGAAAGGAGGAGAAAGTTCAGCGGCTACCGAGTTGCCACTGAAGACTCCTACGGCTTCGAAGAGGATCCGAGAAAGAACAGCAGGGATTTAATAAAGAGGCCGGTCGGCAGGCGCATCTTGCCCGAGAATCTTGAAGTAGCTGAACTGGGTGACACCGATCGAGGGTGTGGAGTTGTCGCCATGAGCAACGACGGACTTCTCGACGTCGTCGGGGATGAGGGACCGGAGGCGTCGACGTTGGTGGTGGGATGGTAGGACTTGTTGTGGAGGCGGTGAAAGTAGCGCATGCCGACCTTGCCGCAGTATCCGGGGGGGCACTTGTTGGAAAGGATGCGATGGTGGTGGATGCCTCTGTTGCTTCCACGGCCACAGGGGTGCTTCCAATTCTTCTTGAAGCGGATCGTCATCGCCGCCGTCGTCGTCGCTGCCACTCCTCGGACTTTGTCCTGCACTCGGGAGATGCTGCTAAGAAGATGAAGCTAGAAGGAGAAGTCGAAGACTTGAAGCAGTCCCTAATGAGGACCTGCAATCGAGAACTCGAAGTCGAAAGAAGTCGAGCTCCTTTAGAGCTCTTCTTAACTTTTATCCTTCTATGTATTCTTTTTCTTTTCTTGTCATTTTTCTTTCTTTTGGCCTCCAGGGCTTTATTATGTAGATTTTGCTAATGAAATGAAGAGAAGATTTTCTATTACCTTGTCTATTTTTATATTAAATTATCGTTTACCGAATTCCTCCTGCCTTTTGTTGTTGCTTAGGAGGTCCTTGTCGTCGCCGTGTTGACTTGTCCTTTTGTTTATCGCCGTAGGCGTTTCCAAGGCTATTTAAGTTTGACGCTTCCTTCCGATGCTCCAGCTCGGGGTTTGAGCTTTTCGTCATCTCGAAGAAGTCGTCTTATCCTTGGCTTGTGTTGAGAGTCTTTTTAGAGTCTGGAGATTTTTGATAAGAATCCCCATTCTCGTTGAGACGAGGTCCCCTGTGTCGTTGGTGCAGTTCATCTTTTATTGTTGCTGGTGTAGTTCGTCGCTTTTCTTTTGAATTTCTCTCCTCTTTTTTTCTTTCTTTTTTCCGAGTGAGGGTCTTCCCTCTACTCTTAAC
>KE504718.1:144314-209522 GCA_000441515.1 Elaeis oleifera | reverse complement strand
AGCCGCACTGATGCCTGCGGCTGTCGTGGTTGCTGCTGCATAGCCTGGACCGCTTCGATGAGGTCTCTGACCTGCTGAACCAGTAAGTCGAACTGCTCCACGCCGACCGCCATTGCCGGAGGAAGAGGAGTCTGGGAAACCGGGGCGAGACTGAAGCTTGCGGAGCTTGCCGAGATCTGGCCGCAGAGGCTGTGGATCGTCTGGTGGATGCCCTTCAGGGAGGCATCAGATGGAGATCTAGTTGGAGACCAGAGGAGAAGGTGTCAGAAAGGATGATCGGAGACGGTCCCGTTGAGCACTCCTTTAAGAACAAGGGTACTGCGAAGACACAGCCCTTCCTCTAGCGCCAATCCTGTTGGTGCAAAAATTCGCCGGCGTCGGAGAAGCTGGAGTCGAGGGAGCCGCGGTCACCGTCGGGACCTGCAAAAGAAGTCTAAACCGGAGTTGGGGTTGCTCCGGCAAGACCCTCCGACGCTCAAGTCAGTTCTCTGCCTCAACAGAAATGGAGTGCTCGAATAAAAATTTTAGCAGAGTTTTGAGATAGAGTTTTGAGTTTAGAGAAGAACATATCTGGGAGTCTCTTTTTATAAACGGAAAGCGCAACTGATTGACAGCGATGTCTGTAACCACCTGGTAGTGGGCCGTTCAGGGTCATAAGGAGTTTGTTACGGAGAGTAGTGGCGTTAGAGGCCGTTCAAAGTCACGTGGAGTCTGTTATGGAGAGTGGAGTGGTGTCCGTTGTCGTGACTTGTCAGAGAGTGGTGGAGCCGCATGGAATCCATTGCAAGAAGTGGAGCAGGGTTATGGCCATCATCGCAGCCTGCCAGAGAGTTCGGGCTTGCCGATTGGAGCTCGATCGGGGCGTCTGAAGGAGTGGGGCAGCTCTCTGTCAGAGAGGAGCTCGGATGTTTCTGAGGTTGCAGACGTGCCCATTGTTGCTGGATGTCTTGGATGCTGACGCTGCAAGCGGAAATCATTTACTGTAGAAGCTCGGTCAAAGAGTTTCCATTGACGAAGCTCGGCTTCATTAGGAATCTGGCAAAGGATTGATCGGCGGTGGGCTACGAATGGCGCGGTAGGGATTCGCCCACCGATGGAGCCAGGAGGTTGGAGTTGTTCCTGTTGAAGTTCGGTCGACTCTATTAGAGATCGATGGTTGGAGGAGGGCACGGCAGACACCGGTGGCGGTCGACCGTTGTGAAGACATAGCCGCTGGAGCCCGTCCGTTGTGAAAGTTCGTTCGGGATCCGTTCTCTATGGAGGTTCAGGCGAAGTCCGACTTTTGTAGAAGTCCGGATGGGGATCGTTATTGAAGAAGCTCGGCTGAAGCCTGTCTGCAATAGAAGTTCGGAAGGAATTCGTTTACAATTGAAGCTCGGATGGAGGCTTACAGTAGAAATCCGACGTGGACCGCTCGTAGTAGGAGCTTGGAGTAGGCCATTTACAGTAGAAGCTCAGGTCAGAGGTTCGGCTGCAGTAGGAGCTCGGGGTAGGCCGTTTGCAGTAGAAGCTCGGGGCAGAAGTCCGGCTCCCGTAGGAGCTCGGGTGAAGTCCAGGAGGCGGTCGACCGCCGTAGGAACTCGGATGGAGTCCGATAGCTGTAGTAATATATCTTCGGGGGAAGTTCGGCCATTAACGAAATCTGTAGGAAGTTCGGAAGTAGAAATCCGGCGCGAGCCGCTTGTAGTAGAAGTCCGAAATAGATCACTTGTGGGAGGAGTTCGGAGTAGGCCGCTTAAAGTAGAAGTTCGGACGAAGCCCTCCTGTAATAAAAGCTCGGGAGAGAAACCTGGCTTTCTCAGGAGCTCAGGCGAAATCCAGAAGGCGGTCGTCCGCCATAGGAGCCCGGAGGCCGTGGTAGAAATCCGTTGTTGGAGAAGTTCGGCTGTTGACGAAGTCCGAAGGAAGCTCGGATTAGAGTCGATCGTGGTTGGAAGAAATCAGAAGAGATTCGGAGACCAGTCAATCGCTGCGAAAAGTTGGCTAGTAGTGGAGCTTGGAGAACATTTGGAGCAGTCCGGTGGACGACTGAAGGAGTTCGTCATTGGAGAAGTTTCGAAGGTTTGGCAGAAGCTCGTCCGTCGGAGGAGTTCGGTCGACATTGTGGGAACTCAGCTGCCGGAGAAGTCCGAAAAGATGCCGCACAAAATCGGAAGGTCCCGGGAGGGCTGGCCTCTTGCGAACTTCGGCTGGGGGTATTTATACCCAACAATAGTCATCGGAGAAAATTCTTTTTTCTGTCCTAAAGTAACGAAGCTGTTGTTGTTATCCATCAAGTTAGTGGTAAAGAAGAAGAAGAGCTCCTCAGACAGAGAGTCCTCATCCAAGAGGACGAGGAGTGCCCAATTGGAGCCTCCTGCTCTTAACTTATCGCAATCCCCATGGGGACTGGGGACAAGTTGGTCGTGGTCGGGTTGCCATAGGTTGCTACATCGGTTGCATTGGAGTCACTTTTGGATTGGGCCTTGCCTTCCCTGGAGGGTCAAATGGATCGGCCAAGCTCGGGGCGGACCCTCCTTTGCCTGAGGCCAGAGGAGGGTTCGTCGAAGTTGCAATGGGTGTTACCGTCGAGATTAGGTATAGATGCATCGAATTCGAGGAGTACAAGGATTCAACAGATTTTGAGAATGAGCTCGTCGAGGTATCCTCGGCTGCTTTTATCCATAGGTTTGAGGACTGCAAGGCATGCCTGCAAGGGAGGGTCCTAAAGCCGGACTAAGATGCCTTCGCTTTGGGAATAGTGATGAAGAAGTCGGGGTATTTTTTTCGGATGAAGACTAGTTCTTCTTCCTTTTTGTATTTATTTATGGTATCTTTTTTGGCAACACTCTTAGAAAAAACTTTTGCTTAATGAAAACATATTTTACTATATTTACCTTTCACATGAAGCCTCTTGCTTCTTTGTGATATTTCATACTGATTAGCTCTTATCATAGTCAAGGGCTCGAATAGTTCGAATGGATTGACCAGATCAATTTTGTATCCAATCTAGGTCTCCTTTGACCTTACCTGAAGTGCTTGCTTCATCAGTATGTTGCGAGCAAACTTTTGAAAATTACAGACTTATCTGCATGCTAAGTATTGGATACTGATGGACGTCATATCACCTCCCATAGACCAGAAAAGGTGATCCATATCTAGAGTCATGCAGTGAGAAATCCGTCAATCTGGAGGCTTAATGGGGCTTTGCCTTTAATGCTGGTACCATCCGATAAGGATGGTGTTGCCCAACTAGACAACTCAAGAGGAGGAGTGAATTGGATTATTAAAAATTTTAACTAAGTGGTGTAGATTGTGTAGTAAATAAAAGATAAACAGTGAGCAAATACAAGAAACAGAATAGCAAGCATACAAACACAGTAAATTTATAGTGGTTCGGTGCACCTCAAGCACCTACATCCACTTCCCAAGCGATCTCTTGAAAATTTTCATTATAATCGATTAGATGATAGTGTATTGTTTTGACTGAGCTCACAAACAAATTCAATTGGTTTTAACACAAGTCAACTAATCAAAATCTTTACAAGCCTCGTCCCAAAGTTCCCAAACTAATACAAGTTTGAAATAATTCAACCCTTCAAGTTTCAACTCCCACTAAAACTATTACAGTAATTTTAAAAAAATCAGTACAATAATTAAAACCCTGTAGATGGTTGATTTATTGTCACTGAAGCTCTCTTTGAAGAAGCTTTGAATGATAGCAATGAATGCTTTGCTTCTCCTTGAATGCACTCAAAAAAATCAAAAGGAATTTAGTTAGAAGTAGGTGAACTCTTTTGAAAGCTATTGAATACTTCAAAGTACTCTTTTCTCATGAATAGTATTTCTCTTCTTTATTTCTTTCTCTTCCTTTTAATTCTTGATCATTCCCTTTAAGTTCTAATTGATTTGAAGCCAAAACTAGCCATTTCTAACTGTTGGAGGTAGAAATAGCCATTCAAAATTTGTTTGAACGAAATAGGCTTATTGCAGAACTAACCATTATACCTGTCAGACGGTATCGAGTCAACTCGAACTGATCTTGAGCCGGTTCGATTTACATTCGATCCTGCTCTACTGTATTTTAGGTTAGCTCGATTTCAAAACTCAAAAATTTAGCATTTTATCCTTCTGAGAGAGCCGGCTTCGATACTGGTCAAGTCAGCTCGACTCTCGGACATCTGAATTTTAGCCTTCTATTCCACTGAGAGAGCCAGCTCTGATTTGGATCGAGTTGGCTCAACGCTCAGAATCTAAAAAATATCTTTTTGTCTTTTTGAGAGAGCCGGCTCAGTTTCATTTCGAGCCAGCTCGACTGCGTGCCAAGTCAAAGTTTCAGTTCTATTTCATGCTAGAACTGGCTCGATTCTTTGGTGAGTCGGCTCGGATTCTTTAAGAGGGCTTTTCTTGTGCTATTTGTCTCCAAAATTGATTTTATTTGACTAATTGATCTTCAATCATACTTAGAGTCTTCCAACAGTAATTTTCTTAACAAAATATTCTTTGACATACTGAAGAGATATTAGTATTTTTTATGCTCTAATATTTTGTAATCATCAAAATCATTCCTGAGATCAATAGATGGTACATTGAAAAGGATCTTTGGTACTCTTTTCTCTAGGAGGCACAATCTCTGAGGTCTTTCGAACGGTGACACTTGTCATGCCATCAGTGAGCTATTTGAATATGCTTGGTTTGGTCCCCTTTGATAAATAGGATTCGGTTGCTTGAGGTTTATCTCACCTTGGTCATCTTCTAAAATGTCATGGTGGCATTGTCTCATCGGGCATCAAAGGAATGACAGAGCTTTTCTCCATCTGGGAAAGTCATCTTCTTCCTCTAGCCAGTCAGAGTGCTTCAAAGGAGTGCACTAGTGAGCATTCTGCCTTGGCATAGGAGGTATTGGAAAGTCCCATCACTCCGACCATAGAGCTATGACGGCGGTCGTCTGGGGACCGCTGATGCATTGTCTTCCCCATAAAAGTCTTAGACCTCTCTTGGGGCCATCCTCTGCCTCCTCCAATCTAGTCTTCTAACCCTCCTTGAAGGAATATCCTGGAGATAGATGGATTTTGAAAGAATCGATCATGCCATCTCTGATATCTTTGGTGGGGCCGGTGACCATAGGAAAAGAGCTCCACTTTGTGTGCATCGCTAGGGACAGCGTCCGATGGTCCTCGGCTCTTCGCCCGAGGATGCCGGCAAATCTTGATCTTTGTGCCTTCTTTTCTTTGTTGCAGCGAATCTTGCTCGGATGAAATCTATTTATAACAAACTTTCTCTAGAATGAAGTATCTCTTCATTGATATTCTTTTCATGTATCTTCTAAATTTTTTCTTCTTTGAGAAGGGTCTCTGAAGGTTTAACCTCTTTATTGTCGTCATTGCCGGCTTCTACTGACAGTTTGGAGTTCTCAGAGGGTTAGCCCCTATCGAGTTTAGTGGGCCACGATTAGCTTCAATGGGCCATGGTTGGCTTCAATAGGCCATGTGAGGTCCTTGGAGGGTTAGACCCTATAGGCTTCAGTGGGCAATGGTTGGCTTTAGTAGATCATATGGGGTCCTCAAAGGGTTAGCCCCTCTTAGCTTCAGTGGGCTATATGGGGTCCTCGAAGGATTAACCCCTATTGACTTTAGTTGGCCATGTGGGGTCCTTGGAGGGTTAGTCTCTGTTGACTTTAGTGGGCTATAGTTGGCTTCAATGGGCCATGTGGGATCTCTAAAGGGTTAGTCCCTTTATCTTCATCGTTGTGGCCTTTGCTTCGATCTGCTCATGGGCAAGGACCATCATGTGGCCTGACGGGATGATGCATTGGCTGGGGTGTCCTCGGGTCCTAGCATTGATAGGACCTCTAGATTCTAGAAAGCCTCGAAGAACTTTTTATCCTTTCTCAGATATCGAGCCAACTTCAGTCCCAAGCCTCCGGACATTCAAGGTTCATCCATGCAAGAGGTCTAGCAAGGGACCCAGCTCTCTTGGTTGGCTCGAGGTTAGCTTCACATTGAGTCATCGCAAGCCCTATGAGCTTTTTGAAACTGCCTCAGAGGCACCATCTTGTTTGACTCCGTTTTAGCTCTATCCTCCCTTGAGTCGGCTAGCAATTTAACCATTCAATGAGCATTACAAACAAAATGTCAATCAAATTTTATTATGAACTGAAATTATATTTATACTATGGTGGTTATTGTCGTTAGTATGATGACGGCACTGCTGCAAAGAATGTACTCTCCTTAAAAAGAAAAAAATGATGCCCCTGAGTATGGTCTCTTAATTTCTTTAATGTGATCTTCTGTCCACACCATTGGTGGGGATGGAGATGGCATTGATGATGCCAGCGGTCGATCGGCTGCCATTGTTCTTCTCATTGGATACTTGATTTCATTCCTCCCAAATATACTTACCGAGATAACTTCTTTGGATCATTGTCTTAATCTCGTCTTTAAACTGGTGGCATTCCTTGATGCCATGGCCATGGTTGCGATGGAAACAGTGGTACTTCTTTTGCTTCTCCTATTTGGAGGGGCTTTCATTGCCTCGGGTCGCTATAGATATCTCTAGTCCTTGATCTCTATAAAGGATGGGATCGGAGAACGGATAGAAGGGTGTAGCTGCCAAATCGATGTGATGGGCTTCTGGACCTGTAGCCCTTCGGTGGTCGGGAAGACTCCCTTTCGACTTGGACTACTGGAGGATCTTTTTGGCCCCTCTTCTTATCAGAACTCTTTTTCCTTCTGTCTGCTTGTACACCACCAGGGCTTTTTTGGTTGAATGTACTTTCGAAATCGGACTAGTAGGTCAGTGTAATCCCTCGAAAAGTTTTTATCGAAGGAGAAGATAAAATGCTCATTTTACAACCCTCTCTTGCACCAACATTGCCACTAACTCATCAAGATTGCGGACCTCGAGAGTGACGGTGTTGAATTGCACGATCACATAGTTGACTCACTCTACTTCTATCGAAGAGAGAAGAGGCTATCGAAAATTCCTTGGTTGAGCTCGGCTATTGTCAAAGTAACAACGAATAGCCAACCAAGCTGCTTGAACGAAAATAAATAGATCTGAATTGGAGTCCTGAGTACCACGTCTGTGCTAAGTTCTAAGGATGGCCGGGAAGACGAGGTAGAGGAAGGCGTCAGAGGCATCCTGCAACATCAGGAGGGTTCTGTAACATTGCAAGTGATCAAGTGGATTCGTGGAGTCATCATACGGCTCCAACTAACGTACCTTGAACCGAATTGAGTTCGGTTCACCCAAAATGATCTAGGAGAATGGTGGTTGAGAATGAAAGTTGAGACCATCGTTGCTCTGGTGAGGCCCATCCTAGACTTTACCAAGGCAGTGCTCGATGTCTTGAACTCTCTTCTTGAGCTCCGCTTCCTTTGAGATCTCTCGAGTCTAGGAGAGTAGGCTAGGGCTGAATCGCTAGTGGAGGAAGAGCTTCTCGAATGTGCCTCCTCCCTTAAGCTCTGATGGGAGGAGCACACTGCAAAGCAGGGAATGATGAGAGTGCCGGCGGGAGGTGGATCTCAAGCTTTGGTAGCGAGATCGCCGACCACGATAGGAAGAGCCACTTGGGGTCCGACTTCAGCACTATCATTGCTGCTCTGTCACTTGCTGGAGTTACTGCATAGTAGCGATCAGCATTTGGATTTAGTAAGTTAGGGCATCGAACAGCGATGGATTTATTATTACTGGAGGATGCACTGCAACAGAACCATAAGCAGCATTGATCTTGCTACGATGGATGGATTGCTAGTGAGAGGTGGCAGAGTTCTACGCTCTCATCTGCATCATGTTTCTTCTCTCTCTCGAAAAGGGCTGATTCTTCTCTAGTGCCAATCTATTGCCACGAGACTCTGGGAGAGCACTAATATGGCTGATGCTGGACATTGTCTGGGATATAGGATGCTGAAAATCTACAGGAAAAGTCTACACTCACCGAGGGTGTTCCGACGAGGGACTCCAATACTTAAGTTAGTCGAAACTTAGGAACAGTAGAAATGAGAGAAAAGGAGAAGGCCATGGAGAGACGAACTCTCCCACTTTTTTTTCTTTTCTTATTTAGCTGAGTTAGCTTGTCCTTACCTAAAGGTCCCATCATATCTTTTTTATATGGAGGTTGAGCCTGTGGGTTGTTGGCCAAAACTTGTAGGTTTGTCAGACTTGATTCTCCATGCCGTTGGATCACATCCTGGTCATTTGTTTAGAGGAAAGTCTGCCCGCCAACCATAGAATTAAGGTTGTAGTCATGGGTGTTGTCACTGACTTCACCCAAGTGGCCAATCGAACTAGTAGTTTGAAATGAGCATGGGATTGAGGTCTTGAGCCGGCATCTGGGGTGGCTTCGCCAAGTCGCTTTGGGTGCCCACCATGGAAATGATTGATCCAGTTGGTAGGTATCTTCTCAACAAATATTAATATTAATATCATATAATAGGATAGCATTAAAAGGATATTTTCAAAAAGAAAACGAGCTTTCAATTTCCATCCTATAGGAATTCTAAAATCTACGTCCCTTGTGGATTTTTTTTTTCACGCAACATGAGAATTGTATTCGCATGGGAAGATCTCTTTGAATTTGTCACCTTTAAATACTCCAACCAGGTGAGAGGAGGCTTTCCCGACTCAAGAATTACACTTTTCTCCTTCCAATTCCCGGGAACCAAACGAGACCAAAATGTTATTTGGGAGTTGATGTATGGTTATATGGATTGTTTCTGTATGGAGTTTTTTGTTGACTAATGACCTAGTATTTGCAATAACCAAGCCAAGTAACTTGGACTTTTTGTTTGCTGCAATGAAAGTCCGATTCTTCCTACATAATATAAATTTTGCTGCATTATGTGGATATTACTATAACATCGTAATGCTAAGCACTATGCTAGACCAAGCATGCATGACACAATGCAAGCATATCCAAATCCTAGAATTTGTTGCACTAAATTCCGAAAGATTCTCATCTAGGCCCTGGTTCTATCTTCCATCATCTTGCATCCGGAGTGAACCGGTTACAATCGCAGTCATGCGCTTTGAATTGTGACTAAGCTCGTGCGATTCTTTACTTTAAACGATGATGAAGTATGAGTGATCCCTTGTATCCAAAAACAAAAAAGAAAAAAAGAAATATGTGAAACTATTAAGGACTAAGCGAACGTATCATTTGGTCCTTGGTAACAACGTATCATTTGGTCGCGAACATGTTTAAGGACTAAGCGACAAATCCTCCTTTGTCGAGTCTAAATAGTCCTAAGGACTTCACCACAACACAGGAATTCATTAGAAGATGAAACATTTATGATGAAAAATATCAAATAATTTTATTATTTATAATTTATGTACTAATACAAAAGGAGCACAACCGTCAACAGGCTGACGATTGGCTTTGGGACACTATTCCCAACACGCAAGCCCTATGAGCTTTTTGAAACTGCCTCAGAGGCACCATCTTGTTTGACTCCGCCTTAGCTCTGTCCTCCCTTGAGTCGGCTAGCAATTTAACCATTCAATGAGCATTACAAAACAAATGTCAATCAAATTTTATTATGAACTGAAATTATATTTACACTATGGGTGGTTATTGTCGTTAGTATGACGACGGCATTGCTGCAAAGAATGTACTCTCCTTAAAAAAGAAGAAAATGATGCCCCCTGAGTATGGTCTCTTAATTTTCTTTAATGTGATCTTCTGTCCCCCACACCATTGGTGGGGATGGAGATGGCGTTGATGATGCCAGCGGTCGATCGGTTGCCATTGTTCTTCTCATTAGATACTTGATTTCATTCCTCCCAAATATACTTACCGAGATAACTTCTTTGGATCATTGCCTTAATCTCGTCTTTAAACTGGTGGCATTCCTTGATGTCATGGCCATGGTTGCGATGGAAACAGTGGTACTTTTTTTGCTTCTCCTATTTGGAGGGGCTTATATTGCCTCGGGTCGCTATAGATATCTCTAGTCCTTGATCTCTATAAAGGATGGGACCGGAGAATGGATAGAAGGGTGTAGCTGCCAAATCGACGTGATGGGCTTCTAGACCTGTAGCCCTTCGATGGTCGGGAAGACTCCCTTTCGACTTGGACTACTGAAGGATCTTTTTGGCCCCTCTTCTTGTCAGAACTCTTTTTCCTTCTGTCTACTTGTACACCACCTAGGCTTTTTGGTTTGGATGTACTTTCAAATCGGACTAATAGGTCAGTGTAATCCCTTGGAAAGTTCTTATCGAAGGAGAAGATAAAATGCTCATTTTACAACCCTCGCTTGCATCAACATTGCCACTAACTCATCAAGATTGCAGACCTCGAGAGTGGCGGTGTTGAATTGCACAATCGCACAGTTGACTCACTCTCCTATCGGAGAGAGAAGAGGCTATCGAAAATTCTTTGGTTGAGCTCGGCTATTGTCAAAGTAAACAACGAATAGCCTACCAAGCTGCTTGAACGAAAATAAATAGATCCGAATTGGAGTCCTGAGTACCACGTCTATGCCAAGTTTCTGAGGATGGCCGAGAAGAGGAGGTAGAGGAAGGCGTCAGAGGCATCCTGCAACATCAGGAGGGTTCTGTAACTTTGCAAGTGATCGAGTGGATTCGTGGAGTCATCATATGGCTCCAGCTAACGTACCTTGAACCCAATTGAGTTCGGTTCACCCAAAATGATCTAGGAGAATGGTGGTTGAGAATGAAAGTTGAGATCATCGTTGCTCTGGTGAGGCCCATCCTGGACTTTACCAAGGCAGTGCTCGATGTCTTGAACTCTCTTCTTAAGCTCCGCTTCCTTTGAGATCTCTCGAGTCTAGGAGAGTAGGCTAGGGCTGAATCGCTAGTGGAGGAAGAGCTTCTCGAATGTGCCTCCTCCCTTAAGCTCTGATGGGAGGAGGAGCACACTGCAAAAGCAGGGGAATGATGAGAGTGCCGGCGGGAGGCGGATCTCAAGCTTTGGTAGCGAGATCGCCAACCACGACAGGAGAGAGCCACTTGGGGGTCCGACTTCAGCACTATCATTGCTGCTCTGTCACTTGCTGGAGTTACTGCATAGTAGCGATCAGTATTTGGATTTAGTAAGTCAGGGCATCGAACAGCGATGGATTTATTATTACTGAAGGATGCACTGCAACAGAACCATGAGCAACATTGATCTTGCTACGATGGATGGATTGCTAGTGAGAGGTGGCAGAGTTCTACGCTCTCATCTGCATCATGTTTCTTCTCTCTCTTGAAAAGAGCTGATCCTTCTCCAGTGCCAATCTATTGCCACGAGACTCTGGGAGAGCACTAATATGGCTGATGCTGGACACTGTCTGGGATATAGGATGCTGAAGAAAATCTACAGGAAAAGTCTACACTCACCGAGGGTGTTCCGACGAGGGACTCCAATACTTAAGTTAGTCGAAACTTAGGAACGGTAGAAATGAGAGAAAAGGAGAAGGCCATGGAGAGACGAACTCTCCCCACTTTTTTTTTCTTTTTCTTGTTTAGCTGAGTTAGCTTGTCCTTACCTAAGGGTCCCATCATATCTTTTTTATATGGAGGTTGAGCCTGTGGGTTGTTGGCCAAAACCTGTAGGTTTGTCGGACCTGATTCTCCATGCCATTGGGTCACATCCTGATCATTTGTTTAGAGGAAAGTCTGCCCTCCAACCATAGAATTAAGGTTGTAGTCATGGGTGTTGTCACTGACTTCACCCAAGTGGCCAATCGAACTGGTAGTTTGAAATGAGCGTGGGATTGAGGTCTTGAGCCGGCATCTGGGGTGGCTTCGCCAAGTCGCTTTGGGTGCCCACCATGAAAATGATTGATCCAGTTGGTAGGTATCTTCCCAACAAATATTAATATTAATATCATATAACAGGATAACATTAAAAGGATATTTTTCAAAAAAAAAACGAGCTTTCAATTTCCATCCTATAGGAATTCTAAAAATCTACGTCCCTCATGGATTTTTTTTTCATGAAACATGAGAATTGTATTCGCATTGGAAGATCTCTTTGAATTTGTCTCCTTTAAATACTCCAACCAGGTGAGAGGAGCTTTTTCCTACTCAAGAATTACACTTTTCTCCTTCCAATTCCCATGAACCAAACGAGACCAAAATGTTATTTGGGAGTTGATGTATGGTTATATGGATTGTTTCTGTATGGAGTTTTGTTGACTAATGACCTAGTATTTGCAATAACCAAGCCAAGTAACTTGGACTTTTGTTTGCTACAATGAAAGTCCGATTCTTCCTACATAATATAAATTTTGCTGCATTATGTGGATATTACTATAACATCGTAATGCTAAGCACTATGCTAGACCAAGCATGCATGACACAATGCAAGCATATCCAAATCCTAGAATTTGTTGCACTAAATTCCGAAAGATTCTCATCTAGGCCCTGGTTCCATCTTTCCATCATCTTGCATCCGGAGTGAACCGGTTACAATCGCAGTCATGCGCTTTGAATTGTGACTAAGCTCGTGCGATTCTTTACTTTAAATGATGATGAAGTACGAGTGATCCCTTGTATCCAAAAAAAAAAAGGAAATTTGTGAAACTATTAATAGTTTTTAAAGATTTTAAACATAAAAGATTTGAAAATATCATAAAGAATAAAGTAAAATTATTCTTTTTTTCATTTTTCTTGAATAAAAAAGAATTGGATTCTTATGAAAAGAATTGATTATTAAATACAAAAAAATATCATAATAGATTTCAAATAACCATATTGATAATATAAATAAGCTTTCGATAACAATAATAAACTCTAGACATGTAAGAAAGCAACGTTTTGTTGTAGTGACGGAGGATATGGAAACAGATACCGCTGGATAATATCTGATTTAAAAAAAATCTCTCCGTGGACCTTTCAAATTTAATAGCTTCTAATTTTATTCCTACATTAGATTGGTAGTAGATCACAAAATCTGTTTTAGATATAGTACATCATCGGTGCATAATGAATTGAGGGCCAATATAAATGTGTCAAATTAAGCATATCAATTTTGTACGTATTGGTGTGCCATGCTTAGATTCAATAACTAAAATCCTGGCGGCAAATCAATTCAAGATACCTAATCCAAAAAAATAGCGAAAAGCATCTGGCCAAGACAGACAAGCCTGTTACATTTGATCCAACTTGATTATTGTTTACCGCATATCCCAACTAATAATGATATCCAAGGATGAACGTGTATACAACCACGTGACAATTCCAAGACAAGCATTGATAAAGAGGTCTTGAACCAAGTAATTGAACCAAGTAACTAAAGGTTGAAACTTCTAAATAACTAGTGAAAATATAGACTAGGGATTTGCCCATCAGCCTATAGAGATTTGCCCATCAGCCTAGCAAAAGAATTGTGATACCATATGGAATGTGATGGTTATCAAAATATGGAGAGTGAGGAATGGTTGACTCTGGCTATTAGATCCTCTAGATAAGTGGAGGCCAGGGATGGACAAGTAAGGCCTCGTTTGGTCGATGGAAAATGAAAGAGAGAAGAGGCAGCTCCTAGAAAGTGAAGAGGAAACCTCCTGTTTGATTGAAATTTTAAGAAGAGAAAGAGTAAAAAAAAATTTCCTATGAAAAGTTACTTCCCATATTTATAGAAAATGAAAACCCATGAGATCGGTGAGTTTTGATACTTTCTATGGGATGAGAAATGGTGATATTTTTTCTTTCTCAAAATATTTTTTTAAGATCTATAACCAAGATTTTATAAAATATCAATAGATGGTTGGGATGAAATATTGAATAGTGATATAATATTATATTAATATAATTCTAATATTTATATAAATATAATATTAATATTAATATTATATTAATATATATTAGTATTATATGTACACAATAAATTATCGTGATCAATGCTATATTATAATATATTAATATTAATTTATATTTATAAAAATATAATATTAATATTTATACAAAATTTAGGAGTAAAATATATGTCTTATATCTACTAATGATATAATAGGTATTTTATACTGTTTTTCTGAGAAAATAAATACTCAACTAAACATAAGTTGCTTTACAATAAGTCACTTCTCCATGGTCAACCAAACATGTCAAAATACTATTTTCAGGAAGTAATTTTCTGAAAAATTATTTTATTCTTCCTGCGAACCAAATGAATCCCGGAAGTAGATGATTATCAGACAATTTCAGATATAATATATAAATACTAGAATGTACTTCAGAATAAATGATCTTTTGGCCAATCAAATATCCATCATTTTATTTATCTTTATTTGTCTTTACATTTACCTTTATTTGCATTGCTTCATGGTTCTGAGCTTAGCTTTGTAGCTCTGGTTACTGCCGCCACCTCTCCGAAGAAAATGGTGTTTTGATGGTGAACATCTTTCGAAGCTCAAAGTGTTGGGGCAGATGCACGTACATGTATCCGCACGATCCAGTTGGAAAGCCTGCGCCTCTGCATACTGAAAAAGATTACCCACTTTTCAAGCAGACCTGATGGAACTATACAGATAGCTATCGAGATGCTACTATGAAAGGAAGGAAAACAATGCTCGATCATCCAAACTACCACCAGGAAGTCTACTTTATTACACCACCGAAGAACCTTTCCTAGAAATTTGTTCAAACAGAAAACCATAAATCCCCATTTTTAAAAGAACAAATTTTATGGAAACAACTCGAGATGTATTTTCTTGAAAACTCAGTTTTCAGATTTTATGTACCCTTTTTTTTTTTTTTGTTGCATCATAGGTTTTAGCTCAAGTCCAATATAATTCATTCCTGCAAAACCTGACAACCCTTTTGTTGATTAGAAATTTTGTTCGCAATGCTAAACTAACATGTCCTCCCAAATCCTGATAACAATAAAGAATCTGGGATAGAGCCTCTGATTTGTATGGATTACACCAAGGCGAGTGGTCTATTCCCCCCTTAAACAGGCGGTAAACTGATTTTCTGAGACGCTCGTCTACATTCACACTAACTTGGCAATGTTCAAAACTAACTGCAAAATAGAAAGATACACATGTAACCCATAGGAAGAACAGAACCCTTTATTCCTTCACCTTAAACCAGAGTCTTTGGAAGAAAAAAGCATGCTTCCATAAATATTTCATCAATATTCTTCATTTTCTGTACATCTGCCCTTCCACATTTCCCACTTTGACAGCTTGAGTTGTAACAGGAAATTCATATAAATAAAAGAACCAACGCTTTGAATGTAATATCAAACCTTTTTTATCCTTTAACTTCTCCTCAGATCAATAACGATCACGCTGATATTGTCAGCACTCTTCCTTCCCAGTGCAAGCCTGGCTAGCAATGCCGCCGCAGCAGAGCAATGTTCTTCAGATGCTTGTTGCTCTTCTTGAACACCAGTTGCACCCTCAGCAGCTCCAGTACCAAGATCTTCTGTACCCTTAGCTGTATCAGCTTCCTCAAGGCACCGTCGAGCAACATCACATGCGAGATCGTTAGGTAGAACATCCCATAGCCCATCGCTAGCGATGATAAGGCACTCATCTTCAGCACTCCTCCGCACTATGCGGACCTCTGGCTCCGATATCACTGCAGGTTTCAAGTACCTGTCTCCTGTTCAAAAATAAGTTTGCAATAAACCTGCACTAGTTCTCCATAACAATTTGGAATTCAAGTTGATCAGCATACAAGCATCGACTTCCTATGGTGCCAATGCATTAGAATATGTAAGCATAGTAAAATTCTGCTTTTAAGAAGGTAAGGCTAGTCGAATTTAACCTCAAGGAGATTCTCTATCCGCATGACATACCAAATATATTTATAAGCACTTACCATCTAAATAGGGAAATACCAATTTGGATGATTAAACATGCAAAAGCATTATATACAAGGAGCTTCATCAAGCATTCTAGTTGCAAAACACATAGATGGTCTACAAAATTATTGCTTTTTAGAAGTGTTTGCCAGCTAAGCTTTGGGTTCTCAAGCTGAGGAAAAGCTCAAGGAACCAATGCTAAAATAAATTTGGACCTGAACCTGGGCTTGAGAAAACTGGAGATATAAACTAAGGCATGACTCTGAGCCTGGCCCAGCCTTCAGGTCATCTCCAAGCCAAATACCCTATTCTGGCTATTAGACCCAGTGGTTTTTTTTTTTTTAATACAAGCGGACGATCACACCACTCTAATGTGAGTACAATCCAAAAAATCTGAATACAAAATATCAGTGTCCGTGGGCAATTGTCGCCTTGATGCTAAGTCCAGTCTTCGATGTACTCGGCAACTAAAAAATGCAACCCAATCTACATCACTGTTCGCCTCCCGAAATACGTGCTGAACAGGCATTGCGGTGGAGTGATGGACCTCCAAATGTCACGGAGTAGCAGATGAACTTCTAAATACCTCGTCTTGTCCCGAATCCAGTCGATAACTATAGTTGTCACCCTCAACAATAATCCTTTCTGCCCGTATCTCCTCCCATGCACATATGATGCCCATCCAAGCAGCACGGAGCTCCGCTCCGAGGATGGATGGCTCGTAAAGATGAGTTTTGTAACCAATAGCCTGACATTTGGGCCTCGGATAACATAGCCTGCACCATCTCTACCATCTCTAGCACTACCATCAAAGTTGACCTTGACAAATCTTTAGGGAGTAGGCTCCCATGAAAATGAAAAGAACCCTCCGGATCACTACAAGCATAGCAAGGAAGTCCTAGGATCTCGGGGTGACAAAGGACATGTCGGTAGTGTCAAAATGATTGTACTTAGCTAAACAGCAAGCTCTTTGCAAAATCTGATGCGTAAACAACCTCAGCTTTGAAGACCAGACTATTCTTGGACAGCCAAATCTGATATGCAATATAGGCCATCCTACCACCTCAGGGTGCGCTCTTGGTCATACTTCGATGGATCGCATCCAAAGGAAAGCCAAGGACTACTATTCGCCCCCCTAAGGCTGACCATCCGCCATCTCTCAAATCAAACATACCCTCGGATAATGAACAGGACATACTTCATTGACTCATCCTCTAGCCCGCAGATCGAGCAGTCAGTCAAAAGCTCCATACCTTTGTCCTTGAGAAGTATCCATGTCGGCATTCGATCCTAGACAACCTTTCAGAGAAAAAGTCTTATTCTGGGATGGACAGCCACTCTCCAGATCCAAACAGCCTCGATCCTCGTCTTTGGCACTGATCTGCTCATCTTAACGAGGTCCCTAGCAGGAACTTAGGGCAGTAAGACTAGTCCCACACCCTCAAGTCATGGCTCTGATGGGCAGGGATCGGAATAGTAAAAATCCTGTCAGCTAGCTAACCATCCAAAAAATAAATAACATCCTAAGCCCTCCAATTTCTGTCGTCGGCATCAATCAAATCACAAACTCGTAGGTGGTCGTCCACCTCTGTGCTAACGTAGATCGGCCAACATGAGAGGGGTAGGTTGGAAATCTAAGTGTCCTAGCTCACATCAACCAACATCCTATCCCCAATCAATCATCTAACCTAGGCCACCATCGTTGGAGTGCATAGACAAATCTTCCTCCAAATGGAGCAACTGCGATCAGTCCGGATCTAGGACGCCTGACTCCATGCCCCATATCAGGCCCTCATCACCCTGCTCCACAAGCAATTAGACTAGATGAGGAATTTAATAGTATGTCTAGCAATCATAGCCTTCCTCCTAACTAGTAAAGACTAGATTCCCAAACCCTCATCCCACACAAGCTAGCAGAACACCTCTCAAGAAAGTCAATGAAGCCCATGACCGCCCAATCTAGATCCCCACAAAAGTTTCGAAACTGTTGCTCCAAACCCTTAAACAGGAACATGGCACAACAATATCCATCAGGAGGTAGACCGGAATGGAACTCGAGACTGATCTCACGAGGATAGTCCCCCTATCATGGATAGGATGTTGGCTTGCCAGCCCTCGAGGAGTTCCCATACCCGCTATTCCATAGGCTTGCAATCAACCTTCGAAGTCTCTACCCTATGATAGGAACCCACAGGTTGGTCAGGGTTCTGGTCTGCTCAGAAATCTCATCTTTTTCGAGTCACCTGCTTCACCTGGACCTTCATCTTAGGACTGAAGGTGACCATAGACTGCATATTCATGAGCTGGCCAGAAGCTCGACAATAGACCTCAACAACAACCGCGAAGCACCTTGCATTCCAGACGGAAGCCTAACTAATGAGCAAGTAATCATCCGTAAAAAGGTGCAAGAGCGACTAAATCCCAGGGGTAGGCTAGTAGGGCTGCAGCGCTACCCTTTGAACCGCCATCAGAAAAGCACAAGACAGAACATCAGCACACTAGATAAATAGATCGGGGAGGCATCCTTGACAAAGACCACCTATCAAGTGAAAAAATCCGTCGGAACGTCATTAATCAGGATGGCAAAACTCGAAACCTCCACACAGTCCATGATCCAGTCAATCCATCCCAAAAGCCAAACTCGTGGAGCGTCCGATGCAAAAACCGCCAGCTAATCCGATCGTAAGCCCGTTCTATGTCCAGTTTGATCGCCATCAGGTTTTGACAATAGGGGCACGCTACCAATCATGCATAAACTCGTGGGTGAGCAAAACATTGTCCGTGATACAACGGCCACCGACAAAAGTACCTTGCTTCGAGCTAATTAGACGAGGAACAACCGGCTTCAACCAACCAACCAAGACCCTCGCACACTTTATAGAGTGGTGTAAAGACTGATTGACCTGAAATGCCCCAGACTGATGCATCAAGTCTCTTCAAGATGAGGGTGATCAATGTCCTCTTCCATTTCTCTGGAATGCCTCTGGACTCAAAAACCACCTACACTGCCGCAACCACCTCTCCACCGACGGTAGGATTGGAATCGAGCTCGGGCTAGGCCGAATTCGGATCAAACTTCGGACTAGGCCTGAAATAGTTCCGACCGGACTTAGCCTAAATATAAGATCCGTTTGTCTTTTAAGCCAGACTTGGATATATATCTTTGACCTGGCCCAGGCCTGAGCCCGAATTTCAGTATGAATTTCAGACCCGAGCCCCAGTCCATCTATTCCTATTCTGATGTCCGTGTATGGATGGAGCCATTGAGGAGGTTAGAGGAGAGATCGAGATGGGAGAAGGACTCCAAGGTGCCGATCTCGATAGGGATGGGGCCAAAGTGGTGGTGGTGGGAGAGGTCAAGGGCGGTGAGGCTTCAGAGGGAGATGATGTCAGCGGGATGAGCCCAGAGAGGCAGTTGCAGGAGAGGGAGAGGGTTTGAAGGGTGGAGAGGGAGAGCTTGGGGGAGGTATCCCTCGAGGGAGTGGCTGGAGAGGGCGATGGCGGTGATGCGACCACAGCGGCAAGTGATGCTAAACCAGCCGTAAGGGTCTCGATCGGAGTCAAGCCAAGCATAGAGGGCATCGATCGGATCGGAGATGGCCGACTTGAGGGCAAGTAGGGCAAGCCATCAGTGGTCAGCGACGCCACTGGCAATGCATTGAGAGAGATATGGGTTTCCACCATGACTAGGATTTCTTCCTCTTAAGCCAGAAAGCAAGACACTAATAGAGATGGGTCCCCACCTCCATCTCCTTTACACGTTCTCATCTTCTCCTTCGTCAGCTGGCTCTCTACCGCCGCACCCTCTGACAACATCTAGTCCCTCCTAGAGTTTAAGAAGGGCATCCACATCGACCCTCCGGCATCGTCAACTCCTTGAAGCACCCATAGGAGAGATCCTCCACTTGCCCCCATGATTGGGGTGGGATCTCCTGTGACCATCATGGTCTCCCTCCTCGACGGCCTCGGCCTCACCGGCAACCTTAAGTTCACCACTCTCATCGACAGTCACTCCGCAACCTCTCCCTTTTTGATAGAGGTGAGGAGAGGGCTGACTATCGGGGAGGGTGGAGAGGTCCGACGATCGGGGAGGGAGGCAAAGCCGTATGAAAGTTTTGAGAGAGAGAGAAAGGAAGGAGAGAGAAATGGAGGGAGAGGGAGGGGTTTCGGGCTAGGCTCGGGCTCGGGCCGGGCTCAGGCTTGGGCTTGGCTTGAGTCTTAAGTTTCAATCAAGCCGAGCTTAGGTCTTAAGTTTTAAAATTATTCGGACCTAAATGCAGTCTGAAGCCCAAAAAAATATTTCGAGCCAAGCTCAGATAGGGGTATGGCCCAACCTAACCCGGCCTGTTTCGAGCCCTAATCGATAGTAGATCGGTACCGATGAAAAAAGAGAGAGGGAAGACCTGGTGGTTTCAATTCGCTACAAACCTCATGTAAACTGCCACCTAACCTGGCTAAATCCATTGATAGCACTAGCCTCTCTTCGATACAAATATTCATCCACACTATAGTTCATACTAAATGTAGTTGTAATTATAAATATACCATGTAAATATAACCAATATAAATAAATAGTTTGTTAATAAACCACTTTAAGAATTACAAAATTCTTAGCGACGTGTTCGTATATGACTCTGCCTAGGTTCCTTGAAACATGTAAGGCAGATTCATGTGCTAATTACATGTCAAAAAAAATCAACTTGATTGTAACTAGAATTTCTAAAGTACATTCTTCTCGAAAAGGGGGCAGCCTACCCTTTCAATATAAATCTAGGAGACAACCACTATCACCCAAATTATGTCATGCTCTTGGAAAGTCTACAACATATAGAATGCATGTAGTACTACAGTGCATGCACCCTAGTTATTCAAAAGAAAATAGATCTAGATAATTACTATGACTTAAAAAGAGTTGGCATTCAAATAAGTGATAAAATTGCTGACTTCTTAATTTGTACACAATTTGAACAAGTATACATAATGAATCTGGATACTAAGCAAATCCATGTGTCATAACAATATGAGAAGATTTTATGCAAGTGATTAGCATAAGAAAAGGGAATCCCAGTGTTTAAGGTTCCTATCATTACAGTGTCTGAGAAAGTTAGATGTACACCACCTTATTCCCATGAGGAGAGAGACTATTTCAGTGCTATGTACCCATAACACCCATGGAGCAAACTTATTGTTGCACCAAGGTTTGCCCTCTAAGAGATTTTACATAAACTAAATTTATAAGATAGCTAAGCACCAACTATGACCATTATAGGCACTAAAAGTTTCTATTTATCAAATCTTTTCTAGAAAATTCTGATAGTTTATCTTTTTTACGCTAGCTAAGAGCATACAAATACATACCTGTGTTATATATGTTTTAAAACTATGAAAGCTGATAATTATATCAACCGCTTAAACTTACACAAGCTACACAGAATCAGTATCGAGATCTGTGCCAGCCGGACGACGGTACAAGTCGGTACAGATTTGTACCAAATCGGACCGACATGAACCGACACAAGCAAAAAAAGAAACTGGAGAGGAAAAGAGGGGATGCGGAGGGAGAAGGGGAGAGAGGGAGAGGGAGGCCGGAGGAGATGCCGATGGTGGCCACAGATGGGCCACGAGCACGCTCAGAGGGCTGTCAAAGCCTCAGCTTTCTCCGTCAAATCACAGCCGAGAGAGAGAGCTGAGGAGAAAAGAAAGAAGAGAGGGAAAGCCAATGAAGAGGCTGTCGGACGATGAAATAGCAGTCCGCAGCTCCATCGACGTGAAATAGGGATGATTGCCGCTATTTGATGAGATTTTTTAAAAAAAGCCGACCACAGTGAAGCCAGCAATGAATTTACTGGCTTCACTATTCATCATTATTTAGAAAAATATAATGAACAGCGGCTGTCACCCCTGTTTCCCATCGTGGCTCCGTCCGTGCCTTTTCCACCATCTAGTAGCCACCGCAGCCACCCGATGCCCTCCAACGGCCTCTCTGCCGGCTGCACCTCCTTTTGGTACGTCACTCTCCCTTTCTCTCTATCTCTCTCGATTAAACGTCCTATTGGATGACACGGAGCCGCAGAGACCTCCGCGACCTCCAACGACCTCGATGGGCCACTATCGACCCTTCGACTGCGTCAACCCCTCTTTTGCTCTCCTTTCTCTCTTCCTCTCTTTCCCTCTTCCTCATCCAATGTTCCAATTTGGAAGGCCGAACCATCCCGATTATGATCGATATGGCTCGAAGCGTCCGGAACCGCTCGGTTCAGGATGGTTCGGCGAACCATGCTTACACATGTGCTCTTCATGAGTAATTACAAATGTTATTTTCCTCTTGGGACTCTTTTGACACTCCTTCAATTCCTAAAAGATTATACCTATGCATTCAAAAATAATAGTTTTGATAAAGAGATAGCCAAGCCATACATTACCGATGGATTGTGTAGTGAAATTTTTTTTCTGAACAACTACATAAAGTGTTCTCTTAAGAACTGTAAATTTGGACCTCTACAAAGATTTTAAAAATTTATCTATATCGAATGATTTACAAGTGAGTGCAATACTAACGGAACTTTATTAGTGATGAAGACCATGGGGTGTCAACCAAATTTCACTTAAGAAACATGTAGATTTCATTCTACCTAACAAAAACTGCTCATATTTAGAAATGCTTTCCTCAATTTCACACAGCCTTGATCCAACAACACCATAAGGTGTCAACCAAATTTCACCTAAGAAACATGTAGATTTCATTCTACCTAACAAAACATAAACTGCTCATATTTGGCAATGCTTTACTCAATTTCACACAGCCTTGATCCAACAATGCCTTCATAATAATTCCATACCACCAACCAACAAAAAGGCATGATTATTACAACAATCAAATAAAAAAAACTTAAATAAATGAATTGCTTTTAGACTTCTTTGGTAAAATGGCAACATCTCTTTTGTCCCCTCCTGAGTCAAAACAATTCTTAAACAGTGGAAAGATTATTAAATAAGTTGCCTACTGAGTCTAGTCCATGGTTTCAAATTCTGTTGGGACATCCCACGAGACACCGGATAGGGTACTGCCTCAGGTGTCGAGATTGGACTGCCCTGTAATAGTCCCAACATCCTGATCGACGTGCCCTAGGACATCTCTTTCCCAAGTACTAGGATGAGATGGGACAATGGTGTGTCCCATTCTACAAAAGAGGGATAAGCCCGCTCCACAATTAAAACCTTGTTTCCTAGTCCTTCAAAATTCTTTTCAGCACTGTAGTCTTACCAAATCTTTTAGTTATGCGATCTTTTGGCTTTTACTTCTCCTAACCTATACTGACCTTCATAGACTCTTTAGTTCATTTTGAAAACCCACCAAATTAATTTGCTATTGCAAAGAGAGGATTAGATGCAAGAGCAAAGAAATAACTAACAATTATGATTTGACTTTTCAAATCTCTGGACAATTATTAATACCCTTTGTACATGCCCTTCAAATGCAATTGGGCCCACTTGACCCCTTCAAATGCCAAGGTAATATCTAGTAGAGCATGAATATAGTGCATATCGTAACATGTCGGCTTGTAATACTAAATGCAAAATCAAAGCCTATGGACCTTTTCTATAATCCCTGGTAACTATGTAAAGAAGAATTGTAGCCATTGGATCATATGCATTAACCCATAACCATGCAAACTTGAACGTGAAGGAACCAAATCCAAACGGCATACAAATCTTAGCTACAAGCTCCCTTAACCTAATACAAGAAACTTCTTGCTGAATTGGAACTCGAAAGCAATTTCATGTTAGCGAGGTTCTCCCTTATATTGTATGGTCAATGACCAACCCCAAATCCAAGTTTGCATGAGAGGTGGGAAATGCTTCCTTGCTTTCAACAGATTGGATCTTGCACCTTGTATTACCCAAGCCTTCCAAGTCTACAACCTCCATTGCAAATCCAAATCATCATTGTCTATAGGTTTCGCAATTTGCCCTTACAAAGAAATTTTATCATCATGCCACCTTGGGATCTCTCTTCACCATTTTCCAGCAAAAACCTTTATTAAGGGGTCTCAATAGAGTTTAATGCATGTTAGCAAAATCCAATTGAGCCTTTGGGCAAACTTTACTGAAAAGATGACTCTTTTCTCTTCTCACAACCAATCACCCTCCGACCATTGATGATATGTAACTCCAAGATTTTTCTATAGGAAACTCTATGATCACTTCGACTAGCTCTAACTTGGAAATTTTTATATGGCCTCATAAATACCCTAAGAAGCATCACTTGTTACCAATAAACAAGCCATACTTTGCACATCATAACCATTATAGATTGCTGCCTTGCTAAACCTTTCCTTCAAAGGCAGTACTAAGGTTGACTATGCTGTTATTAGAGGCCGACCGGCCGGCCACGGTTCAATATGCCCCATGTCGTTCCATGCCAGGTCTAAACTATAACAAGGCAGAGAGGGTGGGGAGAGGAAGAACAGGAGAGAGAAAAAGAGGGAGAGAGAAAGGAGGGAACAAGGGAGGGAGAGGGATGGTGAAGGCTGGCAAATGCCGGTGGAGCATGGCCTGACACAGCAGCAAGGGGAGGGAGAGGAGGAATGTGAGAGAGGAAAGAGAGAGAGAGAGGGAGAAAGGTGGTGAAGGCCGATAGAGAACAGCCCAACACAACAAGGGTGAGAGAGGAAGAATGTGAGAGAGGAAAAGAGAGAGGGAGGGAAAGAGAGAGGGACAGAGGACTATCGAATTGCTGCTGGGAGTTGTTGGAGGGCCGCTGAGATTGTCGGAGGACCAGAGGGCCGGAGGAGGGTCTCCGCTCTCTTCCTGATCGAAACATCTGGCAGTTGAGACCGCCAAAGGGCCAGAAGATGGGCTCCACTCTCCTAATTGAACAAGGGCCACTCGTCCTTGTTCTTTTTATTTTGCCGACTTTTAGTAAAATCGGCAACCCCCTCCTCCTGTTGCTAACTTCACTTAAAGTCAACAAATTAAAAAAAAAGAACAAGGCCATCCCCCTTATTTCGACCAGAAGAAGGGCAGAGCCCCTCCTATAGCCCTTTGGTGGCTTTTACGGCCTTTTGATGGCCCTTTCTCCCTCTCCCTCTTCTTCCATCCCCCTCCTTTGCACTAGTTCTTATTTCGAATACCGAAACGATCCTGATCTACCACCAATATTGGTGGTATGCTCCAAATTAAGGAGTTCGGGGTTATTATGTAATCCTTGAATAGTACTATATCCCCTATTTGGATATTCACTTCTGCTCATCTTAACTCAAGCATGCTTTTGCTTTTTCATCAACACCTCTGAACCCTTAGCAACTTTTAATAGTTCACATTTTGCTATGTAATCAAAATTCTCAAGAGTCCAATACAGCTAGCAAAATTATTTTTTTAAGCTTCAATACATGTGTAACCTAAGAAAATGCTCACATAATACCATTAGGCATGTTCATCTTGATATCCACAATTTCATCTATATATGACTCATCATTTCCATCAAAAACTTCTCGCCATTATAAAGCTCATTGGTTTGAATCACTCCTCATATGGACATGTGAAACATTAACTCAAACCAAGAAATCCGTGGAAAGAATTGTAGCTTGTGGATCCTAACTATGAAATCATAACCAATTAACCATGGTTAAAGACGATCTTAAAATTGCCTAAGAATCTTTGACACACAAACATTTGCATAGAATTGTTAACAAAGTAGAACATAGAAGTCAACCAACATGAGAGAGATTCACTTTCATTTACAAGCCTTCTTTTGAAATCCACATGCGAATGAGAAAGTTCCTATTTGTCTAACATAAGAATTGTCAAAAATGGAAAAACTTAGTTAGAGCCTAACCTACATCTTAAAACCCAAGTTCAAGTCTAAACTTCACATTACTCACCCAACAGCAAATACTGAAAATTTCAAAACCTTCATAAGATATGAAAATGATTTGCGATATTTGTACATTTTTTTAGCAAAATCTCCATAGGCCACTAGTTCTATTAATACCTTTAAATGAAATATGAACTTTGGTCTTCAATAATCCTGTAGTTCTTTGTTTGGGTTGTATCAGTTAACACTCTACAATCTTCTACTGATTTGTTTGGATTGTGCCAGTTAACACTATCAAAAGATGAAATGAAAGATAAAAAATATTGACTTAATGGTTATCACATCCTCGATGTCATTCTTTAATTTGATGACAGGTTGTTCATAGAATTTTAAATGAATGTAATAAATGAAGTGAAATTGACAACCTTAACATCATGCTAAATTTAGAACCAGGTTTTTCATGGCATTTCTTCACTTCTATACAATTACATTAATCAAATAAAAGTAAGCGCATAAGGCTTAAACCCTATTACCCAAACATTTCCTTGCACTAATGGCAGCTCACCAATAGCCAAACCATAACCTTCGCCACAAAATTGTGGAGAAAGTAAAGATTACAGGAAATAGTAGTGAGAAGAAAAGAAAATACCACAACAAAGTTGCCAACTACCAAGCACCATAACCACCATTCCACTGAGCAAATGCACTACCAACTGCCAAGCACAATATTGTCATTCTCCTTTCTTCTCTCCTCAATCCCTCTCCACTCTTGATATCTAACGTTGGGGCACAGAAAATAGATAATATTGGTTTAACATTATAAATTCATGGATTAGGTTGGGTTATGAATATCCAACTAGGTTCAACCTAATCCAAAACACTAGAGGCATTAGCTTCATGGTCTTCACCTAAGGCATGGATGCATGCCCAAGCACAAGATTTGTGACGGGTCGCCTATTTGGGCTGCCCAAGGCTAGATGAGGCACCCGGGTGCCTGACCCACTTAAGCAGGCTACTTAGGTAGGTACACAGCCCATCCTTTAAAACAAGGAGTGTGATTCATGAGGAGGGTGTCATTCACAAGGTATTGTGTTATAAAGCACCAATCCTCTCATGCCGTGTGGCATGCCATCAATGCAAAAAAAGCTTAGATAATAGTTTTGGACCCTATAGCATTTCCAAAATATAATGATACTATAAACTATTAAATCACATCTTGTCCTAAAACTTTCTCATTGATTCATTTCAACTTTTTGATTTCCAATCACATGCTTCTTTCACCTGAAAAAAAAAGGAGATAATTTCTCAATACCTCAATCGATGCTTCTATCCTTCCCACTATATCAAGTGTGAGCCTCAAACCCTTAACATCACAACATAATTCTTTACATAGTTCTCTAACTAACTTAGCACAAAGGTACCAGTAATCATATATTCAATTTTTAAAGAAACTATAAGCATGAGGTTCAGTAGGTTGGAATCAACCAAGGTTCATGTCAAAACCCAACAAATCTGGGTCTAGGGTACACAACCTAGTATAATTTCTCATATGACCATGAGGTAATTCAGTCCATTGTAAACTTGATAGAGTCCAAGTCATCACCAGCATATGCATAGGTGGAGATAAGGGCAATTGTAGGGGTCTTTATAGGATTACTCCCAAAAAAGTATGGGTCTTGTTATTAGAAGGCATTAACTTGATTGATTTTTACCACAAGTTGCCATGATTTGGCAAATTTGGAAAATACTTCTCTACCCAAGATAACGAAAAACATGCTATACAATATGTTGCCTATCAGATATCCACAAGAACAAAATTTTATTCTAGAAAAAGGATCATCCAACTATAATCTCAATTTGTTGCTATCTCATGACTCCATAATTCAATTCCTTCCAAGCTCCAGTTACCCATATCCACTGCATTCCAAACCTGATCAGAATTTAGATCTAAACCAAGATCAAGATAAGAATAGGAAGAAAAATGAAGGTGAATTGTTCTTTAGAATTATGGCATTTTTCGTTACTCAGACTCAAGGTTCGCGGATTTGGTACCAAAACCCGTACCGATTGCCAGCGGGTATGGTACCATACCGGACTATACCGTACCGTACCGATAATAAAAAATCAAAAAAAAAATCCTACCCACAAGCACTAAAAAAAAAATCAGGCCGAATCGGACCGAATCAAATCCGAACCATACCGAACTAGACCGAATCGAGTCCGATATCGAACGGTTCAAGCCGATACCGTACCGAACCAATTGGTTCGGTCCGATTCAACACACTTTTTGAAAATCCGGTCTGAACCGAACCGATTCCCTGGCAGTACGATTTGGTATGGGATGTATCGGCCGGTTCAGATCGATATGGAATATCATACTCAGACGTCATAAAAATGTCTTCGATGACCTCAAAAAGGATGAACCCAAAAGTTGTCCAATGGTATCAAAGCGAGGCATCAATTAAATGAAACAATAAAATAAAAAAAATGTATTTTTAGATCAATGATATTGTCTTGAACATTGAATGAATTTTAGTTTCTGGGGATTCGAAGCATTTCCCATTTCTCATCATTATTTTTCCATGCTTATGTGATACATATCATATATTGCACTACCATGTCATTTTTTTTATGATAATGACTAGTATTTTCATCCATCAACACAACAACATGCAAAGCTTTTATATACTCCCAAGATTGTTTGGAAGCCTCCATATTGTCGAATCAAGGTTATCAGTGTTTTATGTACATCCACCAAATGTGCAACCTTTATTGGTTTTAGAAGTCGATCCATTCCCAAAACAAACTCTCATCCACTCATCACCACTCCTAACTATCAACCATAAAAGAATTTTAAAGCTAAAGCCCCTAAATTCTAGAAAAGTCATGAGATGACTTTTTATTAGAAACCAGTGTTCTCAAGTCATGATAGGACGTCAATTATCCAATTGTTATGAAAAATACAACATCAGAATCTTTGCAAAATCTAAGAACACATCTTCAGCTTATATGTGTATTTAAATATGTAGGAAGTTATCTTTAAAATGAATGATAAGTTGGACCAGTTGCAGTTTACTTACAAAATTTTATGTTATACTGGAAATTTAATGTAGAATGCCAAAGTAGGCATATAAAGATGGTCACATTATAGTTTAATGAATTGATGTGTCAAAAGAGTATCGTGAAATATCTCAAGTGTCAAATGTTTCATGCTCAAAAAACCATAAAATTGGAACGAAAATGTAACTGCTACAAATGTATCGCAAATTAATGAAGCCATATCTAACAACAATATTGTCATTGATCCATAAAGGCTATTTCCTTCTGACTAGTGTTATCTTCGACAAATTATTATTAATTAATTCATTTGGTCTTCTTTCAATAGAGATTTCATCAAATCTGAGGTTGCTTCAATATTTGTGATGCCCACATTAAACGTGTATTTCACCTATATCCCTACTCTATTCTTCGTAGTGCTTCGTGCATTCATTTCCAAAATTGACAGCTACGTTAATGTTGCCTTGCTCTATGACTACCCAATATTTTAATATTATGGATCCTCTATCTAGCAATGTAGGATGGAAGTTCATTGTATCACACAATCAAGAAAACTTTCCACTTGACTTCAATGCAATGCTATTGAGTTTCATCATTCACACCCATAAGTAGATCATTGCCACCATGGTCATAATGGAAACTATATCAACCAAATGATATGCAAGGTGTACAATCAAGGTACGTCGTCTCGACACTAGGCCATGTATCGATGCCACTCTATCACTGTGTTGGTATGCCCGATAAGGAGGCCAACTTGCATACCAAGTGTCGGTATGCACCACATTCCATATACCGATACCGAACTAGTACAGTACATCCCATACTATCCGATTCAGAATGATATGGCGTACCTTGTGTCCAGTAGACCAATCTGACATTATTAAATAATGGAACTAAAGCCCATCATGAATGTTCATTTAGATGTTACAATATACATAACGATGTCAATCAATGTGGACAAAATCTTCTATTATCATAATCATTATAGCAATAAATCATCGATATCATCTTGCAAGAACATTTCCTCCTTAGCATTAGAAACACCAATGCAACAAACATTGCTTTTGACAATGGTAGAAGATATTTGTTTGCTACCTGACGGCAACTTCATTTTCATCAACCATTTGGATTACATCCTGAATTTTTTGCCCTAAATCTTCGACATCATTGCTCCATTTGACATTAAAACACTCCATCATACATGTTGCAGTTCTCGATGATGAATCTTTAATCGGAGACACAATAAAAGATCTTCTTTCGAGGGCAAGCTCATCATGTTCCAACCCTCGTGACTACCTTTGTTGCTCAACAAAAAAAGGGACCTCAGCTTGGGCTTAGGTTGGAGATGGAAGAGATTGCATATGCCATCATCCTTCGTTGCTTACTAGCCCCTCTCAAGCAACCACAATGAGGGGCTCTTTTGCCAAAGGCAAGAGTAAACATGATTTATTACTCAACAAGCACAACCTTGGCGTAGAACTCAGCTTGGGTTTGGCTCGTAGATGGAAAGGCTGCATAGTTCCTCATCCTTCACTCCTTACTCCCAATGTCAAAAGAGCTTTAGTACTAAAGGCTAAGAGATGACCTCGAGAATGTAGATGGTGTCGATGGCATCAATATCAGCAATGAAAGTCAAGGTTATTGAAGAAGATAGCATAATAATATAGGTGGCAAAGGAATAGAACTTTTAAAGGAGGGGGGTTTCAACATAATGGCTTATAGAAGATCCATCAAAAACCTTCAAATAGGAGTATGCATTAGGAGGTTCATGTGCACTTTTGAGGTCTTTAAATGGTCCACGAAAAAGAAGGTCAAGGCATGCACTTTTTGAAGTTGTGTAAATGGTGAACCAAAACTTAGATCTTGCATGCTTTTCCTATAAGTAATTTTATTATATAAGAGCTAGCCTAGCTCGTGATCCCTCCTGATCCCTATGAACAAGGTACTGGGAGATGTTATATCTTTTGCACCTTTATTGAAAGTGATTGCATTCCTAGCTTCAGATCTAATACATATTCCATATGGACACATGTAACTTTGAGTATCATGCTTTCCAGTTTGGATCCTTGTGGCCAACGCCAATCTATTGCTCAATGATAGAAGAAGGTTGCTAATCTTAGTATTGACTAATGTAGCAACCAGTGCTACAACAACATTCAATTTGGCTTTCATGGCATTGATTCAGTTGGTGGCAATTATTCTCTTCCCTTATAAGAACCTCTAATCTTATATCCAAATTCTAGCCTAAATCTTAACATAATTATCTAAGCTCATAATTATTTTATCTTCATTATCAAAACTTATGATCGAGGTTCACCATCTCAATATTGGATGCCATACCAATACCATCCTATTATAGTATCGATACATGGTTAGGTATGGGACAATAGTGTTGGTACGGTATGGTATGGTACAACGTATAGGTATGATAGCAGTACGATACGGTGCATCCTATACCGAGCAATAAGGCAAACACTACTTTTGACAGCCATTGACATCATAAAAATTATTATCTAAAGTGCCACATTAATAGAGCAAGCTTTAGGACATTATGATGTGCTTGACAACAAGTTATACAAACAAAAATAGATAAGTAGTTTAGAAACCTTCAGTTCCAATAGTTGCATAGTCAAAGAATCAAATACAATTTATGTAAAATAAATAGAATAGGAAGATAACCATAATTATCTAACCTTATATGGAATGGTGTATCTCAGCAACTTGTTTTATGTTTAATTCCTACCTATACAAATTGATGTAATAGGAACTATTAATTCATAACATTGTTTGAAGTGATCACTAACAAGCCTTGAAGTATCTTAAACTAATCATTTATTACTTGCCAACATTCTAAAGATAACAAGATGTATCTTCTATTGGTCTTTCCATGTATACCTAGCTATGTAGTCTATAAATACCCATGTATTGTGTATTTGTTTTCAAGCAATACAATAGAGTTGTTATTTCTTCAATTGAATTTATTGTTTGACATGGTATTAGAGCCAATGGTTCATCATCGCAAATACGTTGTACAGTGATTGTTTGTTGTCAATATGTTGTATAGTGATTGTTTGTCACCAATACGCCAACATAATCCAGCCTCTATGTTGCCCAACGAGCATTGTGCAAGTATTCCGATCGGTGTCCATCACCACATTACCCTTCACCACCTCACACGTCAAGTTAGAACCACCATTTATTCGCCCCTCTTTTCCTCACATATCAGATAATGACTTCCATTCCCCTATTTTCGATGGTGACTCCCAACATCGAATACAACTACTTTGTCGATGGGCTTGCTCGGGCAATGGACGATGCCTCCCTTGAGAGGGCTTTCAGCTAATTTGGTGAGGTCGTTGAATCCAAGATCATCAATAATCGAGAGACGGGAGGGGCTTTGGATTTGTGACCTTCAGGCACGGGCAAGGGACAAGGGATCCTATCGAGGGAATGAATGGGCAAATCCTCAATGGGAGGAGCATTACTGTCAATGAGGCCCAATTCCGAGGTGGTCGTAGTGGGTTTCACAGTGACTGAGGGTATGATGAAGGTCGCTATGAGATTGGTGGCAGATACAACAGCGGAGGTGATGCCTATGGCCATGACCGTGGTTACGGCGGATCCCATCTCTCAAGGAGCTACGATGCATCGAACAAGGAATATCGAAAGCTGAATCGTGACCAGCAAAATACTATTCAGATAGCTGCTATGGCCAATGCTGAACCTTCCATATCTAAGTCTTCATCTCAACCTACTATCTTTCCCCAACAGATATTAAGGCAATTGTTTCAAGTTTTCTCTTGTACAGATTCTCCTTCTTTACCTACTTTGTTCGTCACTCCAAACAATTTCTCTTGAATTATCAATTCTACTTGCTGTAATCACATGAACTCTGATTCTTCATAGTTCCCAACTAAAACTGTAGTCACTCATTTACCAACTATTCGCACTGTTGATGGGTCCCCCATGCATGTCAGTCATGTTGGAACTATTAGAACACCTTTCTATTTCTGATGCATACCTTGTGTTATCTTTGGATTGTCATTTCTACTTGCTATAATCACATGACCTCTAATTCTTCACAGTTCTCAACTAGAACTGTAGCCACCCATATACCTACTATTCACACTGCTGATGGATCCCCCATGCATGTCAGTCATGTTGGAACTATTCGAACATCTTTCTATTTTGATGCATATCTTATGCTATCTTCATCCTATTCTTTATTGTCTGTCGGTCAACTTTATGACCTTGGTTTAGAGCTTTACTTTCCTCTCGTAGTTGTGATGTGCAAGATCTTCAAATGGGTCAGCTCATTGGGATAGGTCGTAAAGTTGGATGCTTTTTTGAGTTTACTGATCTTCATTTTCCATCCAATCTTCCACTGCCTTTCGTACAAGCACTTCAACTCCTCTCAGTTTCTGGCGCACTCATCTCGGTCATGCACTATCTTTGAAGGCTCAAATTTTAATCTTTAATGGTTATTTAGGTCATGTCACTAGTAAATCCTTTTGAGTGTACGTCTTGTCAACTTGGAAACAAAAGATCTTACCATTTAATAATAATGTCTCCTTTGCTCCTTATGATCTTGTTGATTCTGATATTTGAGGGCCTGCACCTGTTCCAAGCAAGGGTAAGGTTGTAAATGGGTCGGGTTGACTCATGAACCGACATGATCCGACCCGTGTAGACCCAATCCAAACCGCTTTAAAGGATCTGCGGATCTGGATCGAATTCTAAAATTGGATCTATTCCATTTTTCGTGTCAGATTTGGATTTACTGAATTTTAATCCGATCCATGGAGACTTTTGGATTGATTTGGTTCTTGAGATAAATGATCCGATCTAATCCAACCCAAACCCAATACGAGATCCGAATGCTCACCTGAACGACTGAACCCAAACCCATCCCTCATGTCTCTCTGTTCCTATGTTACATGAATGCTAATTTTGATCGAGACTATTTTAATATCTGTTGCTCTTGAAAGCGCATTCTATTGATTTTTAGATCCTTATCTTTTAAAATTTATTAGAATATTTTAAGTTTGGATTAACCAAGTCAAGAGCAGTGGTGAGGAAAATGTGATTAGACTTTTTAGGTTCTTGGCTGAAGTGTGGGACACGAGGGCTCTAATAGTTTCATATATCAGAATCAAAATTTGTAGTGTGAATAAGATTGTTTATAGATCTTCTACTTATTGATCTTATTATTTATAATCCAGATCCGAACCGATCTAGATTCAGATCCGAATCGAACCTGTATTTCATGGATCGAAGCCAGACTATACATGGATCCGATCCGACCTGAATGACCTATTGGATCAAAAAATTTGATCATGAACCTGATCTGATCTTCTATTGAGCTGGATTTGGATCCAATATTCAGATCCGATCAAGGAATCAGATCGGATCAAGATCACTCATTACTCGATCCGACCCGACCCATTTGCACCCTAAGGAAGGGGATCAAAGTATTTTATGTTATTTATTGATGATTTTTCTCGTTATACCTAGAGTTATCTTTTGCATAATTGATCCAAATTACCTAAAGTTTATCAAGATTTTTCCCATATGATTCATTCATAATTTTCAAAATATATAAAGGTCTTTAGATCTAATAGTGCTAAAGAGTATGGTGAATTGTTCTTTGTTGCCACTTTTATATATGGTACCATCTCTTACAAATCTTGTCTAGATACTTCTCAACAACATGTCCATGCCAAGCGAAGCTTAGATATATTCTTGATATTGTTAGAGCTCTTCTCATTTTGCCACTCTCCCTGATGACTTTTAGAGAGAAGCTACTCTCAGAGCTATATATACCACAAATTCTTCTTTAGAATCAATCTCCATATAAGCGACTTTATAGGGAGCTGCCTAACTATGACCTTTTGAGAGTTTTTGACTATTCATGCTTTGTACTTCTCCAACCTCATGAACATACCAAATTAGAACCTAGAGCTTGTCTATGTTGTTCTTGGGGTACAGCACTGAACATAAGGGTTATAGATGTTATGATCCTATTACTAATAAACTTTAGATTTCTCGTCACATCATCTTTTAGGAGCACAAGAAGTTTACTACCTTATCTACTTTTCACTCTATCTTTCCTAGCTCTCGTCATCAATTATTTACAAATTCTTCACTTGACCTTTTTCCCAAGTCTATCTCTTTTGATACAGATTCTCCAAGCTCAACCAACAATGCACTTACTGCTACCCTTACTGACACAGATCAGTCTGTTGATCCACCTCACATGCCACAAAAGGTCTCTCCTCCTGATCCTCACATGCCACAAGAGATTTCTCCTTTTGATCTTTCCAACCTTAGTCGTTCCACTTAGATACATGAGCCTCCTATTCATCTTCATGATTTTCATTGATACTCTACCCCTTGTGACCTTATATGAATGTACTACCTATAGAGAAGCTAGGTCTAATCCCTCTTGGCAACAAACTATGTCCGAAAACATAAAAGCTTTAGAGAAAAATTGTACTTGGGATCTTCTTGATTTACCCATCTGACAAATATGTTGTGGGAAGTGGATTTATAAGATCAAGACTAAAGCTGGTGGTTTAGTTGAGTACTACAAAGCTTGTCTTGCGGCTAGGTGTTTCACCTAAGAGTATGGGATTGACTATAAGGAGATCTTTGCCTTAGTGGCTTGTCTTACTTCTATTCGCTCTTTGATTACTGTCACAGTCACTCACAAATGGCAGTTTTCTAGATAATGTTAAGAATACCTTCTTAAATGGTGACTTCATAAAAGAGGTGTATATGCAACTTCCTCCTGGGTAGTATCATCTACCTCATAAGATTTGCATCTTCGTCGAGCTTTATATGGTCTCAAGCAAGCTCTCAGAGCATGGTCTGCAAAATTCAATTTCACTACTGCTCGGCTCTGCTTTACATCCAGTCCTCATGATAGCTCTTTTTATCCATGTCTAATGCTGGTGCTACTCCTCTCCTTTATGTTGATAATATGATTATTATAGGAGATGATATTGTAGGTATTCATGACCTTAAGATTTTTCCACGTCATCGGTTTGAGATGAAAGATCTCAGCTTCCTCGGTTATTTCTTGGGTCTTGAGGTCTCCACTAGGTCAGATGGATATTTTCTCTCAAGTCAAATAAGCCTCTGATCTTGTCTCTCATCCAAGCTAACTATTGGTAAGACTGTCTCAGCACCTTTGGAAGCTAATGTTAGGATGACTCCATCTGATAGTGCACCCCTTTGAATGTCACTCTCCTATCGCCAGCTTGTTGGGAGTGGGGTTTACCTTATAGTCACATGCCTAAACATTGCTTATGCAATCCACATTGTTAGACAATTTATGGTTGCTGCTCGATCCATGCATTATGTTGTTATTTTTGGGATACTTCACTACATAAAGGGGACTTTATTTCATGGCCTTCATTTCTCTACTTAGTCCTCTTTAATTTGTGTGCCTTCTCTGATGCTGATTGGACTGAAGATCCTACCACTAGTTATTGCTTCTTCTTAAGGAACTCATTTCATGGCGTAGTAAAAAGCATAGAGTGGTAGCCCACTGCAATACTGAAGCAAAATATCATGCTTTTGGCTAATACTGCATCTAAGCTTCTTTAGCTTCGTTGGCTTCTTAAGTACATGAGAGTTACACATTCGAGTGTTATTACCTTATATTGTGACAAGCAGAATGCCATAAACATTGCTCACAAGTAATGTTTTTCATGAGTGATCGAAACATTGAGAATGAACATCATTAATTTTGTTCATCAGCATATTCAAGATGAGGTTGTACCACTACAGTCTATCTCTTCTATTAATCAACCTATGGATATCTTTACTAAGTCTCATTCTATTGACTGATTTCTCGACTTGGTATCCAATCTCAAGTTGATTTCCAAACTACCATTTTGAGTTTGAGGGGAGATATTAAGAATATTCTAGAATATCTCATGATTCTAGAATATTCTCTTATATATTCTCCTATATATATTATGTATCTTCTATCGGTCTTTCTATGTGTAGCTGGTTGTGTTGTCTATAAATATCCCATATATTGTGTATTTGTTTTCAAGCAATACAATAGAGCTGTTCATTCTTCAATTCAGTTTATTACTTGGTAGTTCCATTCTTCTACATGTTATCCTTAATTCCCACATAAATTCTTCATTCCACTCTCATGCACTACATTAGGTTCACCAGGTAAAACTGTTGATTGATCCAACAGTTTCTGCTCCAAGACATCTCTCATGATCTGCCTCAACAGGTGCATTCCTACAAGCCATTAACCAATTTCTCCATCTTGTTCTCTCTCCATAATATCAACCAATGGCAGAAACCACAACGCCCTTAGGAACTGTTCTTACAGATAAATCTACAATCTTATTTTACTTCTGTTGTACCAGCAAATTACAGCCATTCTGCAGCATTTATATCTTTTCATTTGACATAAAAATATAAGAGAGCATAACAAACAAAGAACATAGTGAACAAATGAACAGCAATGTGGCAGTACTATCTATTTCTACGAAAGAAAAGGCCAGACAGTGAGAAGTATACCTAAGGCCCGGGACATTGCGAGGATTCCATGGACGCGAGCACCATTCAAGTAGATCACCCGCCCGCCCGCTGCTTCTATTCTTGCCAGCTCGTCTGGCCGGTCAGGCTGAGATTAATTTACGGTAACAAAACGACAACGTCATGCGTTACCAAAGCCGCATATAATAAAACAAACTGAACAAGAAACCCGAATTCTAAAGTCTATACGGCCGCGCCCACAGACCCAGCTTCCCCCACACCAACCGGGACGTGTGGCAGCTTGTCGCTGTCCCCCCGGATCGATCGAGACGTAGATCCCGTCACCCTCACCCTTCCACTGGGCCACGTGTCCCTCGGGAACGATACACGTGTCCCCGGACGGAGAATTGATTACGTAACAGAATCACACCTCGTCCTCACTCCCACGTGGCGGACGCTCGCGGCGGTTGGAGCGTGGTCCAGGGGGACGGTACAGTGAGACATATAGGAAATAGGGCATGGGTATTGGCGGAAATTACGGCGAAGTGCCACTACCTTGTGGTCGGAGGAGAGCGGAAACGCACGGCCCGCGCGGCTGAGCACCGCCCGCGAGTCGCCGCAGTTGGCGACGAGGAGGCGGTCGCGGCTGACGAGGGCGACCACCGCCGTGGAACCCACGATGTCCGATTCGATTCCCGAGCGCTCGCACCGGCACGGCGGGTACCCCACGTTGCCGCACACGCACGCCGTCAGCGCCAGCTCGTCCATGCGCTCGAAGCTCCGCGCCATCGCTGCTCTCCACCGGTCCTCCTCCGTCGCCTCCGCCACCCCCGCCGCCGCCAGCTCCTCCGCCAGTATCACGTGCATCCGCTCCTTGCATAGCGCAGACACCTGCATTCAAAACCCAACTCCATTCAGTGACGATCGCCTCGATCGGACGGCTGGCAACCGCCCAGCCTCCCCCCGACAAACGCCATGGTTGGCTTATAATGGTTCGCAACAAGTGGATGTACGGTGGCAGCAGCTTTTTGGTGCGACCCATTACCGTCCAGCTCCGATCAGACGGTCCTACGTAGTAGGCCCTGCTGCTCCACGTACTGCGAAACGGCATTTCCCGGAGTTCAGATTTACGACAAGACAACCCGTGGAACGGCCAAACCAAGATCTTTTCCTCAGAGTAATGAGGAAAAAAAAACTCATACTCGGAAAGAGAGAAAATTTCTTGAACCGTGCAGCTTAAATTTTCTCGCTAACGTGGCCATCATCGCGGAAAGTAGCAAACGTTTCAATGCCAAAAAAACAAAAAAACAAAAGGAAAAATTTTCTCCTATGGCCAATTTAGATGTTTTGTTATCTTCCTCCAGTTATTATTTTTGACGTTATCTGTTCCATCCGACCGATCATAGCGAGATGAATTAAATTATTACGGACACAGTAAAATTATTGTAGCAGCAGGGAAATAAATAAAATAATGGATCCCTCGATCCTCTTGTGTTTACGTGTAAGTATTGGTTTGTAAATAAAATGTTTATGGTTTCTTTAAAATCAAGAAACGGAGGAAGACATGCGATTGCGGTGAAGGTGTAGAGAGTTACGTGGGAGCCGCCGTGGCCGTCGAAGACGGCGAAGAAGTGCAGCATCGAGCCGCCGCCGGGAGGAAGGAAGAACCCCGGCTGGACGGAGACGGCGTCCTCCATCTCCCTCGACCGGCCGGAGAGAGAAATCGAGCCAAACGCCAGCCGAGGCTCCACCGCCGGTGCCGGGGACGATGCGGAGCACGACGCGATCGCCGGTGCTCCGCTTGCTTCGCCTGGCGAGGTAGGAGTTGAAGGAGAAGAGGGCGTCGCCGAGGATGGTGGAGGAGGCGGCGGCGTCAGAGAGTCGTCCCGAGCAGGACGGCTCCGCTTCTCGCCGCGGCCGGTGGCAGGATCGGACTCGGCCGCGTCCGCCTCCGCCTCCGCCTCCGCCTCCGCCTCCGCTTCCCGCTTCCTCTCCGCGCTTCGCGAGAGGCTCCCCGCCCTAGAGGGCGAGTCCCCGGCGACGACGGTGAAGCGCCGCATCTCGATTCTCCGGCGGCGGGCCTCGCGGCATTTGTCCGGGGAGTCGCCTTCGCCGACCATCTTGACGTAGATATCCGCCATCAACGGCTGGGATCGGAGACGGGTTCTGGCGAAGCGCGATCTTCGCCGTCGATCATCTCCTGGGAGGGTGCGGGGTTTGGCGAAATGAGACGGAGAGGGCCCCGGAGGGCTTTTATAGGCGGAATTATTTTGGGGGGATTTTGGAGAAGAACGGCTCGTGCTGTTGTTTTCTCGTGGAAGAGGCCCGGGCAGCCAACTGGCCATCGGGCAGGGTTTGGGCTGCCCGGCACCGACCGCGACGTGTCGAGTTCGCGACACGTGTACCAGGTTCCGCGTCATCTGCCTCTCTTTTTCTGAAAGGCTGCTATCGCGTGTTTCTCATTGAATTATCGTATCGTCTCGCAGCTTATCATTAGCACATGCTCCGAGATGATTTTCTTTAATGTTTACAACTTCTAATGACGGAAGCCAGTTTTGTGTATGCACAAACCTCATGCACCATTTGATTTAGTGACAGTGGAGCTTTGACTGGCCGATCAAAAATGCCAATCTTTTTTACAAAATTACGGATCTATTTTGTCGCTATTTTGATTATATTAGTCTATAGGTCAAAGATTGCTTATTTTAAAGATTTAATGTGATGATCAATACAATTGGATGGTACTTGGTCCTCTACAGTATAGAAGTGGTTGTTCTTCTGATCATTGGATCCTACCTACAATTGAGTTATTTTTTAGAATAAATGAGTTATTAGATAAAAAAGATAATTCTTTCTAGATCTTGTCGGCATCTCCGGACTCACCCATGTTGTCATCAACTGTGAGATTATTTTGAAAATTCTAAGAACACATTGATATTTTTTGATCTTGATGTGTTTGATCAAAGACACCTCCCATAGTTCAACTTATGATAATCCAATAACATGAGGAGGCTTGAATGCTAAAAAGAGGGTGCTCAGAATGTCTCACCCTTCCTGAAATTTGTAAGAAAATACATTATGCTTTCGATATTTTATTAAAGAATGTTAACATTGTTAAATCTTGAGCCATAAAAACAAATAGAGCTGGATCAAAAATGAATATTATAAATCTAGATTATTGATGTCTAGAGAAAAATATCCAAACAAGTTGGTTCACTCATAAGAGGAGTCGAATATTCAAGTCACATTCATTTTGTACAAACCATATGATTGATAAAGCTCATCATAATTTAAACATTGAAAAGAACTTTTTGTTTATAACAAAAGAAGCCTGACCAAAATCAAATGAGGGCAGGATTTGAATCCATATTGACATCTAATGATTTTGTCAATAGAGATAGCTGGTGTCCTTGACTCAAAAGAATTATATGCTATGATTAGAGAAAGTTATGAATTGCATGAGCTACTTAAGACTCTCGAGCAGCTCCTTGTTCATCTGTAATTCCATGTCTAACTATCCTGATTTTCTAATCTTTATAATAATATAAGTTTAACTAACAATTCTTCCCATTGTCAACAACTACTAGGAATTGGAAAAAATAAATAAAATAAAAAAGTGTAAGCTTGTACTAAGAGAATAGCATGTGGTGGAGAAAAATAAAGAGGACTCACGATATTAACACATTATTGTCAAACTAATAAAATTAAAACTTCACAAGAAGCAATACATCGCCTAAATAGAGTTGAATCGATGTATAATTAACTTAATAATATCAATCAAATCTCATATTAGATGGGCACTTGCGTATTCTAGCTTTATCTGACTACAATTTAAATATTCACGATGTACTTTTGTGAGCTTATTCTAGTTTGACCCGATATCTTAATTCTAAAATAGAACTCTTATATTTAATATGTTAAAAGAAGACTTTTTATTGACCTAATATGTATTCAATTTCCATCATATCCTATTTAGAAACTTTATGATGAGAACAATGTGGATATACAATCTATCCTTTAATTTTCTGAACTTGCCAAACTATGATCCGACTCAAAAGTTTCAAAGTATACCAAATTCAGTCAAGCTCTTTGTTAGTTGAATCAGATTAATCTTTGATGGCCCATGGATTCTAAATCAGCCCTTGCCTTGCTTGACTTTATATTTTAGTTGCATCAATATCCTAGTTAGTAGCCTTCCTTGACCGAGTAGCTTATCCAAGCTTGTGACATTTCTCACATGGGCGGCCAAGGTGAATGAGAAGGAAAAGCTGAAGGGACTCGGATGGATTCTGGCTGATGTGGGTAGCATGAAGCTATGCTGGTTGCTTTCACTTCATTTCCTCCACCAGTTCCAAGCAACGAATAAAATGATGAGCCAAACGACACTTTCTAATGGAGAGTTTGCTCCCATGAGTCTAATAAACCGTAGCTCATAGCTTGCGAACCTTAACCTTCACGATCACGTTATTCTCACGAGCGGTGATGATTCCCCGCGTAACAACGAATAATATCGTCGCGCCGAGTTACTCAAAGTTGGAATTTCTCGCGTAAGAGAGAGAAAGCGGCAGCGCCGATCCGGGGACTCGCCGCGCCGGCGGATGTGGGACACGTGTGAAGCGATTTCGGGTACGGAGATCAGCCAATGGGAATCTTCCACGAACACGGGCACGCGACAAAGGCCGTGGGCCCCAGCGTCCACTCCAACGCTCGACCGATTCCGCTTTTCGGGGGTACGTGGCGGCCTGCGGAAGGGTTAGCGTAGCACGTCTACGAGCCTGGGACGCGCCGCTGGCACGTGTGCCACGAGCGGGAATCTCGACGATGTCCCGGGGCTCGAGAGGTCGGCACGTGTCAAAGAAGGAGGGTGATGGGCGGCGATCCGTGTCGAGCTTCTTATTTGGGGTCCCCGCTGTGTGGTGGCCGTCGTCGCTGGATAGGGAGGGATGTGCGAAGGCGGTTAGACCGGAGAGGTGGGGCTACGGTGGCTGGGGATCGCGTAAGGAGGGAGCGGACACGTGTGCATGTTGGAGGGGCCAGCCGAAACATCGCGCGGATGGTCATGCACCGCTGCGTGGAGAGGATGATGGTCCCGTTGGAGTTACGTGCCGCTTGTGATTCCGTTTCGCATTTTTTTCTTTTTTTTTAAATTCATTTAATATATAATAATAATAATAAATAGGTAACATCGCTGGCACATTTTCACTGGCATGGATTTAGGATATATCCGGAGAGAAATTTGTCAGATCCGCTGCCACCGCCCCTTGGATAAACATATTCAAGTTTAGCACAAACAAACCCAGATATTGATCCACATAGCTCATTTGTTAAATGAGTCAAGTTTAATTTTAGAATCCTGTAAACAATTTCGGTCTATTAAAAACTTATTTAACCTAAGAGGGATGGGTTAGGTTATTTATTTAATAAAGAGGCCGAATTGGGCATTGAATTCTTGACTTGTCTATTTGGTCAAATCCAATAATTAACAGGTATCGTCCTTATCCCGGTCTAACCTTAGTGCAACTCAACCCAACCCATTGCCACTACTTATTATATTTGATAATATATTGATAAAAAATAATACAATGGCTATGTTAATAATTATCTTAAATTTAATTTGGATTCACGAAAGCGAAAGCTGTTTACATGCAACAAGAGTCTTTGTTGCACTTAAAAAAGAATCTAAAACTATTCCCTTGGGGGGCTAATTTACCTACCTCGTATTATAGAGTTATAAGAATAAAATGTATATAGAAATATAAAATATTAATTAGGGTTGTCCTTTAGCACCCATGTTGTTATTTATTAAACTAATCTCTATTTTATCTAAATATTATGAGTTCTCAAAAATATAATAGTATAAATATATGGACATTTTATTGTTTAAAATAAATAAACAAATGTAGTTGTTCTCCTCGATGCTAGAGTATGATAACTTCACGGTATCATTATGTCTATGGCATAATTATTATGGAAGTATATATAAATTCTTTCATTTTCATACATATGGATAAACAGGTCCACAAGCGATGGCTCGATTTGCTTGAAAGCTCGGGCTTCGATCTAGATGGGGTTGGGATGTAGTATAGGATAGCAAGTGAGTAGTCCACCGAATTCTTAAAATATACTACAAAAGCATAATTCGGTTAATATCAAATCTACTAAAACGGGGAGTAATGGTAAAGTTGGATATACAAACTTTGTTACATGTTAAATAATATTAACATCTAAACATGATCTATTTTCATGCTCCTCCATTTAAGATTCAAGCCTGAATGAGCGTAGGAGGCCCCCAAGTTGATAAAATTAATCCTTCTTACGATATATCTGCTCTAGTTCTCATGGCTATCCCTAGCTTACTTCCTGTAACATTTAATATTTTTTTAATGAAAAATGAGAGATTTTTCATCCAGAGTTTTGTATTAAAAAATATAAATATTAATTATATAGGAGAGAATTTTAGGAAAAAGAAAAGAGACTGAAAGGCCTGCCCATTGCAAAAGGAGATCATAACAAAAATGGATAACAAGGTCCTTCAGCTTCTAAAAGCAAAAACTCAGGAAGAAAAGACTACGTCTAGAATTACGTATTGAATTATGGAACAATATGATTCTCGTCTTCGGTTGTTTCTCTTCCCATCAGTTTCTTTCGGAGTTTTTATCATTTCTATGAGTGAGTCATTTGGTTTCCCCTAATAGCACAATATCCAATTTTCAAGGAAGAAGATGCATCTGTTATAAATTCCGATCATAAAAATACCTTCAAATTAAAAGATTCTTTATTTCTTTCTTTTCAGATCGTTCAGAAAATCACAATGATCAAATGATCCCATGCATCTTTCTTTGGTTCATCTATTAGGTTGTTTTCCATCAATTTCATAAATCATCGATAGAACTAGATAGTTGGAAAACTTTCATTTTTTGAGCTATTTTCTGCCAAATGGATGCAGAAAAGTTACAAAAGAGGAGCAAACGATCAGTCTTTCCTTTTAGTGCCACATAGTGGACAGTAAGCTGGCCCTTTTATCTTCTTTTTTTTCAAATTTTCTCTTATCTGAATCCTATTATAAAAAGTTAGTTATGTAAAAATCTTATTTTTTCTAGTAATCTAATTTTCCATATGTTGTTAACCCATCTAGATCAAGCTCCTCCACTGCTTAAAAAGAATCAAAATTTTTGACTGAAAAAATTTATCTTTACTCTATTTCTTTGCCATTTTATCCTGCTCTGTTGTGAAGATTATTTGTTTGAACTGTGAAAGCATTGATTCAAATAATTCTTCACAATTCAAATGCAATACTTATCTAAAATGACTTCTTGCCTCTTAAATACCAAAAAATTCAGCAACGAAAAGCTTTTGCTTTACAAGAGAGGATCTTCTTGTAACAGTTATCATAAATTATCTTCTAATGTCCATTTCCGATCTTTCCGTCATTATTTAACAATGTGATAGGAAGGACTGTCGCTATATACAAAAATTAGAACGAGGGCCTATGGGAGGCAGGAGGGGTAACAGCCCTTCCAAAAATTTATTTATAATGGGTGATGTTCTATAACACCCCTTGACATCTTGCCCTTTAATAGATGTAACTAATTTTGAAAATCCTTTTTAAAAAATTGCCACTAATATTCTGAGATTTTTATCAAATGATTTGTGAAATACCCACTGATAAAAATCCTTAGCTGTTTAGTAGAATTCAAATTATCAAGAAACTTTTAACTGTTTCCTAGACCAATGTGAAATCCAATACATCCAACTTCCCCTTCTGTACTTCATCAATTTTTATGATTGTTCTCTCTTGCCATGTGGAAGAAGGAACATTTATTTTATGAGCAAAATAGGCAGCCCCTTCATTGCTTATTACGAAAATTGGAGCAAAGGCATTTACATCATTTTTATCACACTACCTTTCCTCAAATAAACTATTCTTATTGGGATGTAAACTACCAAACTTTCATAGATACATAAATGATAAAGAATGAAAGGAGTAAGTAAACGAAGAGACGCTGAGTTTTTTTGATCTTCCTAACTATCTAGCAAGATATTCATGCAGTTTATATCTTTTCTTTTACCTTTTGGTTTCACTTTGTTTTCTCTATGATGCTTTGTGGAGGTGTTGTACGATCGATACATCTTGTTAATTATCTTCTCCAAATTAAATTTTTTTCTTGTTTTATACTTTTTTTCTTCGAGTTATTGCATGCGATAGTTGCATAGCTAGCTACGAAGAAATTGAAAAGATCAAGATTAAAATCCCAAATTGAAAATGACATCATTAACAATTAATTATGATAATCCTACTAGATCATTGATGATCATTAATAATAAGATATACAAAAGTGTTAATGAAAATATTGCCCATAAACATAAACATGGAGCTTGAAGCCATGATTGAAAGTTAGGCAAATAGTGGTTGGCCAGATTAGAACATGGACACGTGTCAAGAAGCTGATACAAAATGACTCTATTTTATGAGTCTAACTTTATCTTGGCTTCCCTTGGATTGCCTCAGAATGCTCATTAGAAAACTTTTATTATGGAATATTAATACTCTCCAGGACATTGATTACTTTGTTAAAAGGTCCTTTACAACAGTTTAATTAATACATATGAGAGACAACTGTCCAAAGGTGAGCCTCTCACCATATTCTATATACTAACACAATATTCCATGTGGAAGGCATTTTGTGCCCCACAGCTTTTCTATTTCCTCTTCGACACGTGCCACTCCTGCTTTCCATCAGTACGAGATGCATATAATTAGAAAAAGCATATGCTGCTTAAGTTGGCTCAACCTTTTTCATTGGTCAAATGTCCATTAAAAGAACGGAGGATTACTTACCAAAAAAGAACGGAGGATTGAGACTGCCATGGCCACAAATTTAGCAGCCGCGTTGCCCCCAATACCCCTGGACTTTACGATGACCTACCCTCCAAACCAATGGTATTCCCATAAGGTGGGAGCCCTTTGAGGGCCATTTTTTGTCGTGGCTATAGTTTAGCTGAGAGGATACAAGTATATAATATTGCCTTCTTCTTGGTGCAACAAGTATTATATGTTGTGATGTAATTATAATTATAAAGTACGAAAGGTAGAGGCCAGGATTCCTTAGCATTGTGGAGCCCAAACCAAAATCCTTTTCTTGTTCTTCGGATACCGTTCGTAGTTGTGAATCACCAGCAATAGTTTAAATAGTGTAATGCATCCTAAATTATATTTTATTTGCTAAAGATGACCTCGTTGGTAGCTCCTAGGATGGACCACACGCAAGAGGTGACCCCGAATGCCATTTGTTTGAACCAAGCGAACGCGTCGCTCTAATTCATTAAGCCTGTATATTTATTCCATGCCAGGTCCAGTTTCTAAGATTTATTTGAAGTTAGTTTAAATTTCCCATAGAGTTGCAAAAAATAAGGTTGACGTCACTGGTTATTTATGAATGTACCGATTCAAAAGATGAACCTTAAACTCATCAATGACGGTGAAAGAGCCACCTTAATTTGTTTATTTGTTTAGTGAAAATTAATTGTAAAATATAGGATGCCATCCAAAAAGATTAGCTACAAGATGTATTGTCAATGATGAAAAATCTTAACTTGTAAATGATGGTATATATAAGAGTCATCTTCATGCCATTTGTTTAGTAAAAAAAATAGTCACTACGATATAGGATGTCATCTAAAATAATTAGCCAGAAGATATAGGACTAAACTCATGTTTGCTTGAGCCTTACACATTCCTTTATTTAAGCTCAAACATCTTTGCTTGTCGTTAGTCTCAAATAATTAGACTGCGGTATCTCTTAATCCATATGAGCTATGGACTAGATCAGCTGTGATATTAGTGACACTAAATTCTAACACCTTAGAATCATGGCCCACATGACCACTATGGGATGAGATCTAGAAAGCAATTCCAACTCAAAGATGGTTTTAAGCCAAATAAGCTTGAAACTTTAACATCATTTGATCCTACCAAAAGCTAAGCAAGAGTGAGACATGGCACCTAACAGGCCAAGTTAGAGAACCATCAGATCGAACAGCTATTAGAAAGGCCAAATAAAGAACGAAACTGAATTAGCCTCTACGCTGAACAAAGAATATTATTGGATGAGAAGGATGATGGCACAGTGTAAGATAGCACGAACAGTAATAGGCCCTGGCGGCTAATGAGATATGGTGAGTAGGGGAGTGGTAACCTCGATGGATAAAATTATCATAAGAAGTAGGAGTTGACGTGGGCTGCTATCACTAAAAGTGGAGGTTACCATATCATTTGCCATAATATATAAATAAGAAGTAATCTGAAAAGAGCACCCTTCTGCCAATCAAATAACTAGTTATTACTTTTATCATCATCTTTAATTTATCATGACTTGTATTCTTTAAATTTCTAATTTTAATTATCTAGTTCAACTGTGGTTTATAATTAGCTGTACGTAGGCTCATACTCCTAGTTAAACTCTATCTCTTCTTTTAGGCAGGTGGCATTATGATAGCGAAAGTCCTTGAAGGTTAAAACACATGAATCCTCTCTTTCTCTTATCTTCTCTCTTCTTACTTGATTTTGGTGCCACGCTCGCGTACATGCAAGAACTTGCGAAGGGAGCCCACTCCATCCATATCCCCTATTACAGGATTTCCAACTAACAGATATATACCTTATAAAAAAGACTATCTGAAAGATATTATTAGGATTTCTTAATCTTATATAAGCATATAAAATCTTCTCTACATACAACTAATAATGAACTAAATATATACTAGAACCTTACCTAAAGAAACCGATCGAAAGATATTATTTGGATCCTTTGATCCCACATAAATATCCAAAATCTTTCACAATTTGAATTTATAACTCCTTCACCTAAGAAAGCTAGTCAGAACGTAATATTTAGATTTTTTGACCACATATAAGCAACTAAGATCTTTCCAATGTAGATGTGGACTAAACACATGCTTATACTCCTCCGTTTAAGTTCTATCGTCCTTACTTGATTATGGACTAAGATATAGTCAAATCTAATTACAAACATACATCAGCCTATCACAATTGCTTGTGATCAGTTCTAAAAGAGTTCATGCTATAATATTCTCTAGTCCACATGAGTCATAGATGGATATACTCTAATACCATTTGTAATAACCCAGAATCTCATCTAAAAGAATGGCCCTTTAGCTTTGCATAAACATCTAAGATCTCCTTATCTTACATTAATATACTTCCAACATTTAATGCAAATCATTCAGATCTACTGAGTTTAATATATTATTATAAATTTAAGAAAGGGGATCACATCTAAATATACCAAGGAGAAAGGATTTGATAGCATGCTTTAAACTATAATGAAATGTAACCCTTAATGGAAATAATTGGTGAATAACATTTTACAACACTGCCAAAAGCATGTGCAAAAATACTTGATCGTAGTGATTAAGGTAAATTTATTATGTTACGAACCTTAATTTTGGATTCAAATAAATAATGCTCAATCTATAGGCATTCCTATATGTAGGACTTCAACTTGCCTTCATCTATATCCAAGCAGAGGATTAGAAAGAATTGTTTATACCAGGTGGCATATTAGTTCTCAATCACAGCAACCTGAAGGAGTTCACATATTGTTAAAATATTTGCAAAAAAGAAAAACAAGTGAGAAAGAGAGAGAAATAGGGGCTTTAATATCTCTATTTCAATTTTATTCAATACATCTCAGTGGTTATTTATACTAGCATATAGACTCTATAAAAAGAAAATAATAACAATTGATACAGAATCATGTTAACAAAGAAAATGATACATAATCATATTAATAAAGAAAATACTATAGGATCAGATTAATAAGAAAATTATTATAGGTTGATATGTGAAATCATGCTAATACTCCCTCTCAAACTTAAGGTGATGCTATAGGTGCCACTTGCATTTGAAAATTATTATTTTTTTTATAATAAAATATTATAGAAAAAAAAATCGGTGCTCAAAGAGAACATAGCTAAAGATTAATAATCTTTTCAAATAAAAATACCACAGAAGAGAAGATTAGCAGCTCAAAATGAAGGCGATCGAAGGTCGATGATCCCTGCGGACAAAAATACCATAGAAGAAAAGGTTGATGCTCAAATAGAAGATAATCGAAGATTGATGATCTTCGCAAATAAAACACCATAGAAGAAAGGAAAAGACCTCAAAATGGATGGCAAAAATTTTAAAGACAGAAAAATAACCAAAAAGAAGAAAAAGATCTCAAACTGGGTGGCAAATTAGCTAGAGACAAAATATCCAAATAGAAGGAAAAGGCTTTAAATTAGATGATGAAAGAGTAAGAGACGAAAAATATCCAAAGAGAAGAAAAAAGATCTCAAACTTGGTGTTGAAGGAGACAGAGGTAGAAAATATCCAAAGAGAAGGAAGAGTTAGCGAAGAACAACAGTGGATTCATCTAAAAATAAAGAACCTTTGCATCTTAATTTATCCAAAATAGATGATATACAGATCCACGAAAGAATAGAAGATCTGTAGAAAATAGAGATTGATAGATTGGTAATAGTGGACACAACAAACATGGAAGAGATAATGATAGCATATTAAGTGATCGGTGGATCTGATGCCATGTTAATATATTTGCGAAAGAAGAGGGAACAAGAGAGAACAAGAGAGAGAGAAATAGAGGCTTTATTATCTATATTTCAATTTTTCTATATATCTCAGAGATTATTTATATTAGTGTATAAACTCCATAAAGAAAAAAAATAACTGATACATAATCCTACTTTTAAAGAAAAATATTACAGAATATACTAACAAAGAAAATACTATAGAACCATGTTAACAAAAAAATTATAGGTTAATATGTGATCTATAAAATCATGCTAACATATATGAATTCAACAATGAGAATTACTTGGGTCAAACTGGATCCTCCAAGAAGGTGATCATAGATGAAGAACCAAAGAGGGTCGTAGAGGTGGAGCCCAAAGATGATCTTGACTATGACATATGGGGGTTGCAGTATGTGATGCCCTATATCAAAAACCAATTCAAAAACTTAGTTTGTGATTACACTTCTTCGTTACTAATTTATCAGACTTCTTCTTCCCTGCAAGACTCAAATCTAGTTTTCATCAATACGGTCATATGTAGTCAAATGAATGTAGTGTAACTCTATGGTTATTCAATGGAGTCATAGGACTAGTTTATGATTGCAAGGTCTTGGACACTATGCAAAGTTTTATTCTTGATGGTGTTATTCTCAATCATTCTATTTCTATTTCTACTTTGATTTTCCTTCAAACTGATGAGCTCTATTTTGTGATATTGTGTAGGAAGCTTTGCTTTTGGCTTGCTTTCTTAAGTTTATAGTCTCAAACACCTCTTCTGATCCACAATCTTAAGGCCCCACAGCATACTAACTAACAAGGTTTGTTATCTTGATTATAATTATTTTTTTGTCAACTTTAATGCTTATTTCTTATTTGATAACTTGATCTTTTGTTAATTTTTTGTTTCTAATAGGACTACAAACCCTTAGTATTTGGTTTTGCAGTAGCCTTCGATGGAATTTTGGGCAAGTGTCACAAATATATATTGCATGTTTTGTCTTTTGTCAGCTACAAGTAGATCGACATTACTTTTTTGGTATTTCATCAAAAAAGACGTTACTGTCTTGGTATGCTAGTATGCATTTACAATTTTTGGTTTACACCAATGAATACTAAACTAGCATTTTTCTTGATGGAATAATAAGTAAGGTACTTCTCCCACTTAATTTAATTAATGTAAGTATATGTACAAATGGACAAAAAATATAAGGAGATACATATGAAGAGAAAAAGAAATTAAGATGAAGCTAAAGAGGATACACAAGTCCCAATTTGATGATATTCTTCAATCATTTTCTCCAACACCAGGTGTTCCCATAGATGAAAAGAGTAAAAAGGCTTTTGTAGAACTGAAAAAATAGATACTTGTTGAAGAAGAAAGATACTTTCGTTTTTTCTGAGCCAAATATGCCAAAACATAAACAATAACGACTAATCTCATATTTTTTGTATGGTTGGTTGAATAAGTATTTCCTCCAAGATATCTGCAAAGAGTAAAAGATTAGATGCATGGCCATCCTCTAATAGCTAATAAGTTTTCAAAATAGTCTAGATTCTCTTGGTGAATGGGCATCTAATGAGAAGATGATAGATAGATTCCACATTACAACCACAAAGAGGCCAGCCTGTACTCTCATTCCTTCTTAGCAAGGACCTCACCCATATGTAGTTTGTTCTTCAAAGCAAGCCAAAGTAATATCTTGACCTTCTCCAGCATTGTTGCTTTCCAGATGACTTTATAATAAGGACAAATAAGTCCATTGCTGCTGAGATATCTATAGTAAGAGTCAATTGTCAAATAATGTTCTTTTTTAACCATTGTGGTCTAAGATTACCATTACAGTCCTTTTCTGTTTGATCATTTTGGATCTAACCGGCCGTAGCAACTGTTGGCACTGGAGAGGATGGTGGGCATCCCTGGGAACCACCTGAAGGTATTGAAGGTAGGAGAGGGATCCGATGCAAGCTGGAGGAGAGTAGTGCGGGGGTGTATTATATGGATCTCACTGGAGCCGTCACCGAAGGAGGTTGGGGAGCTCATGTGGTAGTTCTCAGAGATGGTTGAGCTTTCAAAGGAGGTTGAGGGGGCTTCAGAGCAATGAGTGGCATCGGTAATGGTGATAAGGAGTCTCGGTTGGAGAGTGGCGATAGAGGTGGTGGCGAGAGAGTTCCCATTATGGGCTGGGCTGAAAGGGAGGTGTTGGGGTATGGGCTTGAGAGGGGGTTTCTGCTCTTCAAGTTTAAGGAGGTTGGGGAGAGGGATTTGGTTCTCCACCAGCTATGGGTGGAGCCAGGTTTCTTCCCATCGGAAGGGCCATCCAATTGGCCCTAATCTAGGTCTGATTGCCATGACTTCCGATGCAGTTTTGGGAGGGATGGAGATCTAAGAAATATTTTATCGGGTAAGGGAGCTCACCTCACTGGATGAGGGCACGGTGGAGATGAGGAGGCTTTGCTTCGCTCGGGCCTGCATCAGGATTGACACCTCTTGGCCGTTGCCATCGACGATGCAAAACAAGGGCCCTAAGGGCCCTTTTGGCAGCAGTTCATTTACGAGAATATTGAGGGTGTTTGCCTCTAGTGTGGCTGACTACATTCTCTGAAGGATGTATGCCTGGCTAGAGGAGAGGAGAAATTTCGATTACTGGTTTGAGCTCGACGATGGAGGCTCAGGTTGCAGGGATGGAGCTCAAGGTGGGTGCTAACGGGCCACTCCTGGTGCTATGGCTAGTGGCTGTCCGACGGTGGCAGTCCAGGTTGGAGGTGTCGGCTTGCTTGAAAACAAGAAGGCCGAGTCAACCTATCCTTCTGAGTTCGAGCCTAAAATGAGTAAGACAGGTTCGAGCTGGGCTAACTCGATGTCAGGATTCGACGGCTGGATCCAACCGGCTAAGATCACACGATGGAGCTCGCCCACTTGACCTAGGCCCAGGTCAACAATCGAATCAGATTCTTTAGGCATTGAGATTGGTGTAGGGAGTCTGAGCCCAAGCATAGGTTGGCTTGCTAACTAGTTCGGCCTGTTGGCGCAGGGTCGAAATGCTAGAGCTGGGTCGTCCATGGTCGAGTTTGTGGGTGTTCTTGGGGCGGGCTCAGTCCAGCCCAAAAGGACTCGACCCCCTAAGTTTGATGTGGGTTGGGCACCTGTGAAGCCCAATGGATGGATTTTTGGGCTTGTTAGGTCTAGAAAGCCCTTGACGAAGACTAATAGGGCCAAAGGCAAGGCAAGGCCTTGGCCCTCTCGGAGGCCAACTTGGAGTTTGCAGCTGATGTTGGAGGCTCGGGGGTCTTCACTTTCTCTGCCAGGACCCCGTGGGAGGGGGAGAAGGCACGGTTCAGCTGGAAGAAGTGGTATGTGATCCTGCGGCCCAAGTTAAGGAGGGGCATATTGAGCGGTGGATAGAGCCTCTAAGGGAGCATGAACCCATACCTCTCAGGGAAGAGGACCTTGTGCATATGGATGAGGTGGCGGGAGGTCAGGACAATAGCCATGAGGGTGCGGTTATCCATCTGTGATGGGTCATCCAAGGGGAGGGGAGGGGGAGGGTTCAACAGCGATGGACCTAGTGGCAGTTGGGACAGAGGCAAATCTTCAGGCTGAGGGGGGTGGCTGGTGCGGACCCTCTTTCCCACTAGACAGTCTTATGAGGATGCTGATCTAAAATATCTGAGGGGTGAGGAAGCCCTCATTTCAATCGACTTTCAGCAAGTCAATCCAACAGCATGGTTCCGATGTTTGTGTCCTTCTCGAGACACAACTTTTGGAGGTGAGTATTATCTGTACTAGATGATGGAGTTTGATGGCATGGAGCATCTATGTGGTGGAGTCAGGGGCCTATCTAGAGGGATCCCTATGATGTGGAGGTGCAGCTTGGTTAGGATGGATGCCTTCCACAAATGCGAGCAGCAGGTGGCTTTGGTCATCTCAAAGTAGACCGATGGACCTTGGCTTCTTTCTGGGGTGTACGCGAGCATCGAGTACTGGGAGCAGAGGGTGCTTTGGTCCGAAATCTTCATGATGGTGTCGTAGGGCTTGCCCTTTCTTGTCGTTAATGACTTCAACTACATCATGGGGTCCCATGAATAGAGGGGTGGTAGGCAACATGCTGATGGTATTGAGTCTAGAAAGTTTAAGAAATTTATCGGCAATATGGGCCTGATTGACCTTGAATACTCTAGACCCATATTCACCTAGTGCAATAATCGACAGAGGATGGTTAGGGTTTGAGAGAGGATTGATCGAATGCTTGCCACTGCTGACTAGATCCTGCACTTTGCAGAGCACCAGGTTCAACACCTCCCAAAGATTGCATCGGATCACTATCCGATTTTCATCACCATTGATGGATTGTGCTTGTCCAAGGGCCCGATCAGCTTTGAAAGTTCTAGACCTTCTATCCAAGATCGTGGGACTTGATCAGGAAGGTTTGGAGGATGTCGATTCATGGAGATTTGAGATATCGGATGACTCAGAGATTGGAGCTGGCCAGATGTAGACTTCTTCAATAGAACCGACCTGAGGTTGATGATATCTTCAGGTGGATTGAAAGAGTGGAGGTGGACATTGCAGAGTTATAGATGAGAGAGGACTTAGAGGGGGACCTCCAGGAGCTTGACTTGAGGGAGCTTCATCATAAGCTTTCGATGCACTTTTTTTGCTAAGACAATAGGAGACGCTGTAGAGGCAGAAGTTTAGGATTTAGTGGATCAACAAGGGTGACCAGAATATCAGGTTCTTTCACCAGCCTACTATGGTCCAGAAATGTAGCAACTGCATCAGGCAGCTAAGAGAGAGTGATGGCATATTGGTGGATGATCGTGAGGAGATTAGAGAACAGATCTTCCAATTATTCATATTAAGATGGACAGCACCTCTGGGCAAGGATGTCCCATTCTGGGGTCCCTGCCCGTGACTCGTGTCTCCCTTCAGGAGAATGAGGTTCTGACTGGTTTGGTGTCTGCTGAGGAGGTACAGAGGGCTCTATGGTCTCTTGGGGAGGACAAGGCTCTTAGGCTTGGAAGGATTTCTTCTATCGGTATTGATCTATTATCAAAGGGAGGTGGTGGAGGTGGTATAGATGATTTTTGACTCTAGAGATCTCTCTGAGGAGTGGAAGAGGACTCTGATCACCCTCATCCCGAAGCATCATGATGCATCTATCTCGAGGTACTTCAGACCGATCAACCTCTACACCACACTCTATAAGGTGTGTGCCAGGATCTTGATCGGATAGCTGAAGTCGATGGTACCATGCTTGATCAGTCTAGAGTAGGGTATCTTTGTCAGCAGTCATTACATCACTAATAATGTCTTATTGGTTCAGGAGTTCATGCATGATCTACGGCATGCCCCCATCACCATAGCCTTATGATGATCAAGCTAGACATGGAGTGGACTTATGATCGGATGAGCTAGCGCTTTTTACGTCGGACACTTTAGGAGCTCGATTTTTAGGATAGGTGGATTGACTAGATCATGGACTGTTTGAAGACTCTGAGTTTTGCCATTCTAATCAATGGCACTCCGACGAAGTCCTTTCACTCGATGGTCAGGCTTCATGAAGGTTACCTTCTCTCCCTCTATTTATTCATTTTATATGCTGATACTCCATCTTCAACATTAAGGGCGGTACTTTAGAGGGTGGAGCTAGTACCTTATTAGCCCACCCTAGGGTACAGCCTCTCTCATATTTTTTTTTATAGATGACTACCTTTAGATCGACAGATCTTTGGGGTACAATGGAATGTGGGGTGCTTTATGTCCATTATCGAGGCTTACTGTCAAGCTTCCGGCCAATGTGTGAATCTATTGGATTTTGGCATCTCAAAATTCGACCTATAGTAGAAAAGCCCATAGCAGTGAAGTCCAAGATAAAGACTCGACCCATAGCTGTGCACAGGCCTGCAAGCTTGACTTATGGGTACCTAGGCCTACAGCGCACAGGCCCACAGGTGCACAATCCATAGTCGTGCATGACCCATAGCATGCGCGGCCTACAACGCATGGCCCACAGTGCATGCGGCCTCAGCATGTGCCACCTAGCACGCGCGGTCTACCGCACTATCCAGGAGGGAGCACTGCACGGTCCATGCATGGTTTCACATGGTCCATGCATGATTTCGCATAGTCCACATGTGGTGAGGTGGTCTTTGTCATGGTCTACACATGGATTTGCATGATCTGAAGGCCAAGAAGGCATGCAGGCATGATCAAATGGCTGTGGGCGCATGTGGGGGGTGATCAAACGATCAGAAGGGTTTCTTGAGTCTTGTTAAGACTTTGATTTTGACTTGGACTCGATTTGGACCCTTTAAAAGGGGCAGACAGGCTGAGAAGAGGGAGTAGTAGCGAGTAGCAGTAAGTAGCGGCTTAGAGCATGAGCAGAGGGGCTAGCAACGGCCAAAGAGTCTCCTTAAGGGGTTTTGAGAGCATGTAAGAGAGAAATTGATGTATAAGAGTTTAGAGGGCGTAATCTCCTCTTATATTTATTCTTTCTTTTATAGTGAAGCTTGCATGTCTTATGGAAGTAAGCATTAGGTTGATCCACTTATTTGATTGTGTCTTTATACCTCTTTTTTCTTTCTTTCTATTGTAGTATCGACATCATCATCAGTGTTTACGATGTTGGATGGAGGATTCGTATTTCGCACTCATGAGAAATCTTTTCTAACAAGTGGTATTAGAGCACACGATTGTCCGGATTGTGGCGATATTGATCAAGGTTGAAGAAGATAGAGAAGACAGGCTTAATCAAGATAGAGATCAACTGATATGACGAAAAAAATAATTTCTCTCTATGGCAAGCAAGGGTGAAAGATGTGCTAATCCACCAAGGGTTGATTGATGCTCTCTTATGTGAGAAAAATCTGACTACCATAGAGCAGAAAGATTGGAGGTGGCTCCAAATGCAGGTGGTGAGTGATAAGTACCATAAATATATGAATAAAAAATATCAAAATGTATACTAATTAATCTTTATTCTTTAAAAATTGATGTTTCTTCTTACTTTTTGTAGGAAAGATGCTTACCATTACAAAGAGCCCGATTCGCAAGCTCAAAGACAGTAGATTGGACCCAAAATGGAGATCAAAATGAGGCTAAACATAGCCTAAAGGAACCAAGCACATGGCCCACGCAACCCACACGGCTCATACTCACAGACGGGGACCCACAAAAAAGAAGAAAGAAATGTGGGTCTAAGCGGCTCACGACAACGACAACCCATCAACTTAAAAGAAGTCTTTCATGCGGGGCCCACATAAAGGAAAGGGGCCTTTTGGCGTGGTTCACCATTTCACACAGTGCTTGGGAGAAGTCGCACGATTCATGCGTACGAGCGGCGAGCGGCTTACAGGGTTTTATGCGAGAGCATGCATGGGATTCAAATGGGCCTGGGGCATGAGCGAGCGACAAGCGGATCAAGCACGCAAATGGTCATGTGGGTGCGGCGCAAGCGTTAGTGTGCACAGACGCGAAGGTAGCAGCGGGCTGAGTTCTCGTGTGGGGTCGGATGTGGCTTAAGTGAACACAGTGCGTGTGGTTCACATGGAAGCCTAGGATGCAGAAACAGAGGCGCCCTCTTGCATTTCTCCCTCCCTCTCTTTTCTATTTAACCAGCTACCTATCCATCCATCCATCTTTGTAATAAATTCTAACCATTCATCAATCCTCTTTCTTTAGTCCCACATCTAGAAATCATGAAAATCTCCTCCCTCCTAATATCTATAAAAAGGTCTCTATACCTCCATCTTGGGAATCATCTATAAATCCAAAGATCCAAGGATTTGAGAATCCAGGGATCTGGAATCCTTCAAAAGCCTTGCAAAGAGGGATAGGAAGAAGGGAGCAGCTCCATGCGTGGCTAGTAGTCTTCGTCTTCGAAAAAAATAATTTAGTTTTATTTTAGATATTATATCTTTCTTTCATACAAGTAGATATTTAAATAATTGTAATATTCTCTTTTTTGTTATGAATAAAGCGTATTCTTTCTTTTCAATATTATGATACGAGTCTTTGAATAGTCTATGACTACGTAGAGGTAGGTTGTGATCAAGTGATATAATCCGTGCTCAACGAGATAGATTATGCTTGAGAATCGATCATAGATCTATTGGCTTAAGAAATGAATATTAAATTTATAATTAAAATTAAAATTAAAATCTCCAAGACACATTTTTTTATTTCAATTTTTTTTCATTTATAGATTGCGTTCTTCTCAACTATTTTCAACCTTAACTAATTCGAACATAACTCAGCCCTAGGTCCCTGAGGATACGATCCTGACTCATTCTATCTATATAGTTTGAGTTAGATTTATTTTTGATCATCCAACGATAGTGATCAGTGAGTACGATTTGTCTGTACTTGATGTATGATGTGATGATCCATGTGCTTAGCGAGATTTTTCTGATGGTGATGTGGATGAAACTTAAGGAGATGTACATGGTGAAGTCACTCACCAACGCTCTCTTCCTCTGAAAGTAGTTTTACCAGCTGTGGATGAGCATGGAGCAGAGCGTGCAGGAGCATCTCAGTAACTTTTAAAAGATCCTCACCGATCTCCTCAGCATTGGTAAGAAGGTTGAGGAGAAGATTAGGGCATTGATCTTGCTTTCATCACTCTTCCTTTTTTGGAGTCTTTGATGACTGCTCTTCTTACGAAAAGAACACCATCAAGATGGATGAGGTCACTTCTATACTTCTCCAGAATGAGATTCTTAGGTGAGAGAATCGAGCTTCGAATTCAAGTGACGACTCGACTTTGATGGTGATTGGAGGTGGTGGTAGCAGAGGACGAAGTGGCATAGGATCACAAGATAGGCAGTCCAGATTCAAGTCAAGGGACTATAGCAAGATCAGATATTACAGATGTGATGAGTTGGAGCATCGAGTCAAAGATTGTCCACAACTTAAAGAGTGGATGAAGGCAACTACGACGGCAGTCCAAAAGAGCGATACAGAAGAAGATGATGATATTCTTTTGATGTTTGATGAGGTATCTACTTCTTCTCCATATTGGATTTTAAATTCTATATATTCGTATTATATTTGTTACAGAGAGCTGTTTGACTACTTAAAGAGCAATGAGGTCACTATTTATTTGTTGGATGGATCTAGTTGTTCGATCAAAGATATTGGGACTGTCAGCTTATAGATTTATGATGGAGCAGTGAAGAAATTGGGTGAGATCTGATACGTACCCAATTTCAGGAATAATCTAATTTCACTAAGCAGTCTGCGTTTAAGTAGTTATAGGTGGAGAGCTGATGATGGAATCCTGAGAATTTTATACGATAGTAAGGTTGTGTTGAAGGAGAAGAGGTATAGAAGACATTATCTTTTGGTAGGGAGGCTCAGCATGTACGAAGTGGAGCTTCAAGAGCCAGTGGGAGCTCAGAGCAAGGTGGAGCTCTAGGTACAAATAGATTGAGCACGAGACAGGAGACTCAAGAGGATGATAGACGACATCGTAGGGTGAAGTTTTTATTACTGCAGGAGGCTACCTTGAGTAGGTCTCAGATCAGACAGATCACAACATATGATGGAGATCGGATTGAATGGCCTAGCTCAACTTTCATATTTGTCCATCCATGAGTAGTCAGATATATATCCCAGGGTATGGGTGCGAGATCATCCAAAAGCTCTCAAAGTTATATGGAAGCCGAATGTCGAGTCGAGATGAAAATTGTTGGATTTTGGTATCATGAAATTTGATCCACAGTAGAAAAATCCACAGCAGCGAAGCCTAAAATGAAGGAGACGCACAGGCATGGCCCACAGTCACGCACAGGTCTACAGGCTCGGTCTGCGGATGCCCAGGCCCGCAGTACGCAGGCCCGCAGGCGTGCATGGCTTGCAGTGCATGCAGCGCACACGGCTTGTAGTGCGTGGCCTCAACACGTGAGTCTACCGCATAGTCCACGCATGGTTTTGCACGGTGCACACATGGTGAGGTGGTCTTTATCGCAGTCTACCTACGGATTTGCACGATCATACGGCCAGGAAGGCATGTGGGCATGATCAGATGGCTACAGGTGCGTGCAGGGGGTGATCAAGCGGTCAGAAAATTTTTGAGTCCATTAAGACTCTGATTTTGATTAGGACTCGATTTGGACTCTTTAATGGGGCAGACAAGCTGAGAAGAGGGAGTAGTAGTGAGTAGAAACAAGTAGCAGCTTAGAGCATGAGCAGAGGGACTAGCAGCGGCCAGAGAGTTTCCTTGGGGGATTTTGAGAGTATTTTGTTGAGAAAGAGAGATTGATGTATGAGAGTTGAGAGGATGTGATCTCCTTTTATATTTGTTCTTTCTTTCATAATGAAGCTTGTATATCCCACAGAGGTAAGTCTTGAACTGATCCACATATTTGATTGTATCTTTGTACCTCTCTTTCTTCCTTCCTATTGTGGTATCGATATCGTCACCAATGTTTGCGATCTTGGATGAGTGATCTGTATTCTGCACTCATGAAGGATCCTTTCCAACAGAATCTACAAAAGTTAGTAATCATTTTATCCCTAAGATGAAGATCCAAGTGAAGCAGGCTATTCGGAACCATCTGAGGATCCAGGAGCAAACTGGGGCCTTGATATATCTGGAGGTTCTTATTATGGGTCAGCATCTTCAGAGGGCTAACTACAAATCTATGGAGCAACATATCTAGGATCATCTCAAGGGTTAGCCAGCCAATACTCTCTCCACAATAGATAGGATGATACTTATGAGATCGATTTTGAGCTCTATTTTGATCTATCTCTTGGCGAACACAATTGTGCCGAGCTCTTATCTTCGAAGGCTAGAGCACTTGTTCCGAAACTTCCTGTAGGGCTTGATGCGTGATGGTCGGGGGCTTCATCTGTTGTCCTGGGAGGTGGTCTGCTAGTCTGGGAGGGATGGAGGCTTAGGAATTCATTCCCATTTCGTCAGAAGAGAGGCTATGATTAGCAGGCATGCCATTGGATTTTTGATTTAGCCATATTGCTTATGGAGTAGGGTGATGAGGGCTTGATATGGGGCATGGAGTTAGGGTTCTATAGTCCTGGTTGATCGTAGTTGCTCCTTCATCTAGAAGGAGATTTGTGCCCACACGTTCGTAGCTCTCACCTAAGTGAGATGGCTGATTGGGGATGGAGAGTCGGTATTTGTGACCCAGGATGCTTGAATTTCTAGCTTGCCTCTTGTTCATTAGCTGACCTACGTCAACATGGAGGTGGATGTCTAGGCTCGAGTTTATGATCTGATCAATGCCGATGGTACGGGTTGGAGAACACAGGATATCTATCATCTCTTCGGTGGCTTGCTCATTGATCGGATCCTCGCCATCTCGATTTCTATCCACCATAGCTAGGATTTGAGGATGTGGGGCTGATTACGCTGTCCTAAGGTTCTCACGAGGGACTTGTTCGAGATGTGCTGGCCTGCGATGAGTAGGAGGATCGAGACAGCTTAGATTTGGAGAGTGGCTGCTCATCCCAGGATAAGATTTTTTATCTAGAAGGTTGCTTGGGATCAGCTCCTATTGAGACACATGGTAGAGATCGAGAGGTTTAAAGGGAGAAGGTTGAACCTAGAATGGATATCAGGGTTGCACTGTACAAGTCTAAGCGGAACATAAGGCAACTGGAGAGATACAGCTTCAGAAAATCAGTATTTATGCTTTGGTGGCAGCAAATGGAGACTCTTAACCTATGAGGAGGTTGTGGTGAGCCAGAATAGAGATAGACGGGTCCAAGCCATGATAGAGAAGATGCAGTCCCTTCAAAAAAATCGAGCTGAGTTTGCAAAGACTTTGGGGCATTAGGATGGAGATTGTAGACTCATGTGTGGTGCTCCCAAACCTTGGGAGGCCAACAGAGGAGCCATTGTATTGGCTCCATGAGGCTAGGATCGGTTTGGGCTTAGGATAGGGCCAGTTTGGTCCTAGGGTGGAGGCATTCAGCCTCCATGATCTTGAGGCCCAGAAGACTTGGGCCTTGAGAGGCTAATCCATTTTTGGACTAGGTTTGGATCCAAAAAGGATGACAACATGCAAGTTATGGGTGTACATGGGCTTGAATGAGTGCAATCATATTGGGTTAGCATTGGGAGTTTTTGGGTTGGTTTTTGGAGAACATTTGTATATATATACAAGATTGTAATCAATTTTGATAGAGACAAGGAATAGAACCATTTTTCTCCTAGTTACTCTCTCTCCTCTCCCTCTCTTAGGCCTCAACCCAAACCCTAGCCACCATCCTCTAAGGAGAAGCCCTAGCCGCCTTAGGGTTTCCAAGAGGCACCCCATCTAGGTGCCTACATCCAAATTGCCAAACCCTAGCTGCCCCGTTTGTTTGGGCGCTCTACATCCTCGCTGCCCCCCTTTCTTTGGTGGTTCTTGCATGATAGACTGAATTTTGGATCAAAATAGTGCACTTTGGCTATCACAATGCACCCAGATAGCATCTTGTGCAAACCCCATTTATAAGTTGGGCTGTCACGCACCGCTAGTGAGTCCTCAAAGAGGCTGGTCCCCCATAAGGTCAACAATCTCCAGGAGACACTGGCCCCCATAAGGCCAATAATCTCCCCTCTAGCGACATCTGGGGTGACTCGAAGTATGACTTACCATCCAGCCTATTGCTTGAGGTCGATCTGGCCTGATCCGGGTTGACTCAAGTGCGAAGCCCCTCAAGCCTATCCACATGCTTATTGCAGGGTTTGGTATCTTGTGGATCAAAGCTAATAAACTCTTTCTATTGGGCAATTACCTTTTAGAAGAGTGGTTAGGGGCTACAGTCCTACATCATAGTATCAGAGTGAGGTTGTAGGTTCAAAACCCGCAGACCCCTCGGGTATCACTTGGGGGGGGGTTGTTGTGTACGTGCCATCGCACACTCGATGGGACCCTGGGAGGGGTTGCCGGTCGGAGAGATGGCTGTTGACTTAGCAAAATTCTCGAGGGTCGATCGGAGGTCGACTCACCCCTACAAGGGTAGGGATTAAATTGAGACTGACGGCCCAATCTGCTGCTTGTGATTGATCTAGCTTGATGCAGATTGACTTAGGTATGAAACCCCTCAGACCCGCCCACATGCTTATCGAGGGTTCCATGCCTAGTGGATAAAGGCTAATAAATCCTACTTCCCAATGGATATTTATCTTTTGAAAAGTTGGTTAGGAGCTACAGTCTTAACAGCTCCGATGTGTATGCTTCTCAGAGACAGAGGAATGGAGATTTCGACTTCCTGCTCTATTTACGAGCTAGAGGATGAGACGACGGAGCATGCTCTCCTGCATTGTCCATGAGCAAGATTGATTTGGAGGAGGGTGGGTGGTCAACTGTGGGAGGGGAGCAGCGGTCCTTGGCTGGACACCTTTTTGGATGTGATCTATTGGAGCACAGCTGAGCGGTCGACCTATACGTGGGGGAGTCGGATGGCATATATTGCCTATCAGATTTGGCTTGCTAAGAATAGCCTGATCTTTGATGTTGAGGTGGTCCCTACTCATAGGGTGCTGGAGAGAGCATTTTACTTAGTTGCTAAGTATAGTCATTTCGATGCTATCGGTCAGATCCTTGATGCCTTCAAATCCTGGGGCTCCCATACTACTCCTGCAGCTATCCGATGGGTTCTATTGTTTCCTAGGAGCCCCGTCCTTCGGGGTATATCAAGGTTAACTTCGACAGTAGTATCGACGAGGGAAGGGATGGTGTTGGATTTGTTATTCAAGGTTTGAAGCGGTGGGGATTTACATATCTTTGAGCTTTCCATCTCGAAAGTTGAGCTTCAAGCTGCTTGAGTGGATATTATCTACGCTAGCTAGGTAGAAACTTCAAACGGAGAGGATCCTTATTGAGGAAGATTCTACCACTATCATCAATTGGATCCGACATGACACGAAGCAGTTAGAGGCCCATCTGCTCCTTCGGGACATATGGATTTTCTTGCGTGACTTCGTCGCCATGTCTGTTCAGCATGTTTTCTAGAGGCAAACAGTGCCACCGATTGGATCGCTTTCTTCATGGTTGAGCACACTGATGACTAGACCTAGCGACAGGGTTAAACATGCCCACATGCCCTGCAGGATATTTTGTTTTTGATTTTTTGAGGTGTACTCATACTTGAGTAGTGTGTGCGCCTGCTTGTACCAAAAAAAAAGAGAAAAAGAGCCATGCTGAGTGAACTTCTAAATAGGAGTGTCAGCAATTCTTGATAGTCAAAATGTGGAAAGGAGATCTCATATGGCCTGCAATGGAGACATTTAAACCTAAGTCACTAGGCCATGAAGAGAGATTTTTCATCGAAGAATTCTAGAACTCCATTGTGAAGTAAATGATACATTCTCTTTTACTAGCAGTTATGTATTTTCATTTCGACAGTAATTTATATGATTTTCTGGATACTTATATATGCAGGCCCTAATTTGAATTTTCAATTTATCACAAGTAACCAGGATGTTGGCTATTTTTTTCATTCTTCCGTATACTCTCACCCCTTTTTATGTGATTTTCTTTCTTTAGCTGAGTTGATTCGTAGTAATAGCTCAGAATCCTCAGAGAGGATGTCTAAGTAGAAAGAATTGAGTTGAACATAGGAGAAAAAGGGAGAGAAACAGATGCTCTAAGAAAACAATAATCATTTTATCTAGGGTGCTATTCACCACCAAAGGGAGGACTCCAAATGATTGGAAGTTAGTGCAGTAATATTTTCTACTCTCTTGAGTCCAGCGGCACTGGTCCTTTGTGCACCATGATCACTGCTCCTATAGCTACATTGACTTTATCCTCAAAGATGCCATCAATAGTCTCAAGTTAGAGGTTGAGCCTTTCCAAATCCATACAAAGTGGAAGAAGTGAATAGCACCAACTTGAAGTATAGGAAAGTTTGTTAGGGCAATAAAATCCAAAGAAGGGCCAGTTTAGACTGAGTACTGAATGCCAACTTTCTAGGTTCTTATGATTGTCTTCCCTTTATCTGATCTTTTTCCCACCTCTATTATCTTTTTTTTCTCATTAACTCTTTCATATTATTCTAGTGGATACTTATATAGTGAAATATATTTAACTTTAACATCTACCTTAAAAAAAAAAATCTTCCCCACCCTTTTTTGGAAATTTTTATTAGTTAAATCCTGTGTTCCTTTTTTAACATTAAGTTCTTCAATATTTGCTTACTAATTCTATTGAAGTATATGCATTCAATTTGTAGTTTACGTGAGCTGTCTCCAGATGGCAGTCTAAAAAACCTAGCTTTAGTTATATCTTAACTATTGCCCATCATCGATCTTCCAATCAATTCTAATTTTCTTTTCTTTTTTTACTTAGACCAGCACTTTAATGGAAGCCTAAATCTCAAAATTATTATGCATATAGTGTGCTTTTAGACATATTAGAAAATCATAATATTATATTTTTTGAAATTACTAATCATTTTTTTCAAAATTACTATAAATTAATTAAAATGTCCACTAAGTAGAACTTTTCAAATTCATGTTTTCCTCTCTCTCTC
>KE504718.1:90831-106791 GCA_000441515.1 Elaeis oleifera | reverse complement strand
CGTCCGAAAGGGCTTGTAGAAGTCGGATGTCGGCGGTGTGCCATCCGTCAGTCGGACGAAGTCGGTCGGCCCATCTTCAAGGATGGGTCGGCGTTTGGAGGGTCCGTAGGAATCGGGTGTCGGCCGCTCGTCCTGACGGTGAGTTGGCGTTATTCCACCCGGGCATGGAGTCGGCTTTTGGACGGTCGGAGTCGGTGTCGGCCAGTCGGGTCGACACGCACTGACCGGCTATTGCTGCCCGCTATCAGTCGGCGGAATCAGTCGGTCGGTCCATCTCGGGGATGGGCCTGTATCTGGTTTGCAGAGGGGTCGGCGCCGTTTTGTCGGCGTCAGGGAGTCGGCACCAGTGAGTCGGTGTCGGGATCCGTCGGTGAGTCGGCGTTACGGTCAGTCGGTGTCGGTGTCAGTCGGTGTATACCAACACAACTCAAAAAATATTGCATCCTTGAAACCTAACTTGACTTGCGGCGAATTTGACCATATATAGGATAAGTCACTGCAACTAGGAGAGTTTTGGAAAATTCATTTCAACCATACCCACCAAACAATGTCAAAATAAATTATTTAATCAGCTTATGATCACTAAAATACCTATTGTTATCATGTAAAAAGGAGGACATCATTAGTTCTACATTAGTTGTGAGTCAAGAAGGATTCTGATTTATATAGGAAGGGACCATCTTTTCTATGTGAGGCGTCTTTTGAAGGATAAAATCGTAAAGCCTAAAGATCAGAGCAGACAATATCTCATATACCGAGCCATGAGCCCTTGGTCTAAGAGTAACGTGCTATAAAGGAGGACCACCCTTATAATTGTGGGGCTCCTTCCTTCCGTACACCAGTCTGTGGTAAAAATAAAGAGGAAGGCACCTTCCGTCCATATATAGATTTTTTTTTGACTGAGAGACTATATTATGGCATAGAAGAGAAAAAATTATTAGTCCCATATTGCTTGTGAGTCAAGGACAGATATATATTTTCACACCACTGCACAACACCCGTATATCTAGGACATACATTGATATAGATCCTGAATGATTTGGAGACTCCTAGATCTACTATTATGGCCCAAGCAATTTACCTACTCTACCATTTTATCCCAGTGGCTAGCCATGGCAGCTTGGAAAGCTGATTAAAATGTTTGTGTTGAAGATTATATACAACACTAAGTCTCACCTTGGACAAATAGTACGAGAATATAGTATTGCAGCACTCAAAATTTAATGGCTTTTTAACACAACACCGCCCCCCGCCCCCACCTCCAAAAAAAAAAAAGGATTAAGCTTTGAAGTTGTCTTTACATGTGTATCAAAATCTCTTAATCTTTATCGTAACTATTGGACTCACTTGTACTTGAGTTCAAATCTTTTGCATCTCGTTTTGCGTCTGTAATTAAGCATGCAAATTCTTTAATTAGCTACATTAATATTCATCAATGTTAAATTCATCAGAGAGCTAAGTTTAGTGGAAAGAGAATTTTATCTAGAATCTTTCTTCTACCAAGATATTCAAGGTATCCAAGTTGCAAAATGTTTCCCCATTTTTTCTGGGATGAAAATTTTCTGCATTATACATTTATTAAACATATTTGAAATAATAATAATTAATGAGGATCATCAAGATATGCTGTCTCAATACCAAGTCCAGTATTAGTGCCATCCTATCACTATATCAGTACATCTGGTATGGAGGCTAATTCGATGTACCGAGTGTCGATATACCTTCCATATTATGTATGAGTATCGCATTGGTGCAGTACATACATCCTATACCTTCTTAATGGATATGGTATGGCATTTCTTGGGGACCATAGACATCTACCAAATCATTGATTCTCTTGACCAATCATGTGAATTACATGTTTTCAACGCTAGTTCAGATGCAAGGTTAAAAAATGCCCGCATCCCTAAACGGTAAACGTGAACTCTTTCCCCAACTTACCCTATCCATTGTACCAAAACTTGGGTTTACAATCTTTCCACTTATGACTCAGGGGCAATTATGGCAATGCACATGGCAAAATCTTGGACAATGATCAATATTGCATTGCCTTATACATTGATCTCCATTGATTTAGGAAAAAGTGTTAACGATCTCTATCATCATAGTGCAAACTATCCCAGATTTTGTTAATAATTCTGAGGTCTTCTCCCATTTTGCCATCTGCCCATGGGTCACATATGTCTCATTGCTTACAAAATAAACTTAAATGGTTCAGCTGTAACTTAAGAAATGATACGCCATTACAAAATTAAGAGCAAAGCCAATCATATTATAATCACCATGCCTTCTCCGAAGTGATCACATCCATCCATAGCTTTCATCACATGCAACACGCTTGTATATTTTATTAATTTCTCTCACAGGAGTCTTCCTTTTTCGGCGATCGAAGTGGAGCGAGAAGTTCTTGACACGTGGTGGAATCGGACAGCGTTCGTGCGTTTTGGGTCCACGATAAGCGGTGACAACACGGCGTTGAAGCACCTCATAAACAGCCTTCCTCCCAGAGTGCTGCAAGGCCACGTCCGTACGGCTCCAATGCAGTGTCTCTTCAACTCCTATCCCTGGTTACCCACTTGGAAGAACGCCTACCGTCTGATCTTCTCGCCTCTGAAGAGCTGGAAAGGTTCTGACACTTAACCTGGCCGTTTAGCGTGCGTTTGTTTTACGTGATTCGAATTGGGATTATAATAGCCAGATTTCTCGATGCATTTGGTCCGTAATTAAAATAGAAATCCAAATAGAATCTGAATAACGAAGGGCGGTCGGGATTAGGATTTTAGGATTGGAGCTGTTTCTATCCCCTCCCTAATTGAAATAGAAATGGAGTTTTTTCTCTTTTAATTTTATAGAATGAAAGTCATTTATTTTCATTTCTCTTACAGCACTTAATGCCTCCAACCAAATATATCCCAATTTATCAGATTTTAGTACTGATTCTTAACCTCCCTGCTGTCTAGAATTCAGATTTTACTTATTTGTTGCATAAATATAAACAATCTTATGCGTGCGTTTGCATGAACATGTAGGCTTATGCGTATGGGAGTGCAGGAAGGGCATGCTTAGGTACTAGTTGTTATTCAAGCCATGGATCTATCCGTTGTGGAACTCTTGCAATGTTTCACTACTTTATTACCTATTTACGAGTCTTGGCGAGACTCGCATAATTGTAGCTTTCGTGAAGTACTTGAATTATTGAATTAATGTAATTTATCCTACCATTGAACTGTGATTGAAAAAGTAATAATTTATAAATGAATTTCACCAAATACAGTAATTGGAGAGATTTAGCCACAATTGGTCACATTATATGTACTATAACTGTGTTACATCTTCTTTAACATTGCTTGTCTAAGTTGACCAACTATTCCCTCTCATGCTTCCCTTAGTGACAGATAAAGTTGCACGCATGAATTAGGTTAGCATTTTTTAGCAAGCCAAATCAAGGAGTATGACAAAATACATGGTGCACTTTCAAGATACCTGCAATAACTAGTAAATTTCTTCTTATCATCGGGAGAATAAAAAAATTAGAAATTTTTGAATTAAAAGATACCGCTTCCACTCCTTCATTATACAACATAAATTTTATTAATTATTTATTTAAATTTTGAAAAGAATTATCAATAACTATTAGTTTAGTTGGTTGGCACTTCATCCTTAAGAGATAATTTGTTTGCCCATAGTTTTGATCACATGCAATTTAAATATAGATATGAAAATACTGCAATTAGAATTGTAGTTGCAACAATTGTGTCCATTTGGCTAGCACCTATTTGGTTGTGTTGCTACCAAAATCAGGGGAGTTATTCGGTCAGGTACTAAGTAAGTGCATCTTACTCTCGATGGAAAGCGTACCTATAAAATGTCCTCTTATCAAAATTTGTCCAGCGAAGGATCTTTCGATGCTTAAGTTAGTCGGAGTTTAGAGAACAAATAAAAAATCATAGGAGCGAGAGCTTGCTAAGCCAAAAAAAGAGCCTCCCTTGGTCCCCCTCTTACCTCCCTTTATATAGAGGTGAAATGTGCCGTTGCTTTATAACTTTCATCTCTTGAAGTGCGGAAACGTGGGAGTTACCGAATTTCATGTGGATTTAGTGGATAGTTAACCTGACCTATGATTTCTTAGTTATGAGCAGTTAATGCTCTCATCGTGCGTTGTAACCGTTCTATCAAGCCATAATCTTTTGAGTCATGGGTTTTAGTTTCTTAGTAGATCCTCAGTTGTCATCCGAGTTAGGCAACTAGTTTGATACCGATATTGTCGGTTTATGAGCAGTTGCATTACTCGACTAGTCTTCGAGCATTATTGGTATGCATCCGAGTAGGTTTGATGATGTAGGCGATTGGCAATCATCAACAAAATATAAAAGTCAGAGCTCCATCGAGATCATAATTCCGAATAAATATCCCAAACACTTGCCCGCCACTCCCTAGTCCGACATGGTCCGAGGATGTCAGACTAAGGGAGTAAATTGAAATTTTGAATTTCAAATTTAATTTTAGTGTAGATTTGGTGCATTGTTTTTTTTACCATCCTCATTTATTATCATCTTGAGAAGATGTATTAGGCCATTTTGTCATTTTGTGAGTCGCATGGTAGTTATGATTGCGGATTGTGTGAAGCAATATTTCATAATAATTCTAAAAGATTGAGCAACACTACTACAATAAAAGTCTATGGCAGCGTTTACTACTGCAGCAGTTTGAAACTGCTGCCATAGGTTGTATAGCAGCGGTTATAAGAAATCGCTGCTGTAGATAGGATCTATAACAGCTGTTATTTATAACCGTTGGCACAAGCTGAATATAGCAGCGGCTATACATACGTCCTGCCATAGGTTAGAGAGATGGCAGCGGTTATACATAATCGCTGCCATAGGTTCGACCTGTGACAGCAGTTATGCGTAACTACTGCCATAGGCTTGAGATGTAGCAGCGGTTAATTAACCGCTACCATATGTTGGACCTATGGCACCCATATGTTGGACCTATGGCAGCAGTTATATATAACCATGGCCATATCTCAAATCTATAGCACCGGTTACTTATAACCGCTGTTATACCATTATGGCAGTGGTTACTTGCCCGTTGCAATAGATCTATAGCAGCGGTTATTAAGCAATCGCTGTTATACGGCCTAAATATAAATTTTTCATATTTTTTTGAATATAGTATAATTTAGAATTTAAAGTCTATCTTCATCATTCATTATCTAAATAATTATTGTTAGAATATTGTCACAAAAGATCGTCTCAATCCGATAGCCCTAGCTATGTCGATCAATAAAATTCGATTTCGACAGTCACGAATGATCGCATGATGATCTGATAGATAAAGACCATCGATGGGTTCGAAAACTTGCAACGATGATCTCAATGATGTTTGTAATATACTATCAAAATTTTACTTCAATCGGATATCATTATCATGATCAATTTTGCACGAAATAATTTCAGCCGTTAAATAAAAATGAGTGATCAAAAGGTCAAACGACGTCGGATTATAAATAATTTTTAGATAAATGATCTTTATTATTACTTTAATTATTTATATGATGGTGATCATAAAATCTAAACCATACTTATATGAACTATCTACATTAAACAGATCTTACAAAAGTACAAGCATAATTACTTAAAAGACTTTAAAAATGAGTATCAAGAGACAGAGTTTTAGATCGTTCATATATACGCTGTTTGAATTTTACGATCACTACCGTATAAATGGTTAAAGTAGTAGCAAAGATCATTTATCTAAAAAATTATCTTATAATTGGATGCTGTTTGGCCTTTTGATTACTCATTTTTTATGTAACGGTCAAAATCATCCAGTACTAAATTGATCATAATAATGATATCCGATTGAAATAAAATTTTGATAGTGTGCTACAAATATCATCGAGATCATCGTTGTAAGTTTTTGGATCCATCAATTATCTCTATCTATAAGATCATCGTGCGGTCGTTCGTGATCGTCGATATCAAATTTTATTGATTGACATAGATAGGACTATCGGATCGAGACGATCTTTTATCACGATACTCTAACGATAATTATTAAGATAATGAATGATGAAGATGGACTTTAAATTTAAATTATACCATATTCAGAAAAAAATATGAAAAAAATTTATATTAGGTCCTATAGCAGTGGTTGCTTTGTAACCGCCGCAATAGATATATTGCAGTAGTTTTAAACTACTGTCATAGGTTCCTAAATATATATTGTAGTGATTGATAACCGCTACTATAGACCTATGACAGCAGTTTCGAAATCACTGCCATAGATCGGTGAATTTCTTTCGAATCGTGCCCTCTCTTCTTTATTTCACACACCGACCTCTCTCTCTCTCTCCTCTATACCCGAACCCTACCCACCCCATCGTCGGCCCGGCTCGCTGCCGCACCCTCCCTCTAGCATCGCTGCTGGCCCCGCCTCCCTCGGCCCCGGCCCCTTTGGTTGCCGCCCTCCCTCTAGCACCACCCCTCCCTCTAGTGCCGCCCTCTCCCTCGACCCCGGCCCACTTTGGCCCTGCGCCTTGCCTCCCTCGAACCCGACCCCCTTTGGCCGTCGCCCTCCCTCAAGCGCCACCTCCCTCCCTCTAGTGCCGCCCCCCTTTCCTCAACCCTGGTCCCCTTTGGCCCCGCGCCCCGCCCCACCGCTGCCCCTTCCTCTAGCACCACCACCGATGACCCCGCAACTCTGCGCGACCCCCTCCCCGCAGCCGCAAGTATGACTTTTTTTTAAATTTATTTCATAATAATATTTATAATTATTTATAATCATTTATAATATTTATAATTATTTTATAATAATATTTAAAAAAACCCTCGTCGGTGGGTTCTGGGCTATGCCCACGAGTTTTAGGTCGTGTCGGTGGGTTCTGGGCCGTGCCGTCGGATTCTAGGCCGTGCCGACGAATTTTGGACTGTGCCGGTAGGTTCTAGACCATGCTGGTAGATTCCACATCATGCCGGTTGGAAGGTGTCGGACAGCATTGCAAACATGGGGCCTGGGCGTGCCCTGCGTGCCCGAGCCTCAGGTCACAGCTAGCGTCTAAGGCATCTAGCCTTCGTACTCCCAATAGAAGGTCCCGGACAGTATTAATTATGTGTTAATTTTAATAAAATTTGTATTGCATGGAGTGATAGACTCATCAGTTGATTGATGTACATATTCTAATATATCCGTATATTTATTATTTTTATATAGATGAAAGAATTATGTACATTGATCAATTGATTGTCCACTATGTATAGTTTGAAAAATACAAGTAATTCTATAGGTCATTATAGTAATCAAATGGTATGCTAAGAGTTCAAAGAAATTTCAGACAGTATTTTCTTTTGTTCTCTCTATATAGAAAACTAAAAAAATACTGTCAAAATTTCTTTCGGCTCCTGTTGCGTATCGTTTGATTATTGTAATGGACATATAGAATTAATGTATTTTCTAAATATGATAGGACTTATCTTTATCTATTAGTTGATGATAAGAAATATTTATTACATATCTGAAAATAATATTTAATATATTTTATTTTTTAAATATTTATTAATAATGCATGCAATATTTCGTTAGTCATTTTCAACTTGTCATGATTGAAATAACATATTTGTTTTACCTATGTAATGATGTTATGAACTCTAAGCGTTGGTATGCATGAGCAAATTAAGAGCAATTACTATCAAATTATCTTAATGTTATTGTATTGTGTCTTATTTTTACACATGATTTAATTACAGTATCTCCATTTTATAATGGATAAGGGGTGGATAAAGTTGAGTAGGCTCCCACTAGAATATGAGGTTGGACTTCAAAAGTTTCTTAGTTTTGCTATAGAAAAAATTCAGAGACCATGGACTTATCCAATGTCCTTGTAAGAAGTGTATGGGTGGGCCATGGCTATCTCATCAAAATGTAAATGATCACTTCACTATTTATGGCATTAAACCTAGCTATGAAATTTATTGGGATCAACATAATGAGTGTAGACCGCAAGAAGGCGATCAATATGATAGGGGAGTGGAACAAATGGTTCATGATATCTTTTCATTTGTGGGTCATAATGACAGTGCATCACGTTCATGCCTGATCCTATGGTTGGTGGAATGACAAATAAAGGATGTGGAGAAGGTCCATAAGTTGATGGAGAACGCTAATATTCCGTTGTATCCCGAGTGTGAAAAGATGGCGAAGCTTGAGTTCTTAATCTTGTTATATCATGCGAAATGCTCCAATGGGTTCAGTAATAATGGAGTGAACTATATATTAAAACTTTGAGGGATATTCTTTTGGATAATGCATAAATTTCGAAGAATAATTATGAGATATTGAAGATCATTGAACAATTGGACTTTACTTACAACAAGATACATGCATGCCCTAATGATTGCATGCTCTATTGGGCGGGGATGCCCACCGAAATGAGTGCACAAAGTATAGTGTATCAAGATTAAAATCGAACAAAGACAGCACATCGATCCGTATTCTTCAAAAATTGATGTAGCATTTTCTTGATATCGAGACTACAAAAGTTGTTTATGTCGGCAAAGACATTGAAGGACATGAGATGGCATGAAGAGGAGCGAACAAAAAATGATGCATTGAGACATCCAACCGATGGAGAGGTATGGCAAAAATTTAATGAAATAAATTCTGACTTCGTACAAGAGATACGCATGTGAGGTTGGGTTTGTCATATGATGGTTTCAACCCCTTCAAGCACATGAATACCAACCACAGTATATGGCTAATGTTTACTCATGTTTACAACCTCCCACCATAGATGTGTATAAAAAAATCTTTCACTTTTATGACAGTGCTCATCCCTGGATCGATAGAGATAGAGAATGACATTGATGTCTATTTGAAGTCTTTTATTACCAAGCTGATACAGTTGTCGAGTATTCAAAGTGTTCGAACTTTTGATGCTTTGATGAGTGAGTCATTTTCCATGCGCGTGGTGATTATATGGACAATAAACAATTTTTCAGCTTATGCCCTAATGTCGGATTAGAGTACGAAAGGTGAGCTAACGTTCTCAATTTATCGAAAATATGTCTGATCTGAAAGATTGATATATCGGAGAAGCTTTAGCTTTATGGGGTATCGACGCTTTCTCTGTCAAAACCATCCATATAGAAGGGATGCACGCTCCTTCGATGGCACTATTGAAGAAGGTGAGACATCTAGCCGAATGTCTGAGAGTGAAGTGTTGAGAGAGTTGGATGGTCTCAGTGTTGAATTTAAAAAAGATGATCTGATTGGTGGTAAGAAGAGAAAGCATCGATTAAAGATAGATGACACACACTTTAATTGGAAGAAAAAAAGTCTATTCTTTGACTTGCTATATTGGGAGACAAACTTATAGCGCCACTACTTAGATGTCATGCACATTGAAAAAATATATGTGAGCTCCTATTGATACTAATCTTGAACATCAAGGATAAGACTAAGGATGATTTGAATTTTCGATATTAGGCAATCACTCCATCCGGAGCCGGTAGGGAGAGAATAGTGGAGGCTCCCTCATGCATGCTATGTTATGAATACCTCTGAACGGTCTACATTTCTTCATGTATTGGAGAACATAAATGTCCTAGATGGATACTCCAGCAATATATCAAAGCATGTGAATAGTAAGGATGTGAGTCTTGATGGATTGAAGACTCATGATTACCATGTGTTGATGCAGGAGTTGATTCCAATAGCTATTCACCATGTATTGTCAAAAAATATGAGAATGACTGTTATTCGTCTTTGTAATTTTTATAGAGATATTTGTTCGAAGAGATTACTTAAGAAAGACAAAAAAATGAAGACAAGGGTGGTTGACCATATTATGTGATCAGGAGAAAATATTTTCACCATCATTTTTCACAATTCTGATGCATCTCACCATGCATCTTGCGGAGGAAGTTGCATTTGGAGGCCCAGTGTTCCACTGATGGATATACCTCATCGAGAGAAATATTCAAACAGTGAAATCTTACGTAAGGAATATAAATTGCCCAGAGGGATCTATAGCAGAAGGTTATTTGGATCAAGAGTGTATGAATTTTATACCATATACTTAAACAAGCTTGAGACACATCGTAACCGATCAATGAGGAATCAGGATGATCAATATGAGCCAATTGAGCCTGTATTTGAGTCCATTCCACAGTCAGATAGATTTTTTACTTCATACCACCTCACTGATTTGAGCCTTGAGGAAAGGGATAAGGCACACCACTATGTGTTATTCAATTATGATGTCATTGAGCCGTACATAAGGTGAGCCACTCAACCTTATTTATTCTCATTATTTAGAAGAAAATATCTCATTATATCTAAATTTGTTCCTTATGTAGCAAACACAAGGAGGTCATAAGAGTAAAATACGACGCTTTAAGTATGCGGAAAAAGAAAAATGCATAGCAAAAAAATTTCTGAGTGGTTCAAAGATCATATAAGCGAGTACATATTCTTGCCTTGTACATCCTATTTGAACATGTTTACTAATTAGGTGTCATCTTCTTAGGTGTGGAGATTACTGTCCGATGAGCCATGAATTGCATGCTCTTTCAATGGGACATAATTGCACCATATGTGAGCACAAAATGCTCGTCATTAGTGGCTACAGGTTCAATATTTATAGTCGAACTGTAGACATGGCAACACAAAATAGTGGCATGATGTTGAGCGCCACCACTAGGTGTTATGCTAGCTCGAAGCTTCGTACGGAGGATCTGAATTATTATAGGGTTGTGAAGAAGATAGTCATCTTGGACTACTATTCTAAAAGAAGGGTTGTGTTGATGAAATACGATTGGTTTGACATCTTATATCAGTTAGGGATGAAGACTAATGAGTATGGTTTTACTCTTGTCAACATGCAATGCCATCTTCATACTGAAGAACCGTATATACTTGCCTCCAAGCTAGTCAAATTTTTACATTAGTGATCCCTTGGAGTCTCAATGGGGTATTGTTGTGAGGATGGTGCCTAAGCATATCTTTGATGATACCGAGGTTGATGATAATGTTGGACCATGCATACAAAGTATTCCTTTAGGACAAAACTTATCTGGTGTTGTCGAGATCTCAGATACATTTGTTAGGTGCGATGGTGATGTCCATATTGTAGATGCCAATAGATGATGAGTTCAACATCCTGGTATAAATGTTAGTGTTTGTTTATTGATGCTCTACTAATGTTATTGTTCAACAACATGCTATATTTGTTAATATTCATTAACGTTGCAGGTCACGATGGTACCAAAATGCCATCTAGCTTTCACCCCGCTCCTCAATGGGCTATGTGGAGCTCAACATCTGAGCCGCTGTCGGTGCATACTCCATCCACCTCTGCATCGGCTTCGATTTTGACTTTGCAGGCATATACTTCTCTCACCAGCATATCTGAGCCTCCACCGATAACTATATCGTCAGCCTATGCATCTCCGACATATACTCCACCCACCAATGAGGCTCCACCAATATCCACACTGCACGATCCCAGTGAGAGTAGGTTTTCATTATGTTAGTTATTTAATTATTTATTTTTTATATAGTTATTGCATACTTTTATATATTTGTAAGATATTTTCATTGCAGGTGCATCATCTAGTAGGACATTTTGCAGTCCCACATGCATGCCATATGTGTGAAACCGCTAGCATCAGATCATGATGGAGTACGATCAGAAGGAAAGGCCAGTAGGAGAGATCGTGCAGAAGATGCATTTCTTTTCAATGTGCTTGTAAGGTGATCCGATATCATTCCTGTACTGTCCGTAGACTGGTGATTGATGGACGCTGGTGTCAAGGATCGAGTGTGGGAAGAAATTTGGATAAGTGTATCTTAAATATATATATATATATATATGCATGTGATATGTTTATACTATATTTGATTAGAATAATTTCGTAACTGATTTATGATAACTTTGTGCAAAGGAGGTACGACTTTTCAGATCATTAGAGGGCTCGAAATGTCTGACTATAGAAGACTGGGAGTTGTATCAAAACTACAAGATCAAGCTCCATAAAGGATGGCTAGAGCACCGTAAAGACACAGAAGAGGAGCTTGTTCCTTGGATCCAGAACCGTCTTCTGAGTTAGTGGGAGTGGATGGTCAGGCATTGGAGGAGCTAGGAGTTTCAGGTTTAATTGTAACTTGTGAATTTTTCATTACACTGATAATTGTATTTGATTTTAACTTATATGATTTAAATACTTTTTAGACTGCATCTCATCAGAATCAGGAGAACCGGACTGCTCAGGAGTACACGCACACTCTTGGCCGTGAGTCTATGGTCAGTCATATGCAGAGAAAGGTAATGAATTCTGACCTTTTAGTTTATAAATTATTGAATTATTATTTTTGCACATTTTTAACAAGCTGATTGATTATTATAGCTGACGAGAAAGTGGCTGATGCCCAGCCGTAGCACCATTTTCGATCGAGTCGTACGGATAAGAAGGTAACCGATGAACGCCACGATCGGAAGGATTTTGTAAGTAATAACTGGAGTATGATTAGTATTATAGTATTTCTTATGAGATTTTATTTGAATTTATAATTACAAGAGCAGTTAGATGCGCTTGCGAGCAAGGATCCGGACACATTTAGCCCCCATGACTATCTGTCTCAGGTCATTAGACCTCAATACTCTAGGAGGATTCATTGCAGGTTCGGACATATGTCGATAAGCTACTGGTTTGAGGTGAGCATATCCTCACATGCTTCCAAAGTCGTCAGCTGGGAGCAGCTTGATGAGGCCTTGGCGCAAGTAGCTCAGGCTCAGGAGCATGCATCTCAGGCTAAAGAGCACGCATCTCATGTCCGCTACGGTGACACAACTGTCTGCTCATCTTAGAGCTGATTTTTCGAGTATTTAGGATATGTTGGCTAGCGTTTTAGCTCCAACCCCTCCAGCTCCTACTATAGTCCCCCTCGCTCTTGCTACAGCCCCTTTCGATCCTCCTTCAGCCCCTCCCGATGATGACGAGATCCTTAAAGAGAAAGATTTTGATTTATCTGATTTTTGATATATTTTATTTTATTTAAAAATATTGTAATACAATTTGAGTAATATAATTTGAGTATTTGAGAAATATTATGCTTGTTATTGAGTTTTATATAAAAATTTGGTTCTTACAAGTTTTAGTTTAAGTAATTATATATTGAATTGCATCTATCAGATTAAAAAAGAATAAAAAATGATATTTTAATTTTTTTACTGGTCAACAGGCTATGGCAGCGGTTGCACAACCACTACCGTAGCCGTGCCAATTGTTGCTGTAGCTCTGTGTCAACTGCTGCTAAAATCTATGATAGCAGTTAATAAACTGTTGCCGTACATCTATAGCATCACTGTCATAGTTTGAAATATGATAGCGGTTTCGTAACCGCTGCTATAGAAGATATAGCAGCGGTTATGAAACTGCTGCTATAGACTCTATAGCAGCGATTGTAGAACTGCTGCTATAAATGGCTATAGTAGCGGTTGGATAATCGTTGCTCTAGAGAGCTATAGCAGCGGTTATCCAACCGCTGCTGTAGCTAATCTATAGCAATGATTAGAAACTACTGCTATACAGTTTGTTATAACGGTGGTTGAGTAACCGCTGCTATACTCTATATATGGCAGTGGTTGCAGCAATCGCTGTAACAACCGCTGCCATAGATCTATGGTGACGGCGACAATGGTAGCGGTTATGGTACCACTGCCATAGACTATAGTGATGATTTTTTGACTACGACAGTGATTCAGAACCACTGTCCTAGCCTCTTTCTGTAGTAATGCAATCCGAGTGATCTTACTCAGACTGCTCATAAGCAGCCACGCATCGATAGATATTGGTCTGGAGATTTTTCTTGAGGATTCATCTTATGTGTGAGATCGTAGTGGTCGTGCGCTGAACAACCATCAGACTTATTGGTAAGGATCGCCACCATGTGTTGACATCACTAAGAAAGATGGGAACTGAAGTGTTGATCTTGATCGTTCAAGTTGTCTATATATAGTAGCCCCTTTGTTTTGAGATTTTTTTTCTTTTACTATTGTTCTCTCCTACTCCACATACGCGCTGCTCCTACTTGCTTCGCAGTCGAAGTGAAGTTTGCTCCTCTTTAGTCGCTCTTCTTTGATTCTGTCAGCATCTTTCTTCATTCTTCCTATCATTTGAGCTTGCTAAGGTCATCTTCATCTCTTTTGCTTTATTTCTCTTGATTTAAATCAAGTGTAGATGCCCTCAAGACCCACTTTGCTTCTTTTCTATCGTTTTTGGTTTCTTTGTCTTCTTATTGATTTTCAAAATGTCATCAAATGTAAAGAGGCTGTTGCTGACTTAGAAAGGAAGTTGATCTTGCCAAGATTGCTCTCAGAGAGCCCAGAGAAAAAGGGAAGATGCTAAGAAGGCTTCTAGGGATGTAGAGGAGAAGGTCTCCACCGCAGAGAAGAAGGTCTCCACTGTAGAAGCTCGGGCCCAAGATGTAGCTTATTAGGCAATTGCCGATTATAAGCAATCTCAAGAATTCAAAGATGAAGTGTCCGAGGGGTTGACTGTTGGCTATAAAGTCAGCTTTGTAGATTGCAAGGCTATGGTTAGTCGCCTTCACCCTGAATTAGACTTAAGCGGGATTGAACCCGAGAAAGGAGTGGAAGAGGAAGAAGAAATACTTCTGTTGACCCCGAGACCATTGAAGTAGAAGCTGCCCCGGCTCCTGACATAACTCCTTAGGAATTTTTCCTTCCTTTGTTTATCTAGTTGATCCATATTTTCTTTTTATTCTCGATTTCTTTCCAAGCATGTATGAACAACTTCAATGATGAACTTTTTTTCTTTTCATATTGCTTCTTGTCTCGTTTGGATTGACAAAATTTCTAAGTATAGTTGTTGGTGTATAGTCGCAATGTGGCATAGCAAAGTCGTATGTTGAGATATTTCGAGTTGCACTTCTTTCTTATTTTGATTTGATTGATTCATAGTCATCTCATTATTGGCTACATTGGGCCTTTTTGTTGATCGGATGCAGACCGACCATTTTCCTTTATCGGGTGTTAGCCAACAATATTTTTGGTGTGATCGGATGTTAATCGGTCATGTTATTCAATCAATTGTCGAATATTCAAAAATATAGTCGATTTTTTGATAATCGACATTCATTATTCACAACCTGTTGAGACAATGTAATAGAGTACAAAATACTTGCATAACATAAGTTGTTACAAGGATTTACTGATAATACATACGTAGATTCTTTGCATTCCAAGTTAAAGAAATTTTAGCACTGTCCAAGTTCTCGATCTTGTAGGCTCCAGATTGAAGTACCCCAGAGATTCTATAAGGGCTATCCCAATTCGGAGATAATTTATCTATTCGATAGGCTTGGAGATTTCGGCTCATCAGAGGACAAGGTCTCTTAGTTGTTAAATCTTAGATTTTATCCAAGAATTATAATATCAGGCTATCTATTGTTGATACGAAGTTATTCTCAATTAAGCCTATCTTTGCATTTCTTCAACCATGTCTAAGTCGGCATGTCGTCGATTCGAATTACTTGGTTCTTCATAGTGCTTAACCATTATTGTTAGTAGTCTAATTTTCAGTAGAATCATAGTTTCCATTTCAAATGCTAAGTTGAAAGTATTGGAGTAACTTTTTCAGGTTGTGGACGTCAGAAAACAGCAAGAATCAGATCATAGAGGTCCTTGAAGGCCAACATCCAAGCAAATAAAACAGCCTTTAGGATTTCAGTAGTCTTGTAAATCCTGTTGGCAGAACTTTTTTTGCGATTTGAACCCCTCTCCACCATATCTGAAACCCACCTTTGGAACCTGAAAGTATCCTTGATGAAGCCTCCAAAAATAAAGATGAAGTATGGAACTCCTCTTGGGCGGCCAAGATGGGGCACACAAAAAGGGGGCGTGAACAAGGAAGGCGCTAGAAACCCTAGCGCCTCCTT
>KE504718.1:71475-90811 GCA_000441515.1 Elaeis oleifera | reverse complement strand
TAAAAGATGAAGTATGGAACTCCTCTTGGGCGGCCAAGATGGGGCACACAAAAAGGGGGGCGTGAACAAGGAAGGCGCTAGAAACCCTAGCGCCTCCTTTCTTTCCTTTTTGGGCTGGGCGGCCAAGAACCCTAGGGTTTCTTGCTGTTAGGACGTGGAGAAGACCAGAGAGAGGGAGGAAGAAAGAGAGAGAAGATTAAGAAGAAAATGATTTTGGTATTCCTTCACTTTATCGAATCAGAATACAATGAATCTTTATATATAGGGTCAATATGACTTAACTCAAAAACTCTCTTGGCTAACTCAATACAAGATTGTGCTCATCCAAACCCATGTACACCCATGACTTGACTCAATCTCATAATCTTGGACTTAATCCTAGTCCAAATATAAGTTAGCCCCTCAAGGCTAAAAATTTTGAACCTCTAGATCTGAAAGGCTGACAGCCTTTCATCCTAGGGCCCAAACTAGCCCTAGAAACCCCATGACCACCTCATGAACTTTGGACCTTGACCTTAGCCTTGATTCTCTAAGCCTTGGGAGCACCACATAAGGCCCAACAATCTCTATCTTGGTGCATCAAGGCCTCAACCAACTCCATCCTATCCATCAAGTACATCAATGTCACACATTTTCGAAAGCTATCCCATAAAAGTACCTTCGTCAGTGCATCCGCTGGATTCTCCTTAGTGTGGATTTTTACCAGCTCCACCTCACCTTCTTCCACAAGCTCTCTGATCCGATGATATCTGATATCGATGTGCTTCATCCTCGCATGGTAGACAGAGTTCTGTACAAGTAATAGTACACTCTAACTATCGCAGTGCACCCTGACAGCCTCATATGCGAGGCCCATCTCCAACGCTAAGCCCTTTAACCATAGGACCTTTTTTGCTGCCTCCGTAATGTCAATATACTCCATCTCAGTCATGGATAAGGTCATGATAGGCTGCAAGCATGATCTCCATGAAATGGGACCTCCAAACAGGCTAAATACAAAATCTGTTGTCGACCGCTGGGTGTCCACATCTCCACCGAAATTCACATCCACGAACCCTCCTATCAGCCCCCGAGCCTCCTTGGATGTATTGGAGATCTCTCAGCACCTCCTCACTGTTCGTAGTAGATGCTGACTCCAACAGTACCTGTCAAGTATCTGAAGATCCCCTTCAGTGCTTACCAGTACTTCCTGCCAAGCTGTGCCATGAACCTGCTGATCTGGCTCATTGTGTGGGCGATATCCGACCTACAACACACCATGACATACATAAGGCTCTCCACACCAGAGGCATATGGCACTCTTTTCATCTCCTAAGCCTCCATCTCAGTCTGTGGCGACATCATTTTCGAGAGTCTAAAGTGCCGGCGAGTGACAACTCTGTCGGTTTCGCTTCCATCATTCCGAACCTCTGCAAGACTTTCTTGATGTAACCTCTTTGAGATAAATGCGGCACCTTCTTGGCTCAATCTCTGAAAATTTTCATGCCTAAGATCTTCCTTGCAGGCTCCAAATCCTTCATTTCAAACTCTCGAGACAAGACTGCTTTAGTTCCTGTACAACCTTCCTACTCTTGCATGCTATAAGCATGTTATCCATATACAAGAGTAAAAATACCTTAGACCCATCCTCCAAAGATTTAACATAAACACAAGAGTCATACTCGTACCTAAAAAATCCGATGCTCCTCACATAAGAATCAAACCGTTTGTACCATTGCCTCGGTGACTGTTTTAGTTCGTACAGTGATTTCTGCAACAAACAGACCTTTCCTTCTACTTCTGGCTCTCGAAACCCAAGTGGCTGCTCCATGTAGATGCTCTCCTCCAGATGCCTATGGAGGAATGCCGTCTTCACATCCATCTGCTCCAGCTCCAAGTCCTGAGCTGCTACGATATTCAGCAGCACCCTGATAGAAGAATGCCTGACGATGGGAGAGAAAATCTCGCTGAAGTCGATGTCTTCCTTCTGGAAGTATCTTTTGGCCACTAGCCTCATCTTGTACTTGATACCTTCCTATTTCGAAGGCCCCTCTTTGCGTTGGTAAACCCACTTGCAACCAATGAATTTTTTTCTTGTGGTAACTGCATCAATCGTCATGTCTCATTCTTGTGGAGAGACTGCATCTCTTCGGACATTGCTTGGACCCACCTCTCTCTGTTCTGGATCTCTATAGCCTCCTTGTAGGTGTAGGGGTCCCCATTCACTATCACCAGGGTATATGATACCATCTTCTCAAAGTTATATCGTCCGATTGCCTGACGTTCCTTTTGGGCTTGTGCAGTGTAATCCTGATATCCGTCCTAGGTCCAGTTTGCTTCTGTTGGACCTCCTGACCTCTTTTATCCATCCGAGCTCTCTCCACCTATGAAGATACCCTTGAGGAATGCTCCACCTGAATACGAAGTCCTCCCGATGCACCTACAAGTGGCAAAATAGAATAGGATGTTAGTTGTCCAGCGCTACCCTGCTGGATCTTCTGCTGCTCCTCTATGCTATCTCGTCTTTGAAGAACTGAATTTTCATCGAAGGTGATATCTCTACTGATGACAACCTTCTTCTCTAAGAGATCCCACAGTTGGTATCTCTTAACTCATTACGGATATCTCAAAATTCCATCTTTCATGATCTGGCGTCCAATTTGCTCCGCTCACTAGCACCGATGTGCACAAATACCGTGCACCCAAACATCCTTAGATGGCTCAGCCCAATCTTCCTTTCAGATCATTTTTGCTCAGAAATACCATCATCTAACTTAGTATGAGGTGATCAATTCACCAAATAATAGGTTGCATCCACTGTATCAACCCAGAACGCCTTAGGAAGCCCTGCCTGCAGCCTCATATACCATGCCTTTTTCATAAGGGTTCTGTTCATCCTCTCGGCCATCTCATTTTGCTGAGGAGTCTCTCTCATCGAGAAGTGCCTCTTGATGTCACACTCGTCATAAAAAATTTGAAACTCTGTGCTGGTGTACTCTCCGCTATTGTCGGACCGCAAACAATTCAAGCTCCGACCTGTCTCCTTCTCCACCTCAGCTTTCCACATCTTGAATTTGGTGAAGACTTCTGATTTCTCCTTCATGAAGTAGACTCATATCTTTCTTGAAAAATCATCTATGAAGGTCAAGAAGTATCTCATCCCGTTCTGACTGAAATCGGGACCGGTCCCCATACATCAGTGTGAACTAGTTCTAGTGGGGCTATATTGTGGGTTGAACTACTGGCAAACTGTACTCTCTTCTGCTTTTCCATCTGGCATGGCTCACATATCTTTGAGATACCTCCATCTAGATCTGAAATCAGACCATGCTTGCTTAGCTCCATTTCACGATCTCCCATGTGGCCTAGGCGGAAGTGCCACAATCGGTGAGTCCCCTGCTGGTCCTGCGCTGCTGCTGCTGTATCAGATTCTTCAGTCACCATAGATTCTTCCATCTTATAGAGGTTGTTCTCCATCCTCCTACCTCTCATCACTACCATGGCTCTATTTGAGATGTTCAACACCTCACTCCTGATACGACTGCTAAAGCTGTAACTACTTCGCTCCAGGTAACCAAATGACATGAGATTCTTCTTCAGATTAGAGACGTGCTTCACATTAGTGAGAGTTCGCACCATCCCATCAAACATCCTCATCCGAACGCTCTCAATACCAGCAATTCGATATGGATGATCATCTTCAAGTGTCACGCTCCCTTCATCCATCCTAGTGTATATAGCGAACCAAGACCAGTTTGGGTGTAGTGATGCGAACAGGCTGAATCTAGGATCCATACATCTATATTTTGCTTGTGACCATCTGATACCACTAAGAGGTCATGCTCCACCTCACTATTAGCCATCGTACTTAGTGCATCATATCCTCCCTTATCTCCTTTCTTGCTCTTCCACTGCGGGCAATCTCATTTGAAGTGTCCGATCTCGTTGCACTTGTAGCACCTGGCTTCCTTTTTGCTCCTGCTCTTCTGAGACTTTGACCGTCCTCTTGACTTATCTCTTTCTCTTCCTCTTCCTGATCTCTCCCCATGGCCAAGCCTTCCTGAGGAGCACCTTCCTTGGTCAACTTCTTCTGTTGTTTATTGGACCGCAGCACTGAGACCATGTCTTAATACTCCAGGGTCTCCTTACCGTAGAGCAGTGTCATCACCAATGGATCATAGGAAGGGGGCAGCGAGTATAGGAGTAGTAACGACTTATCTTCCTCCTCCATCTTCACTCCGATATTCAGCAACTCAGTGCACACCTGGTCAAATTTCTGGATGTGACCCAAGACATCTCCACCTTCCTGCATCCGAAGGCTGTACAGTCTCTTCTTCAACATCAGCTTGTTGCACATATTTTTCTCCATATATATGGTGTGCAACTTCGACCACAAACCTTTCGAGATCTTCTCCTCTAACACCGAATAGAGTGCCGCATCCGCCAAACATCCTCTAATCACAGAACAAACCTTCTTATCCAGGGACATCCATTGACGATCCTCATCCCTTCAGACTTCTCCTCCAATACCTGATCTAGATCTGCTTGAACCAAAGATCTTCTATCCAAACTTTTCACATGAAAATATTTTTTTTCCCATCAAACTTCTCAAAATCAACCTTCATGTTGCTTCTCATGGCTGGATCCAAACAAAAAATATAACAAAACTTCAAGGGATTTGAGAAATACCTTGACAGAATCCTTACTGAAATTTCAACCTTTGAAGATTTTTAACTTTTGAAGTCTCCTTCTTTCTCCACACAATCCGTGCTCTGATATCAATTATTGGAGCAACTTTCTCAGGTTGTGGATGTTAGGAAATAGTAAAGATTAGGTCATGGAGGTCCTTGAAGGCCAGCAACCAAGCAAATAAAACAGCCTTCAGGATTTTAGCAGTCTTGTAAATCCTGTCGGCAGAATTTTTTTCTGTGATTTGAACCCCTTCTCTACCATATCTGAAACCTACCTTTTGGGATCTGAAAGTATCCTTGATGAAACCTCAAAAAATAAAGATGAGGCATGAAACTCCTCTTAGGTGGCCAAGAGGGGACGCACAAAAAGGGGGGCGTGCACAAGGAAGGCCTAGAAACCCTAGCGCCTCCTTTCTTCCTTTTTGGGGTGGGCGGCCAAGAACCCTAAAGTTTCTTGTTGCTAGAATGTGGAGAAGACCAGAGAGAGGAAGGAAGAGAGAGAAGATTAGGAAGAAAATAATTTTGATATTCTTTCACTTTATCGAGTCAGAATACAATGTATCTTTATATACAGGGTCAATGTGACCCAACCCAAAAACTCCCCTGACTAACTCAATACAAGATTACACTCATCCAAGCTCATGTACATCCATGACTTGACCCAATCTCATAATCTTAGACTCAATCTTAGTCTAAATATAAGTTAGCCCCTCAAGATCCAAAATCTCTGAACCTTAAGATCCGAAAGGCTGACAGTTTTCGTCCTGGGGCCCAAACTAGCCCTAGAAACCCCATGACCACCTCATGAACTTTGGATCTTGACTTTAACTTTGATCCCTTGAGCCTTGGGAGCACTGCATAAGGCCCAACAATGGCTTTCACTGGTTGGGATCCGAGGAGTCATTCGGTAGGACCATAGAACATTACATAATTAATTCATCTGTCCATAGCCCTTTGGCTTGATTTAACCTTATCTCCAGGCCCTATAATATTATGGATGTCCAACTGACATGAGCTTGTAAGTGATATAGAGGTTAGTATAAAATGTTTTGAACTTAGCATTGTCAAATTATCGACCATTATCCACAATGATGACCTATGGTAGCCTGAAATAGTAGATAATTGATTTTCAAAAAAATTTGTCATCTTTTCTTGATAATTTGCGCCAAGCATTCTGCCTCTACCCACTTTATAAAGTAGTCAATTGCGATGATGGTAAACTTTCGTTGTCCAGTAGTTAGTGAAAACAGATCGAGAATGTCGACTCTCTATTGGGCAAAAGGCCATGGTGTCGAGATTGATGTTAGATGACTCACCAAATGTCATTGAATATTAGCAAATCTTTAGCATTGGTTGCACTTTTGAACTAAGTCGGCTATGTCTTGCTAGATTATAGGTCAATAATATCCTTGTTGTAGTATTTTGTAAGCCAATGATCTATCCTCCAGATGGTTACCATAAATTCTTTCATGAACTTACGGAGGGCGTAGTTGGCTTCAATAGGCCAAAGACATTTAAGCAAGGGCAAAAAAAAGATCTTTTATAAAGTAGCCCTTTTATGAGCACGTATTGTGACCCCAATCACTTTATCCGATGTCCTTCTGAAGAGTCTGCTGGTAAAGTTTCATCAATTAGATATCTGATGAATGGGTCGATCCAACTTATCTCGTGACTGACCTAATGGACTTCTTCAGGATAGTTGATACTCGGTATGTCGAGATGTTCTATGTAGATTTTTCGCAATTGCTATATCTTGAGGTAGCAAGTCGGGATAAAGTATCCGTTCGAGTATTTCTGATCTTGATATATGAAAAATCTCGAAGTAATAAAAATTTGATTTTAAAGCTTGGAGCTTTTGGAGATACCTTATTAAAGTTGGATCTCTGGCTTTGTATTTTTCTGAGCTTGTCCGATCACCAATTATGAGTTGGTGAAGATTTTCAGTGTTTTACTTCGAGTTCTTTAGTGACCTTCAAGTCAGTTATCAAGGCTTCATATTCAGTCTGATTATTGGAAGCTTTGAAGGTGATACAGAGAGCATACTTGGTCACGACTTTCTTTAAATTGGTTAGGATAAGTCTTGCCCTACATTCTTAGGAATTGGAAGCTCCATCCATATGTAGAATCTATGCTGATTCAACAGTTGATTCCTTCGATACTTTCAAACTTGGCTTGTCCTCCAGAATTGTGCACTCGATGATAAAGTTGGCCAATATTTGAGCTTTAGTTGAAAATCGAGGATGATATGAAATATCAAACTCATTAAGCTTGATCACCCATCTTGCCATTCTTTCTAAGGTATATGGCCGTTGAAGTAGAGCTTTTAAGGGCTGGTCGGGCAAAACCACCACCAAATGGGCTTGAAAATATGGTCGAAGCCGTCATACTGAAGTGATGAGTGTGCAGACTATCTTTTCTATTTTGGAGTACCTTGTTTCTATATCATGTAGAATGCTGCTTTATAGTAGACTGGTTTTCGTACTCTGTTCTTATCTTCTCGGATTAGCACCGAATTGACAGCTTTCGAAGAGGCAGCAAGATACATAAATAGTGTTTCTTCCATATCTGGCTTTGATAATAAAGATGGGGAGCCTAAATAACTTTCACATCTTCAAAAGCTCTTCAGCACTTATCTGACCAAGTGAGGTTCTTCATATGCCACAAAATCTTAAAGAAGGGGAGGCATCACTCTGCTGACCTAGAAATAAATCGACTGAGGGCTACAATATACCCAGTCAGCTTCTGAACTTTTTTTTTGAAGTCAGGAGTTTCATATCGAAAATCATTTTGATCTTTTTAGATTAGCCTCTATTCCTTACCTTATCACCATGAAGCCAAAAAATTATCTGAGGTTATACCAAATGCACACTTGCTTGGATTTAACATCATTTGGTATTTTTCTCAGTGTATTGAATTCTTCTTTCAAGTCAGATATATATCGAGAGGTATCATCACTTTTCACTAATATGTCGTCGACATAAACCTTCATATTTCGACTGATCTGATCTTTAAAACTTTATTAACAAGTCATTGATAAGTTGCTCTGGCAATTCTGAGATTGAAAGGCATGACTTTATAATAGTATAAGTCTTTCTAAATGATGAACATCGTTTTCTCTTCATCTTTGGAGGCCATCCAAATTTGATTGTAGCTGGAGAAAGTATCCATAAAATTTAATAATTGATGGTCTGATGTCACATCAACCAACTGATTAATTTCGATAGTGAAAGCTATTCTTTGGATAAGCTTTATTGAGGTTGGTATAGTTGATGTATACACGCTACTTGTCATTAGCCTTCTTGACCATGACAATATTTGCTAGCCATGCTGAATAATATGTTTCTTGGATGAAGTCTATGGCTAGCAATTGTCAACTTTCTTGTCAATTACTACCAGCCTTTCAAGGGCAAAGCTTCACTTTTTTTGTTGAACTGACTTGTGCTTTAGGTCAATATTTAATCTATGGACAATTACATTAGGAGAAATATCTGGCATGTCTAAAGCCGATCAAGTAAAGATATTAGCATTCTTCCATAGAAAATCTATTTCTCTTCGGAGGTGTTCGTTTAATAACGAACCAACTTGAACGGTCTTAGTAGGATCTTCTTCCTTGAGTGGAATAGAGATAAGTTGTTCAGCGGATTCTCCTCAGCTTTTTCTTTTGCAAATCTAACCCATCAATTGGAAAGATTTCTAAGGGTTTTTTCCTCTTGATTATGGTCATGTAACATTGTCGGGCTACTTGTTGGTCTCCACGCATTTCACCAACTCCATATTTTATCCGGAATCGAATGAAAAAAGGATAAGTCGAAACAATTGCCCTCAATGCATTTAATCCTAGTCATCTTAGTATAACATTATAGGTTGAAGGTATTCGGATTATAAAAAAATTAAGAAGGACAGTAGATTGTCGAGGTGTTTGTCCTGCCATGACTAGAAGAGCAATTTCTCTTTCTACCCTTACTGAATCACCAAAAAATCTGACTAAAAGAGTACTGACTTTCTTCAAACGATCAATAGATAATCGCATTTGAAAAAAGTATCATAAAATAAGACATCGACAAAACTTTTATTATCAACTAAGATCTTTTTATATTATAGTTTGCTATTGTCATAAAAATGATAACAGCATTATCATGAGAAGTTTGAACTCCTCAGAGATCCTTATTAGAAAGAAATAATATTGTCTCCTCGTCGCTTTGAGGAGTTCTCTGAATATTCTACCTCCCTAGGCAGCATCCCTTCGGAGATCATGATGACCACCTCTGTCGTTGGCTGATTGTTGATCTCCTCAGGCTGTAGTCGAGGCTGTTGGTCATTAGGTGCTTGGGCCAGATGATCATGCAAATATTTTTGAGATAGCCTACCAAATCAGGGCTTCGATCTCATCCTTCAACTGAATGCAATCTTCAGTATCGTGCTTGTAGTCTCGATAAAAATGGCAATATTTCTTCTTGTTGCGAGCTGTTGGAGGAGCCTTCATCGGTTGAGGTTTATGGAGGTAATTCTGCCCTCGATCTCCATAAGAATTTATGCTTGGAGAGTAGAGAAGGGGGGGTATAGGTGTCGTACTTATAACCCAAACTTCTTGGTATCGGGCTTTGTCATCATTAAAGAGCCTCCTTGTCGATACAAGCTCTATTGGGCCCTTCTAAGGCTCGCTTCTTCTTTAGGTGCTTTTTTCCTTCGACTTATCGCCAATCAGTTGCACCTTCCTTGGCATGGATATACTTTTGTGCATGCTCGAGGAGCTCAAAGTAGGATCTAAAGAAATTTTTGTCCAAAGAATAGGTAAATCCAAAATTTTGAAGCCCCCATTTCATGACCAACATGGCCAACGACTCATTGAGATCATGGATCTCTAATGTGACGGCATTGAAGTATGCCACATAATCTCTCAAAATTTTTCTTCTCACTAGTAGATGGAGAAGATGCTGTTAGAATTTTACGACATCTTTTGCTGGTACTGAAGTATGCCACAAACTCCTACTCAAACTGCTTGAAGATTGGATGCTTTTGAACTGGAGTTTGGAATACCAGATCTGAGCAATTTTTCAAAGAGTAGCTGGGAAAGCTAAGCAAAGGAAGGCATTGGTAGTCTTTTAAATCATCATGAGAGCTTTATAGCTCTCAAGATGGTCGAGCAGATCGGTGGAGCCATCATAAGGCTCTAGTTGAGGCATCTTGAAATGAGGTAGAATCGGCTCATCCGTGATTCATTTGAAAAAGAAGAATGGGTGTTGAATTCGAGACTGTCTATTGGGCCCCTATTGTCCCCCTTAAGTTCAGCAAGTCTGCAATCGATCTCCTATGGCTTTCGATCATAGTTGTCTAGTCGTCGTTGAGGCTCATCATGATATTAGGAATACTCTAGAGTGGAGTCTTCCCTAGACGAGCTTAAAGGGAAGTGACATCACTTCTCCTTTCTTGAATTTTGTCAAGGAGGAGATAATCATTTTGGGAGAGCCAGACGATGCAAATGTCGAGTAGGCTAGCATTGCTTTGAAGGTTGATGGGGAGAGCACCATCTATGCCAAGAAGGTGCGGCATGTGGTGTCGGTTCCTTTGATGATTGTTGTTGTTGCCATTTTTTTGTAGTTTGCTATAGACTTTGGATAGCTTCCATCATGGTTTTCACCTGCTACACAAGTATAGCGAACTGTTATTGGTCCACCACAACCGTAGGATAGGAAGCACTGGGTTCCACATGCTGATTTGGGTGCTCTTCGCCCCGTGCGGAGCATCTGGCAATGCTTGCAGATGTATTTTAGGCTCTTATTCTTGCCATGGTTCTCCTTTCAAAGGGATATTCTTCTCTTATTTGGTGCACCAATTTGTTGCCACCAAACTCCGGGAGTTACTTGGTCAGGTATCGAGTAAGTGCAACTGGCTCTCGATGGAAAGTGTATCTGTAAAAGGTCCTCTTATCGAAATTTATCTGATGGGAGATCCTTCGATGCTTAAGTTAGCCAGAGTTCAGAGAATAGATAGAAAACCATATGAGCGAGAGCTTGCTAAGCCAAAAAAAGGCTTCTCCTGATCCCCCTCTTACCTCTCTTTATATAGAGGTAGAATGTGTGGTTGCTTTGTAAATTCCATCCTTTGAAGTATGAAAACATGAGAGTTACTAAATTCAATGTGGATTTAATGGGTAGTTGACCCACGATTTCTTAGTTATGAGCAGTTAATACTCTCGTTGTGTGTTATAACCGTTCCACCGACCCTTAATCTTTCAAGTCACAGGTTTCAGTTTCTTAGTAGATCCTCGATTGTCATCTAAGCAAGGCAATCATTCGATACCGATATAGTCAGTCTCGACTAGTCTTCAAGCATTGTTGGTATGCATCCGAGTAGGTTTGATGATGTAGGCAATTGTCGGTCTTTAACTGGATATAAAAGTCAGATTTTCACAGAGGTCATAATTCCGAATAAATATCCCAATAAGTTGTATGATATAGAAGAGATGTAATAACTTATAAATAATCTAATAAGATATCCTCCTCTAACTACTTACTTTTCTATGCTAAATTATAACATCTTTATAATTATAATGAAAAACATGATACAGTCACAAACTTACTATTAACTTGTTATAACAATACTCAATATGATAGCTATGTCACTATAAAATACTATAACAACATAATATTTTAATTAATTATTATAATATATTATTGTAATAACTAATATTTATTGAATAATTTTTGATATAATAGTAATAAAATAACTACATTGTGAGTCTAATACTGATATTAATATTATAAATGATTATTACAACATTATAATGTTATTTTGATAGAAATAAACTTTTTTATTATAGTATAGTAATTATCATGATATTTTTGTAATTTTATTAGAAAAGTAATATTATTAAATTTTATAATAATTATTATAGTAATTATATCACTATAATAATTTGATATATAATTATAATCAAAAATATATATTTGCAATATGCATGAGTATAATAAGTAATAATTATTATATATTTGAAATTATAAATATACTTATAGTTATTATTATATCATACATTCATTATAGTAAGAATAATTATGAAACTAATTTTATTAAATAGGTATATAATGATCATAACAATAATAAAATTTATATTATTGATACTATAACAATAATTATTATATTAACATAACATTGTAAATTTATTTGATATTATAATATTTATATATACCATTGGAATAATAATTTTACATGTCAATAAATCTGTTAAATTAATTAATATATATATCTAGTGTATTAAAATTACAAAACATTAAATCATAGAGAGTGTTGAGGAGATTATTTGTAACAAGTCTTGTACTTAAAGTAGAGCCAATTATGCCCCTAATTTTGATTACATTTTTTTTTGTAATTTCAAATGCAGTCTGTAGTTGCAATTGTAAATAGTTATTTTAGATGCCTGTATAATTCAATTGCAATATCTGCAACTATAATTATAATTAGCTTATAACCCTATGCCATGCATGTGATGTAATTTTTTAAATTATATTTGATTTTATTATCTTGTGAACATCTAAAAGGGAGATTGGAGGGAGAAGCCCGACATTAGTGATGATGAGGAGAAAGGCAATGGTGAAGATGGCGGGAGGTGGCAGTTGGAGAGTGGAGAGGAGGTGGGCATTCATGAGGACTCGAGAAGGTTAGATTAGATTACGCTCTCAAAACCTCAGGGGACCAACTCACACCACCATAACTCGCACAAAATATACCTAACATTCAAATTGAAATTTTATTATATTCTCTAATTGATATTCATATTTTGGATTTATAAACTTATCCGATTATATTTTATGTTTATCTGCTCATTTTAGAAAAAGATAAAATCAAATCTTAACCATAAACACATCAAATCCACAGAAAAGTATATTTACGTGAATAGAAAGAATGCCAAGGGCTTTCCTACAATACATCCCCCAGACCACCCCAGTTTATTGGGCCCACTGTAGCTTTTAGAGAGGGGTATCGAGGTTGAGGTAGCTAGTGTTGCCAAGGTTCTTGAGGTTGGTAGGGGACTCGGCTTTGCAGGTATAGGTGAGTGGTAGCGATTCCTCCTCAAGGTCCTCACCCGCGACTCCTCCTCATCCAACACCATGGTCGTCTCGCCCTCCTACCTTTGGCCCTACCTCTCCCCTACGATGAAGTCCTCCCTCCAGTTCCTCCTCCTTTCTGCCATCCAGTGCGAGGACTCCAAGTTCATCGCCAAGAAGCTTTGTGACACCATCTCCGAGCTTGCCTCTAGCCTCCTCCTCGATGATGCCTGGCTAGAGCTCATGCCTTTCATGTTCTAAGCCATCACCTCCATTGACTTCCCCCGCCTCCAAGAGTCCTCCCTTATCATCTTCTCCCAGCTCGCCCAGTACATCGGCGACGCTCTCCTCCCCCACCTCTTCACCCTCCATGGGGTCTTCCTCTCCTCTCTCTCCCATCACTCCTCCCCTGATGTGCGCATCGCCGCCCTCAGCGCCACCATCAACTTCATCCAGTGCCTCCCCTCCACCGCTGACTGTGACCACTTTCAAACCTCCTCTCGATCATGATGCGCACCCTGACAGATCGCCTTCCTCTAGCCACTCTCCTTCGCCAACACCTACAGCATCCTCCCCACCGCCTTTGGTCTGCCACCACCTCTCTGCCAGTCGACTCGAACTCTGGTCGATTGGTAGGATAGAGCGATCGTCAGCTTCTAGCATCTAGGAGACTTTCATCCTTGAGAGCGGACGAACAGGGAAGCTTAGGCGAGCTATGAAGCGGGCGAAGAAAGCTTAGGCGTTGTCTTTTTCAGACGGCTTCCTCTCATTTTTCGAATATATTATGTGTCAAATGAAGACTTTTCAATTGAGAGGCATCCATATATATATATATATATATATATATTAGATTAGAAAAGCTGGGTGGGAGAGCTGATGGGGCTGTTGCGGCAAAAAAAAAAAATGATTTAGAATACTTTTTCCCTGAAATCCCCTGCTTGAATGAGAAACGGTTTCCCGGGAGCCGTGACGCACCTGTTTTTTGTTTGCCTGTGGGATCTTCCGCGCCAAGCTAAGCTGCTTACCCACTTATCCTACACGGCACTTCATCGACTTAAAAATAAAGACTCAAAAAGGAATACATCAAATTAAACCACTAAGAAACGTCCAAAAGCCCCAAACTCGCACGCGCCCCCCCCCGCGCCCCACTAGAACTCACTCCGGCGACCCCAAGTCTCCTATGGCTCCGCGGTCATCAGTCCGGTGGACTAAATCCCGGGCCCCCAACCGCCGCCTCTGGCTCCTCCTCTCCCTTCCGCTTCTCGCCCTCGCATCCCTCCACGCCGCCGCCGCCATACTCCGTCGCGCCAACGCCCTCGGCAGGCGGTGCGCCCGGCCGGCGCCGAATATTCCGCCACCTCTCCGCCACATCCCCGCCCCCGGATCGCGATGGTGAGCTTCTCGGCGGAGGAGAATAGTGGCGGTGGCGGCGGGCGGCGGTCGTTCCGAGGGGTGATGGACGCGGTCGGGGGAATAAGCGAGCGTACACAGAGAGGATGGGGTACGACTTCATCGACGCAAGACGTCTGGTCGATCCCAACCGTCCGCCCAACTGGAGCAAGATCCTTGCCGTCCGGTCGCACCTCCGCCACTACGATTGGCTCTTCTGGAACGACGCCGTAAGTCTCTTTAGTTAAACGCCAACAACTTAATTTAAATTTAATTTTATCCTCTTCTTCTTAGGACACGGTGGTGACGAATCCGGATATATCGCTGGTAAGAACGTCTGTCGTTTTATTCATAGCATCGATTAGTGACCGTAGGATCATGATCTCACGATGATCGTTTTGGTATTGTTATAATTTTTTTTTATTTATCTGACAAGGGCACTCCTGTATTTAGATGGATGCATATCTTTGTCTGAAGCTTAATTGTTTAGTGTGTGGAGAAAGGTGGATAAAAATGGAGGATAGCTAATAGTTCTTTATTTTTTCGTACTAATTTTTTAGGAAAGTATTCTGAATGTGGCGATTGGGTACAGTGGTCTCCAGGCTTCTCCTGACTTGGTGGTAACTGAGGATTTCAATGGGGTTAATTCAGGTAAATTTTTCACCATTATTATCTTCTCTTTCCTTTTCTTCCTTCAAAAGTACGTATCACGTGATAAATGAGTCCTACTGAACTGAAGTACTAGCACCACCCCAGTATAAATTACTAGAACAATTTCTAGGACAATTCTATTTTACGTTTGGTGCTGCATATAACTGCATGCAATATATTGTCCACAATCTCCTAAACACATCGTCACTGTTGTTATAACCGGAGCTGTGTTGGAATGGGGGACTGCTTTAGTTGTTTTACGCTCAGTCATATGTGACACTGTACAATAACATTGTTCATCAGTGGGTAGAAGTCAAATATTTAAGAAACACACCATCTATACTTAGAGCTTCCTCTTGTTAAAAGGAGGATTGCGGCGATAACAATCAAATAATGCAAAATGGCCCATGGGGCTGGCTGATGTGCAACCTCCCATCAGAGGAGTCCAAATTAGGAAAATTGTTAGATGTATGCCCTAAAAGCCAATCAGACTGACACATGTATTTATTCTGAGATATAATTTTGTATTTGAATTTTTCTTATCAATGAAATTAGGTTTATTTATTCCATTCATATTGTTTATGTGTCCATGAATCATTCATGGAATTAATAAGATGATGACACATATTCTCAAGAGTTGAAAATTTGAGGTATGTGTCATTGATGATTAATTCCTAAATACTTTCGATCAGTTGATCATCACGGGACGGTGATTGATCCAGAGAAATTGGTGTATGGATCGCTTTCCTTTTGAAGGATAGACGAGTCTCGAGTCTACAGTGTGGGGACACTGGAGCGAGAGTGCAGATGGTTATTAGTGAATAGGGGTATGGAGCGTGACCAATATGAGAAGTCACTTGGATATCTACTCACTTGTCAGTGACTTGTTTGATGCTGTAGCAGTGTGACTAGTCCTTTGACCTGCAGTGTCTTGGCTATTTACAATAGGGTTGCTGTAGTTTGATGGTACATATACTTGATCTCCTGACCATATGGGTTCTTGTAGTGCATGTTGGCTGCAGTAGATTTATTGTAGGAATAGGGGTGCACTTATATGGGATCTATCGATTTTGGTAGATAAGGGAGTTAGTCTTATGTGATTTATAAGATTGAGTTTAGAAGACCTTGATCAGGATAGTATGAATAGTGAAAAAGTGTTTCTGCTGTGTTTCACATCATGAATTTGAGTCGAATAAATTTGATATATGACAGATGATGGAATTTGATGAGAATTTTATAATCTTTGTCTAGTCGAGACTCACGATAGAAGGACTGCATCATATGTTAATTGCATCTAAAAATTCATTCATTTTATTCTATTGGAATACCACTATATATTGCTAGACGTCACTAGTGGATTGTGGTACTCATGAGAATTATCTTGATGATCAATAGTTCTTATTGGGTGAGTTAAAATTATTTTAATCTATTGAAAGGAGTTTCAATAATATTGATGATAGAGATCACAATATATCTCACTATTAGACAGAATAGAATCTATGGGATCATTCACATAAGAGGTTATGTTTGATCAGATGGTTAGATTTAAATTAACATATCAAAGATTGACAAATCGGAGTTGAGACAATTAAACTCAAAAATAGTAGGACTCCTAACAAACTTTGAACGGTCAAAGGTTGATTCGTCAAAGTTTGATCCATCAATGTGATTAATGTGCAGAAGGACTCCTTCCAAGAGTTGGCACCACCCATCTTTCCTCATGCCAAAATATTTCTCATGCTTGCTTTTGTTTGTGCGCACAAGATTTCACGCGTCAAGTTGTTGGATACCCCAAGGGATAAGCACCTAAAGGGTTTGGGCATTCCAAGAGTCCTTGTATAACTCTTGTATTGGTCAAAGGGTTTGACATGTCAAAAACTTGTTGTGCTAGGACTGTAACTTGAAGGAGTTCAAAATTATAAAGAGGAATAAGATCTCACGCCTCTCTCCAAGAGATCACGCCAAGATACCTCACGCCCAAGGGTGTGCGCACAAGATATCTCACGCCCCTAATTTCTCTCATGTGAAAGTGGTTTCACACCCCAAGGCGTCTCACGTGAAAGAGTTCATGCTCAAGAGGCTTTGACGCCCAAAATGGGTGAGGCGCACATAATCCTTCATGTCTCATCCCAACCCTGACGTGAAAAGGGTTTCATGCCGAAGGGTGGGTGCACGCCGAAGGGAATAAAGGGGCTACAGGATTTTCTTGAGAAGAAAATCAAGAAAGGCTGAGAAAGTCCCTGATCCGTTCCTGTGTAAGGTGTGATCTGCGAAGAGGAGGAAGGTTGAAATTTTGAGAAAGATTTTTCAGCAATTGAGGAAAGAAAACTACCATCAGAAGAAGGATCTCTACAAGGGAACTAGCATCCCGGTGAGATCAGACATCTTTGATCAGATTATAGCCTCGTGTAGATACCTGTCGAGATCGGACGCTTGTGTGGCTTCAAAAGGACCAAGAAAGACATCCACGATCATCAGATTGCAGTATAAATCTGCCTGCGCAAAGGTAAGATTTGATATTCCTTCTTTTAATCTTAATCTTAAACTATGAGGGATCCAGCCCATCCAGGTTGATTCGAGATGAAATCTTGCGTGATTAATCTGAAAGTTATCTTTTATTCTTTCGCTGCCGGTCAATCACAACAATTCTAACAGTTTCAAGAAAACATTTACCAAGCAAATTTCATTGCCAAGCAGCCTTTGCTCCAAAATGAAGGTATTATGTTAGAAAAATGGAAAAGAAGAAGAAATTGCTTCTTAGCCTTGTATCTTTAGTGTCATTTATGAGGGTCATGAATTAGTTGTCTAAGTTGATCTTAGGACATTTCTATGTTACACTAGCAGGCAGTCTTGCTTTCTTCCCAGGGTTGTCAATAATCTGAAAGATGGGCATTTTAGCAAGCCATATTCCTATAATGCAATCAACTTGTAGATTGGGAGAGACACAGGTCGGATCGCATCCTAATCTGGTTATAGATATGCAGTTGGTCAATGCAGGTTGAGTCAGGCTAGTGGATTAGGCTCAAATTTTTATAATCTGATATCTTGGAATCTCAACAGGATTTCAAGATAATCTAAGATATCAGCCAAGATGAAGGCCTTGGAGCTCTTAAATTATTATTTACAATTTTGACAAACTACCTAGTTGGCTGAGCAGTTATCATTTTAGTCATTGATTTGGATATTTGCTGATTTGCTAAAGAATATTCTTTTAGTGCTCTGGAGACATTTTGTGGGCCTTTTATTATGACCAAGCCATTTCACCCACTCCCTTACTGTCCCAATACTCAAGCTAAGGGTAGTCTATGAAGGTATGATATCCACTATCATGCCTTGGAAGTTAACTTTGGCTTGATGGGGACTCCGACTCTCTCATGGTGATTCGCTAGGTTATTATTAGTTGGCTATCAATGGTCCTGGTTATTGCTAGGCTGATCATTTGTCCTATATCGGGTCCTGTTAATTGGTGGTTCTTAGGGTTCCTATATAAAAGACGTATGGGCCTAGCTGAACCTGAATCCACATCAAATATATCCCATACTCATTGTGATGGCAAGGGGCAGCTGATTGGATTGCAAATCTTGGTACTTATGCTATCAAGCAACATTATACCTAGTTGTATGTCTCTTCAGAGACATCCAACATATAGAATGATGAACATCATCAAGGATAACTAGTACAAATCAAGAACATCCTTCTTTGAAAAATACTTCAGGTGGCTTATCACCTTTGTTTCAGAAAAAAGGAGAAAAAAATGGATACCATTCATGAATGTAAAGAAGGCTTATGGAAAATTTGTATCATCCAACTGGCACTGGAATTCTGCCACACCTCGAAACAACCAATGTCTAATAACATGAGTAAAATTTCCAGTCTAGCTATTGAATATTCATGCATGGAATAACTCTAGTTGTAGGGAGTTGTTACAATTGGATAGATGGTAAACTTTGATTAGTTTTTGAGAATTGTAAATTTTAACCTGATCTACATCCTTTTTTTAGATAATACCTAGATTCTTTGCTGCACATGTAAAATTTGGCATGTATTCAAATAGTAGGAATTCCTACCTATGAATTAGCTTGTTTTTTTGTTTTTCTAAAAGTAATGGTGGAGCAGCATCTATTAAAACTTGCTTAAAGAAACAGAACCACCAAGTTCAAACCCAGACCAAGATCTGTACAGGGGAAGGTTGCAACTACTGGCCTATAGTATAGTCAAAGGAATTCCTAGAATTTAAGTTATACAAGATTCAATGCCATGCTGATGAGGTCATGTGTCTCATTTTCCTTCTATAAATGCACTTGTTTCATTTCCAGTGGTACAACTCACATCCTTGCCTCTGTATTCTATTCTTCTTTTTTCGATGACAAGTACAACTATCTGCTAAATAAATGCAGACTAAATAAATGCAGACTAAATAAATGCTGTGTTCAATAAATGTGATCACAACTATCTGCTAGCTACTCCTTTGCATAGCTTCATGAATCATGTCCAATGTATTGTGCTGGCCATGCATTGTTGCATCAATCGAAAAAGAATAATGTTACAATGCCAATTTTATTATCAATATATATATATATATAT